>CP136883.1:20047500-20175000 GCA_033000465.1 Sciaenops ocellatus | reverse complement strand
GTGCAAAGCCAACACATTATGAAGTTTGGAAAGAAGCTAGCTTTTACAGAAAGCGGACGCAATAACACCTGCACAGAACGGCATCATGCAATCAGTTGCAAGAGTCATGTAATAAATCCTACGTACCTTTCTGAAGTTTCTTTTTGAAACTGTCAAGAATTTATACTCACCTCTGTGTTTATATTTGAGGCTGAACATTTTTGACAAATGATTTCATTACAATTTAACGCATTTGTATAATTTTATACACCCAGTGGACATCCTGCATAGACCTGGATCAGTCTGGGGAAGGTTGGACATATGCTTTACAGAGTTATTTGAGGTCTAGTAGTTGAAAAGGTTGTTTAGGGTAAGAAGAAGTATAAAAACAGTCTAACCTACATGTAGCTGCTCAGAGAAGCAAACATATATACTTTGTTATGTAACTGTTATTTTACAGCCTAAAGGCCGGACATGAACAGAACAGTTTGGCCTGCTTTATATAAAGTTACATAAAGCTTGATGGCAGTGAATCAAGTGGGTTTTGGCTGAATGTGACTTCCAAGTTATGTAGGGCAGTAACAAGCGGTACATGTCTGCAGGAGTTTGACCTACGTTTGACTGTGTGTTAGTGAAGTTTGCCTTAAGGATTTCTTTTTTAACAAGACAGATTCTTCAGTTGTTTTCGGTTTTTAAAGTAACAAACCTATTTTTAACACAATATATGGTCTTGTGCTCTGCAATGCAACAGTGAAAAGTCTATTCTAAAGGTAAAATTGTGAGCAGAGTTTAAGATTTTGTCATGAACTGAATCTACAGCTATCTACTTTTGTACTCGTCATATTTTTGGCAGTGTGACCTCTTGGTGACAGGTTTTTCCATCTCAGTACTAAGATAGTTACTCTGTTCCTCTTTAGGCGTACATAGATGCACAAACAGTATGTTCACACACCAGTAATAGGCACACATAAAGACCAAAGACTTCCCAGCCAAAATCTGCAGCCAGCACTTCTCTGGCATGTAATGTTACATAAGAAAGTCCCTGATCCAACTACAGTATGTACTTGTTCCCAAATAACTGTGGTGTGCTTTCCCAACAGTGATTTGTCTGTGGTTGATAACAGTGTCACGATTTCTGGGTGGCTAGTTTTTAAATCGGAACGTGAGATTAGGCACCCGCCCTAACTGAAGTGTCCTCGGGCAACACACAGAAGTCCTTTTCCAGCAGCAGGAGGGTTGTTTTGTGGCTGATGCAGCATGGTTCTTGGAATGACAGTGCTGGCCGGTCCACCACTTTTGTCCAGACAGAAATATCTCAACTCTTGGACGGATTGCCATGACATTTTGTAGAGACAGTGATGGTCCCCTGCCGATGAATCCTAATGACTTTGATCATCCTCTGACTTTTCTTCTAGCATGCAATGAAGTAGGGGTGTCACTATATAACAGTTTTGATGATAAATCAAAAATGGTAAACATCAGAATGTTAGCATTCTGGCATTAGCATTTAGCTCAAAGCACAAGCTCACAGAGCTGCCAACATGACCTTAGATAAACTTGTCAGTTTAAATCAAGTAGTTTGCATCCTGATGAATTATAGTAAATGTTTTTTCTGCTTTTGAAAACATATTGCCCGGTGCTTGTTTTAGTGATAGTGTATTTGTTTTTCCATCTTTTTTGAAGCATTTGTCATTTGTTCAAACAATTTTAAGGTTCAAATGACCTCTTATAGTCATGTTATGATGACTGCCCTCTCCAGAAAATAACAGCATGGGTACATTTAAAAAGGAGCATTTGTTTATGTTCAGTGGTGTGGGCGGGTAGAGTGTCACAGGGTTGCATCAACAGCCACAAAAAAAAGTCCTGGGGTGGTTGTGTAGGATGTTTGGCCAACTGAAACCACGAGTCACCGCCTGTCATCTAACAGCAGTAAACATTGGTTTCCTTTAACCCAGCTTATCTTTCCCTAACCAGCAGTAGGAAACAGGATCGGCACTGCAGCAATTATTACCAGTGCATGGTCAGGGGGCTCTGCACACAGTCCTCGAGTTGATTTGAGGAGTCTTCACAGGAAAATGAGCAGTAGTTTCATTTCACCCCTTTGAACAAGAGTGGAATAAAATGAGAGTGTAATTATTTTGCTCCCAAACTTGCTGCTATCGATTCACATCACGCAGAATTGTAATCATGCAATGTAATACAGTAAGTCCTCTCTAACAAAGCTTTTACAAGTTATCAAGCTTCCCTTATGTACACATACACTGTGTTTTGGGACATCAGAACATCAGAGGAAAGGCGAGTTCACTAGGTCCGCGGTTACTGGTTTTCAGCCCAGCAACAAGTCCATGAAGTCTAGCTTGGTTGGATTTATGAGGCATATAAAAGCACTCGCTTGGACCAATAAGTCAACTTGGCCGGAGCTTCCTGTTGTGTAACGTTATGCAAGGTGATCAAGAGCAAACCTTGGTCATACTCTTGTGTGTCTGGGCTCATCTTAGTGGGGAGTAAAGCCATTGTTTTTAACTGAGTGAGGCCATAACTTAGGCCAATGCAATGTTTATAATAACCAAGGCCATGGTGAACATGATTTGAAAAATGCATTTAGAAAGTCTTTGTTTTCTAATTACTAAGAATTTCTGTGAAAGTTTTTAATACTGGTGTTAATTATAACACTGTTGCGTTCCCCTTAGAAATTGCTTTGAAGGGCACAATTTAAATAATGATTATGATTTTTGTTGTACGTAACAGAATTATAGTGCTATGAAGAAAAAAGGAACAAAACTTTTCTTTTACCATACCGCAGTTGATAATGAAGGGCACGGCTGTAGTCTGTGGTTTCAGTTTATGATTGTTTCACTCTGTCTCAGAGAAAAGCCTGTAAGTAATGCGAATGTAATTTTCATGCTGCTGAGAGAATGAGCCTTAAAAGCATCCTAGAAACTCTTGAGAGCTCTTCACCTCTCAATGTGTGTCTGTCAGTCTCTGTGGTACATTTTCCTCTGTCCGTCTGCTCTGCAGCTTTGTCTCTTATCTGGAGAGTACGCCTGTCTTTTTTTCCTAAATCTAACCAAGTAGTAAGGCTCCCTGGCAAAAAATTCTTCCGTGTGCCTGCAGGTCATGATCATGATCAAAAACGGCCTTTTTAAAATGTCCCGTCCTTCAAAACCCTCGAGGTAAACTGCTCCTATAGAGCAGAAGAAGCAAAATATTACCTTTCCACAGGAGAATACACAAACTACATAAATATGGAGGACAGAGAATGTTGAAATGAACTTGCAATGTCTTCAAATCACAGATTTCCCTACAGGCCAGTGCTGTTCACCGTGACTACTTTAAAGTAACTCTATTTTGCAGAAATGTCACATTTGCAATCTGCTTTTTGATATTTGGTCCACAAGTCATTGATAGCTTAGATGCAGGTAACAGCTGCTGTGCAGTGTGGCAGCAGTTATGTATTTCTAAAATTGAAAGTCAATTTTTCAAAGAACCTTAGCTTTTATATATATTTTAACATATGTATTGAATTGAGTATATGATCCTTGAAGAGTAGACACATAATAAAGAGCGTATATTCAACAAAATCCTCTCTGTGATGACTTGGCCATTCAGTCTGTCCCTGTGTGTATTTGTTGCTGGGTATTATTGCCATTTTTACCACACAGAAAAGTAAAAATTGCAGACTAAACAACCTCCCGTATTTTAGGTAACTCCAAGGTCCTTCGAGGACTTAATTTGTTCTGTCCTAAATATGGGATGTAATTAGTGACGATACCAAGATATGTGTGTGTGTGTGTGCTTGTATTAATGATGCTGTGGGGACAGAAATCTGTACATATGGATTTCACATATGGACTTTGAGTGAAATTTCCTGCTTACTATTGTCTATCCTTTATTCGGTTTATGCTGAGAGACAGATGGCAGATGAACAGAGACAAATCATTTGGTGTCCATCAAAAACTACTTTATTTTGTGTCTGTACTTGTTCATTCATACCTGTGCTCTTTGTTTCAGGTGTGTAGTGTGGCCATGCTGAGATAGCAGCAGTGTGCAGGTCAGGATGTCTGATGAAGAGGAGGAGCGACTGAATGGGAGTAAAGGGGCGAGAGAGATCTGTTACATCACTGATGAAGATGAAGACAACGATGGCGATGATGAAGATGAAGGGATACCTGGTGAGTCAAAACTAGCAGTGTTCCCATTATGTTAGTTATTAACATATACAAGAAGTTTGAACTAGAAAGCACTGTGCAAAGTTTCAGGTGAGTCAGACAGATGAGTTATGATCATTTAAATGAATCATAATGCTAGATGCAACTTTCACTCGATGCAGCAAAGAGGAACACACACATACTTGAACATAAGGTACATAAAAGACATAATATTAATGTAAAATATAAACTCAAACCTACTTCATAAACTCACATCAAACGTAGCACAAAACATAAAACCAACCAGCCCAGTCACCATCAGTTAAAAAAACATCCACCAAACTTATAACATATAAGTAAATGCATATAACAGGTTATTTTAGAAAATTATAACAAAAGTCATAGAAAATTCTATTAGAATAGCCAGTTATAGGAAATATGCTTTGTTATATTAAACAACATTTTTTGCCAAATTTGCCGATGATTGAATGAAATTCTTTGGATAAACCTGTTTTTTACAAAAATAATTCAAAATGCCAGAAAATCTGTCGACCCAGAATAACCTTGAACTTCATTCATTCATTCATTTGGAGACAAATCTTTTTTTCTTGTGTTAGGAACAGCTATAAACTTTTCACAGAATTTCATAAAAATCTGCCAAGTACTTTCCAAAATATTCTGCTAATCACCAAACAAATGAGGCCAAAAACAACCTCCAGCCTCTAATTACTCATCTGCCTGACAGTTGAAATTACATTTACAGACAGTTTTCTTTTGTTTTTATTGTTATTATTAAATGTAGCTTTTAGAACAAACTGAACCAGCGGCTGTACTGTTCACATGTGTGACCAGACAAGCTCTCCCCACATCAGCCTTTGGCCTTCTGTTCTCCCAAAGGAAACAAACTCCTCTAAACTCTCTCGTCTCCTCCTCTTCTTCTGTTGCCAGTATGTGTTACATAACCCAATGAATCATCTATTAGTTTTATTAGATGCCGAGTTGTGTGTGTGTGTGTATGTGTGTGTGGGAGGTAAGATTTAAACTTTGGTTGGATAACTTAAATGGCGTCATTCTATGGATGACTTTGTCCTCATTTCAGAGAGAGAACGACCTGCTGGGTTTTTTTGTTTGTTTGTTTGTTTGTTTTTTTGTATTTACAGTTTCAGGAATAGAGATGGAGAGAGGAGGGGCAGCACTATCAGAAAGTACCTTGTTACTTGTTTGTCGTCTTAAATTTCATAAACTTAATGTATCTTTGCAACCGTCTCACCTCAGCCTCTCCTTCATAGCATGAAGGAGAAACTATGGTGGCAGCAAAACACATGAAAAGCTCTCTCTAGAGCCTGTGTGTGTGTGCGTGCGTGCGTGCGTGCGTGCGTGCGTGCCTGTGTGTGTACTGTGTTGCACTTCTGTGTTCTGTAAGAACTTGAGTTTTATACCTTGAAGAAAAACACTGAAGTGCATCTTGTCTGGCTTTCACATCTTCTAAGGACCGTATGAGGGTTAAGGTTAGATTACTAGAAAACAATCTTCTGACACCTGCTGAATTCCTAGCATGCCGTGCAAACACCCTAACCCTAGCTATGTCTGCTACATCTAGCTTAGCAAATATTTAAAACAGGGGATACAAAAATACAGCACTTAAATATATATACATTTTAGAACTAGTAGAAGAATATTAGATTAAAATAACTAAACATTTAGGTGGTATCTGCAGCACTAAATTTAGTGGTCCTGTCAAACAAATGAGTTAAGACTCTTTTGTTACACTCACTGCATTTGAATTAATTCAGTGCCTCAAGCTGAGATCTCACAGAATGCCTTTAAAGTTAAATACTTCAACATTTTTGGAAATTAGTTCACTCACTTTGTTTCCAAGACTAAGATGAGAAGAAACTCATCAAAGGTCTGTGTATAAAGTATGTAGAAATAGCTTAGCATAATGACTGGAAGCAGGAAGAGCAGCTCGACTGGCCACAGTTAAAAATACGCCTACCTCCACCTCTAAAGCTTATAACAATGCATCTTGTTTAATTCATACACAAACATAAATGTAAAAATGACAATTTATGGTCTAACTATTTCAAGTTAATCAATCCACCCATTCACTTCTGTGTAAGATGGGGTTGTTGAGATCAGGCTTCCTTCTCAGTCCAGGCATGATGGTACCAATCCAGGCAACTTCACTTTGAAGTCGCTTAGGAACATGTATTATTATTAATATTATTACAATTACATGTTTGTTGTTCGCCAAGAAATCGTTGTTCTAGCAACAGAAACAGGTTAATTGATGAGCTTTATAGCTGTTGGTAGGTGTCATTTTGAACTTCATAAAGAGCTAGGCTAGCTGTTTCCTTTTGTTTCAAGTCTTTATGCTAAGCTAGGCTAATTGCCTCCTGATTCCAGCTCCATTCCTGACATACAGACATTATACATAGTGGTATCTCAGGAAATGTTGAACTATTTCCTACTAGACTACATGTTATTGTTAGTCACTGTAGCTGTTCAATCACACATAACTATCAACAGCAGCTACAACTAGACAGTCAAGAACAGAAGCTAGACTAAGCTGTCCACTAAGTGTCCCAGTTTTTTGTTTTTTTAAATGTCTAAATGATTTTGTCACTTCCAGTTGATCTTTTTTGCAGTTTGAGGTGTCAGCAGTTTTACAGATGTCTCTATATAGGGTCTATAGGGAAATGTCTTTTGGCCACACAGGATTTCTTTGAGGTGCATTTATCCATTTTTTTTTTTGCATTCCTAATAAATCAACAGATGAACCAGTGGTTTTGGTGACATCACAGATTGGGGAGTGGCCAGAAACATAACATGCATGAAGTTTTCAGCCCTACATGAGGGCTCTTCATCACAGTCAGTCAGCGTTGGATAACCCTTTTGATGTGGCAGATTGCGTGTTATCTTTGATCCTAGGCAGCAGAGACCTGTGAACCTGTGAAGAACTCTTATCACACAAGCTTGTTCTCTATTTCTGACTGTACATGTCGTCCTAATTACAGCAGAAGTGCACTGCTTGCTGCCATATAACTTTAATTGCTGTTATTGTGAATCTCAAAGTGTATATGTGAGAGAGAGGGAAACCAAGAGATGAGGATGATGATGAACCATTAATCATCCAACAAAGCATGGTACAGGTCCTTGTGCTTTCCCGCTTCCTGCCTGGGCTTATAAAACATTTTTTATCACAACAGTTGTGCAGCACTTTGTATAACTGACCCAGCGTAGCAGCAGAAGTGTCAGAAGTCACAGAAGTGAGTTTAGGGGCTGTGAGAATGCCGGTTCGAGGTGGAAAAGTACTGATGGGAGAACAAGCACTGCTAATAAATTTCTGTGGTGTTGGTGAAGGCTCCAACACCTGAGATCTGTTAAACCCAGAGGACAAACAGCAAGTAAACACTGAAGTTGTTGGAAAAATAACAGCAGTTTGGCAGGTTGGTTGCTGTTTGGTTGCCAAATATTAAATCTTGAATGCGCCAAAGAAAATGCATCAACAAGGACGACTCCTCATGAAACTTTGACAAACACTAAAACATTCACTGCCTCTGCATGATTATTATGATGCAGTATGAATAAGTGCAAAATAAATCCCAAGACCTCTGGTATGCTTTTAAAAATTGGTGATGTTGCAGTATTGTAAATTATATGCAATTTTGACAGTTGTGCTGGAGCAACCAACAAGATAAATAATATAGTTCATCTATATCTACATTTTCTCATGTATTTGTTTTTTTTTTTTTACTTTTTATTCAACATGTAACCATGTCTGTCATGTTTTTTTGAACATTTGCAGCATTGTCCTGCAATTATTTGCTGTTGCATTTTGAATTTGTAAGCAGAGGATGGTTAAAATTCAGTGAGGTGCTATACATTTTTAGGCACTGAAGGGATCATAAATATCTAAAGCTTTCAAAGTTTGTCGTCTTGGCAGGCAGTGGAAGGAGTGAAAGGTCTGGTGGAGGAAAAAAACACATTTACATCCTTATCCTTCTCACTTTGCCAATCTATTTTGCACTTGTGACATCATCACCCCCTGCCGTCTCCTGCGTCTGTCCCACGGTTACCATAACAACCATCACCGGGACGCCAGCCCCCTCAGAGTTGTGACAGGTTCCTCCTCCAGGTTCAGCATCCCCTTCTCTTTTTCCTCTCCCCCCCCATGTACTTTTCTCCCCTTTTATTCTTTTCCATTTCCTCCTCTGCTTTGATCTTAACTTACCTTCATCCCTCTGCCTTCATTGCCTTCTTTCTGTCCCTACATTTTTATTCATTCTTCTTCAAACCACTTTATGTTGTCATTTTATGTCTGACATATGTCAATATTCCCGTTTTTCCTTATTTCCTGTAAGATAGATGCTGTAACATTTATTATCATCGCTCCCCCTCGGCTCTCAGTTTGTTCTAAAGCATCTGGGCTGCATATTCTTTCTTTCATTTCCACCTCCTCTCTAACAAACAAATTTTGGTTTTGCCAACCCATAAATCCATTTTAAAGACATGTATAGAGGAGAAGAAAGTAGAATAGGAGAGCATGGAAAGTAATAAAGTGAGTGGGAGTTTAATATTAATGTGACAACATCATGAAAATATATTAATGGTAGTGTGTAGAAGTGTGTATTGAGGATTTACAAAAATAACTAGCAGCCACAGTCACATCTGGTGTCACATAAGAAAATTACAGATTTGTTTACTGTAAAAAAATAATGTTACAGATTACAGTACAGGACTGATAGTATGGCTGTCATGCATGATATTCTGTCATACTGATATTGATTTATTCCAAAAGTGATTTATTCTTCATCTTTTTTTTTTTGTCATCCTGAACACTCATTAACACTAAAGACTGTCTGGTACCTCGGTCTTTTTAGGAATTCTCTGACCCACAGGAAATTATACGTTTCATACACTTGGTTTGCTTATTTGTAAAATACTGAAGGTCAGGTCGATTTATAAAAAGGTGAATATCTAGTTCGCTTGTCAGCGTAGGAGTTTTATCTCTGGAGAGATTTAGGGTTGTCATGGCAATCATTGGCAACATATCCAACACCCCTACATACATAACACACATATGTTGCTATTTGTAGGTATTTATAGAAAAGGAACATTTGGAAGAAGTCATTACATAGAAGTATTTCCAAAAGTTTCCTGTTTGATCTCATTTATTCCTCATTTAGAAGGAAAGACTTGTACCAAAAGATATATGCCACTTGACTGAGAAATGATAATTGGAGATCTACCTTTTTACCTAATAAACTCCAGACAGACAGACGGGTGTAGCTATATTTATATTCTCTCTTTATGGAAGGGGAAGTATATTCTCACTTATATGGGAGAAATCTATATGTTGAGACAATAGACATTAACTATGTCAATTAATTTTAAGATGCAGTGAAGTGTATCTATATTTTTATGATGTTTGGATGTATTCGCTTGTTGCAAATAAATGCATAGTACTTTCCATAAGTACAGGAATCATGGGGGTGGGCCTTGCAGCATTTCAAATAAGTTGAGTACTTGCAGCAGTTGTTTTTTGATACGTCAATGGACTAATTTGCCTAATCTTCAGGTCTTCAGACTGAGGTGGAAACTACATTTAACTGGCCAAATCTCGGACAAATAGATAAATGAAATAATTATTAAATTTAGGCCTGGATCTAAAAAAATACACATACATTTTTCACCACAGGAAACAAGGAAATGCAATTAAATGCAACACCATGTCTGTGTATGATGTGACTGAGGGAAAGCGTATACAAGGAAAATAAAATTGGTCCTGGAATTATACCCTGGGGCACACCATATGTTAGAGTGGAGACCCTATTACTGATTAACATGCAAAACCCTACATATATAACAGATATACTAACCCACAGATGAAGAACACATAGTACTATTGATCTTGATATGATAATTAAGTGTGTTTTGATAGATTTATCCATATCGTCTACCATCACTTTTAATCGGTGTAATCCTTTTAAAAAGCATCTGGAAATTATTTAGTTTAAAAAAAAAACAATGAGCTCACACACACACACACACACACTTACCCTAGAAAAATCAGAAAGTGTGTGTGCGTGCGTGTGTGTGCGTGAGAGGAAGCAAGGCCATTCGTCAAAAAGTGACATTGAGAAATGGACTCGGGGAGGTGGGACCAGTCTCCTAAAATAAAATCATCCTCCTCAGCAACACGGTGCTGCTGGGATGTCTGTTCTGGGTCAGGTGCATGTGTGTGTGTGTGTGTGTGTGTGTGTGTGTGTGTGTGTGTGTGTGTGTGTGTGTGTGTGTGTGTGTGTGTGTGTGTGCGTGCGTGCGTGCGTGCGTGCGTGCGTGCGTGCGTGCGTGCGCGTGCGTGTGTGTGTGGGTGGGAGTGTGAACAGATTGAGGGGTGTGTGTTGCATGTTATTGGCTCTCTGCAGCTCAGATGAGGCTGTCATGAGGTTTAGTCACATCTTTCATAAGACAGATACGCACGCGCACACACGCACACACACACACACACACACACACAGACTCCAGAGAGTAGGAGAGTAATAGTCTGTTAATTAGCCTGTTGCTCCCCTGCCTGTGTGTAGGCGTTGGTAAGCAGAGTACACTCTCGCACTCACGAGTTCAAGCTGAAGAAAAACAAGTAAACATGTTTCCTCCTACGAATATTGCAAACACCTGCTGGTTTAATCAGCGACAAGATACATCACCCTGTCAACCACAGGTAGAACACCAGGTAGTTCCTTTTGAGAGGCTGATTGTTAATGTTGTGTTTTTCATGTCCGACTCCCACCATCCGACCATAAAATGAACAAAGGTAGAAGAACCAGGTGGACGAACACCATGGTCTTCTCAATCCATGATGTTTTATTCAAAGAAAACAAAAGACATGGTGCACATGGCTGGTGCACATAGTGGAACATTTAGCAGCTAAAGACAGACATGGAGTTGGAAAGTAAACCAGAACAGAAAAGAGAGTAAATATTGAACTTACATTCTTTAAGTAGAAGGAAAAACATGTCCAAATGAATATTCAGACTTTGTGTCAGCTGGATGTACAAACAAGCAACTTCGTGCTTGTAAAGTAGCCCTAAAAACTGACAGCATGATGGTTTATATCAGACCCGATCAGGGCATAAGATCTAAAAATTGTCACATATTTTGAAGCTGGGCTGCGTCTATTAATATTGAGTATCTGCAGATACAGAGTCTGATCCTATATTAATGTTTGCCTAAATGTTGATAGATATGTAGTCAAAGCTGTAACTACTAAATCTGACACACCATAATTTTCATGCGATTTATATGGTGCTGGTTCAAAACCTTTTAAGTTTAAACTTAAATTATTGATATGAAGAAGATTAACTGGGCGAATGTGACTCGTGAAATTGATGTGACCAACCAAAGAGAAGACAAATCACTCTGTTGGAGTTTGAACTACAGGAATACAGCAATGAAGTAAATAATTATAGAAATCTTTGGGTTATGTAAATAAAGAACCTCTCTGTTTGGACGTCCTTGTCCATCATCCTTTCACAGGCTTGCATTAAACTAGAAGACATAAGGCATTCATTGGCACATGTCGGGTTTGTCAAGAGGGGGGTCTAAATAACGCTCCAGAGCTAGGCCAAATTTTGGCTATGTAAAAACTGGCATGGCAGTTTTCAAAGGGGTCCCATGACCTCTCAAGGTGGTTCTATGGGTGCCCACGAGTCTTTATGCTAAACCCATGCAGCTCTGGGCAACAAACATGTAGCTTTTTGCAGTATAAATCTTATTTTCAACAAGTATATTTGAATATTTCTGCTTACTGGGGTCTAAACAAATTTGGAATTGCACAAATTGTGTATGACCGGAGAGAGGAGATTTGTGGATTCAATGAGTTGTATTCAGCAGCAATTGTCGTCAAGGTCTTGGTGTCTTAGTGTGGTTTTTTGGAGGGAGGCTCACCATTTTTGATCAATTTTCGAGTGGTCAGAAAAGGTTACATTTCCCAAAAACTGCAGCAACAACATCACAGAAAAAAACAGTACATCATCACTGAAGGATGTTTATCACACAGGAGCGACAGAGGGGATGAGGTTAAACTAACTGAATGTTTTTAGGTTAGAAGTAAAATCTAATAAGGAGAATCACCACTGTCTTGACTTTGGTGGTTTTTGCTGATGACTTATTCTAACTTATAATCAACACACACGCATAACTGTGTGTGTGTGTGTGTGTGTGTGTGTGTGTGTGTGTGTGTGTGTGTGTGTGTGTGTGTGTGTGTGTGTGTGTGTGTGTGTGTGTGTGTGTGTGTGTGTGTGTGTGTGTGTGTGTGTGTGTGTGTGTGTGTGTGAGACCTGATTAAGGGCTGCACAGAGTGAAGTGTAGGAGGTGATACAGTAACACCAGCTGGTCTACATACTGACACACCAGACTGGCTGTGTGTATTTGTGTGTGTGAGCAGACTTCAGATCAGGTAGTGCTCTGGCTCCATGTCAAGCTGATTATGAGTTAGAATAACTCATCAGCAAAACCACCTGCCATCTTTGTTCACGTGTTCGCTGTGGACTCATCATTTTCACATTACTCATCCCGCGGAGTCCTGCTGATGTAATTGACATGTTTATTTATAATCAGATGGCGATCTGCCCTTTTTAGCGGCGGTCAGGAGAGAAGAGAATCCCTGATCTCTAGTGGGTGTGAAAAGTCTGAACAGACTCAACATATGTGATATTTTTTCTGTTGAACAGCTTTAATCTGAGAGTTCACCAATAATAGTTTTGATTTTTTATGAGGTACACACATACAGAATGAGATGGGAACTGTAAAATGTAATTAAGCTACTTTTAAAGTAACATTGTATAACTGAATCAAAAATGTTGAGTGTCCCTCTGCAAGACAAAGCTCTGCTTTGCTCAGACAAGATGTTTTTGTGCAATGTGTGTGTGTGTGTTTACCTTCGCTTATGCAGCCTTGACAAAACCGACTCATTCAACTCAAGCTGAAGAGACATGAGGTAGTTCATAGTCTCAGCTGTCAGACTGTAAACACATGATGTCAGTTTTGTCTTGAACCAAGGCTTTCTGGGCATTTAACCATGTCAAACTGTTGGGAAAATATTAAGGATGTTGAATAATCATTCTGTGCAGAGTTAAATTTAATATTCAGGCTAAGAATTAGCATGAGCACAAGGCCTGATTGACTTGATTCAACAGAATTAACAGCATTAACTTAAAAATCTTCAGTGGCATCCTGTTTTTCACATGGAGGACCTGATTTGATTTAATATAGATTTCTTTACTCAACAACCTGACAATGTCATGATTCTCAATAAATCTGGTGATTTTAATTATTTCATCACTTTAGTAAAAACGAAAATGGAAACCATACTAGTCGTGTATTTTCACCAGTGACGGCTTGAAAAATACAAATTGTCATAAGAACTGACTGGCTCTTCTTGTTCTTAGCTTTCTGTCATATCACATGACTATCATCAGCAGGTGGAATTTAAAACGTTTTATTTTAAAGTCCTTCAGGGGCTCAAAAAAATTCAACACTTTGATTAAGTAGGGACAACATCTTTTAAACTGCTATTGTTTATTCAGGTATATAACTATAATAATACATTAACCTTGCAGCGTCTGTTAACTTGGTGTGTTCTCTCTAAAACTACTTTAGTTTTGTTAAAACAATAAAATTCGTTGTGTCTGAGGTCAGGGATTCAGTCATGGTTAAAGTGGTTAAACCACAGTCACTCTAAACGTTACACGCTTCGCTTCCCTTTCAGCGTTCTTATACCTTCACCTCCTGTTGAAAGCTTCTTGTAACTATGAACATGAATTTGATTTAATTTACTGAGTAGATCATAATTCTTGGGATCACAGCTCAAACCATAACATCATTATAGTCATCAGTGTCATATCACTTTCTACTCAAATGCTTTTTCTTAATTTAACAGTAACGATAGCAGCAAATATACCTGACTGCTTCCCGATACACCGATGTTGGCCTTTTAAATCTTGGTGACCAGTAGCTAGCATGTATTATGTTTTGTCCACAATGACTGGCATGCTTTCTATTCTCCATTCAGTGTGTGAACGGGCCTTGCTCTAGGGCAATTCGAGAGACACACAGCTTGAAATTAATCAGGTCATACAAGCAAGTGTAACAAGGCAACAACACACCCAGCCAATTATTGAACGCTTGATTGTACCCACCAGTAGCATGTGTTTGACCGTTTTAAACGCAACAGCATGTTTGATGTGTTTAAGAGCAGAAAACACATTGTGATTGTTGCTGGGCGCTGTTTGTTCCAGGGGATGGATCTAATCTGCTGTTTTTAGACTGTTGAACACTGCATGCTATACTTGATGGTGATGCTTAATGGTATTTTGACTAAGTTAACAGCATTCATCGTTTATCTGTTTTGTGTTGGACCTTCAGGAGCCTATAGTCTCTTTTGGAACAGTCTCACCCACTTTGTTACCACAGTTATCCACAACAGCTCTTCACATTTGGGGTTGTTGTAACTGCTGAGCTGCCGTTTCTGCGGCGACATCAAAAACTTTCCACATATGGTGTGTTTAGCTAGGTCCCATTTGAGGAGGTGGGTTCTCTGTTCTGTCATATGATTGATTACAAATAGCTTAGTTAGTTGTTAGTACATTGTTAAGTAATGTAATATATTTCTAGTGTATCAAAGTTTCTCATTTTTTTAAATCAAGGAAACTTTCTGTTGCATTCACTGTTCATTATTAAGAAGAATGCTTCTCATGCTCTGATGCATGAACGCGCTAAAAGAGCTCGTTCACTGAATTTGCTAATGTTTTTCGGTGAATTGAACGTATCCATTTGCAACTAATCATCGTAACTAAGTGCTGTAATGACAGCTTTTATCAGATTAGTCACTGGTTTGCAGCCATCCAGGTACAGACACTGTTGAACAAGGAAAATATATATGACCTAAAGGCTGAACTTTCTGAGGAAGTGAATGTGAACTAATTGATTTTTTTGTGATTTTAAACTTGGTTCAAAATTCAAAATTGTAAACTAATTTAAATCTGTGTGAACTGAACTGTTTTGAAGTGTGAAGTTGCACGACACTGTTGATGATAATACTTGGTACTTGTTTTTACTTGGCTGCATTTTTGAGTATTTTGCTTTGAACTTATTATTTCTGTAATAGTTTCATTAGTATAACTCAAGTATAGCATCTGAATTCTTCTTTCAGCCATAAGCAAACAGTGCACAAAAACCCAAAACATTGTGACCCTCTTTCTCTCTCTATTGGTCGATCTAGGTTATGTAAACAGTGAAATGTGAGCTTTCCTTCCTCACAGGAGGGGGCGTGGCTGGATACCAGAACTGTGGTAGTGTGGCAAAGGTGAATGTGTGCGTATGTGTGAGCGTGTTCATGCATTGCCAGGCCAGTCCTCTGCTTCACATTGCTGCTGTCACCGCCTCCCCCTGTCTCCTCCCCCACCTCACTCCACTGCACCTCCCCCAAGCTCTGTAGCAATGTGGGTTGGTGTGTGTAGCCATGTAAGACCGGACTCTCACCTTGTGTGTGTGTAGAGTGATCTGTATAGGATAAGCCCACACCACCACCGTGGGTTTAAAGGGGTCTTTGGGTTCACAGGGTTGTTTTGAAACAGCCCCCTCCCCTTTCTGTTTTGTTTGTTACTCATTGATTTCATCATTTCATCTCTTTGATTGTTCTCTATCCTTGGCATTCTTTTTATTTCCCTTCTTTTAATCTGTTTCTTCTCATTCCTCTTTCCTCTCATCTTTCATGTATTTTTCTGCCGTCCTTAACTGTCATCTCAACTCTTCTTATTTTTACCCATAATTCCTCTCACCCTCCTCATCATTGATGTTTTTTTTACCTACTTGTTGCTGAAATTTACTATCTGCGGCACTTGTGCCATTTATGATGTGTTTATTAGTGTTTACGATGTGCGATACCCTCCCGTGAAGCCAAACAGAATTTTTTTCTGCCGCGTGCACTGACCAGAAAGTAGAAGCACATGACTTCATTCATCTCTGAATCCTTCTCACTCTTCATACCATTTTCTTGATTTCCTCCCTCTTCCAGTTAGTGTTCGTCCCTCTCGGCCCTTTTTGTCCGTTTATGATCGCCTCATTGCAAAACAAAATAACAGGAACATTTCAAAACCTTTAAGGCATTTACATCACCACAAAATGAGGCTGAAAAGTTGAGTTAAAGCCTTCTCAGCAGTAATTGATTTACCATCAAAAGCTTCACATAGATACAGTAGATCTTACATTTAATGCAGAGCTCATCTTAGAGACTTGATATGAAAGACTGGATTGGTTGTGAGTTATTCTCTCTGCCTCAGTCTATCCAGACTCATATTGGGATTTATATTTTTGATAACAAAATTGAAATTTCGATAATTTTGAGTGATCTTTCTCTTTTAGTCATTTTCTCTATTTTATCTTCACCTTTTTCATATTTCAGATGTTGTTTCTCCAAAAAACTCCTCATCTTTAAAAGATTCCAGTGAAATTGCCACAAATCAACAAGACCAGAAGTTGCCCTAAACACTTGGGATCATCATTTTACATCCCGCTCTTCTCCTCTTCTTCCTCTCTCCCAGTCCTCCTCCCTCTGTCTCCTCTTCTGTACATCTTTTCCTGGTTGAACCCCATTACCCCTGTTACCTAAGGCAGCCTCTCTGGAGTGGGCGTGGCTTGCTGACATCACACCCGCGCCTGTGTCAGTTGGTTGGGGGGAGGGGAGAAAGAGGGGGAGGAGGAAGACAGGAAGCAAGCAAGCAAGGGAGGTTTCCTACACCCGACAGGCCGGGGGAGCTTTTAAACGACTCATTGTTTTGTAATTGTCCCAGTGGCCTTCTGTCCTCACTGGAGCGCCGGCAAAGCTGCGAGACGAGACTAGAGCTAGATGTTGAGAGCCACACACACACACACACACACACACACACGCGCTCGGCTTAGACGGGACAGTGAGGAAGTGTGTTAGCAGTATGAAGGAGGAACACACATCAGCTGGAGTACGTTTCTAATAGTGAAAGTGTAGAAGAGGCATGGGTCTCTCATACGAGTAGGAGGCAAAAAAAAAACAACTTTGAGCCACATGACATGGGTGAGTAGCTGAACTTTTTTGTTCAGCGTTTCTTTTCTTTCTTTCTTTTTTCACACATCTGTCTCAGTTTCTTCTCATCTCTGTGTTTGTCCCGACATCTCTTCCGCTGTATGTCTTCTTATTTTATGGATGTATGCAGGTACAAGGGAAGTTTCTATCATACTGACCTACATGTGGTGCAGTGCCAAGTCTGTGGCCAGGGCCACTCGCGCAGTGCAGAGCTCAGAGGTTTCATAAGGCGTGTTATGAAATAGATGCAGGAGTTGTCCTTGTTCCCAAAAAAATCTACTCTTGTCTCCCATTCGCAAGGACTTTAATATCAATTTATTCTGACATGTTTTTATTCCACTTTAATCGTAGCATCCAGAGTAATGAGCCGTTTTATTCAGGGTGAAGTGTTTCCTGTAAGTTTTCGTAACAGTGTTTTCTCAGGCCTTTGGAAATACTAACATACTGGGTTAATTAATTAACTGTAGAATTCAGATAAATTTGCTTCTGGACACACTGTAATCTCTTGAGATGGGCGTAAAGTTGCCAGTGTGATGTTGTACGTCTTGTACAGATTGTAGAAAAACTTCTTTAGGACTTCGATTTTCATATTTAGTGAGCGTAGTCAGCAGTATATGATGAAATGGGAGTTGATCTCATTTAAGAAGTTTTAAAGTCACTGACACTTCATTCAAGACGAAGTTTGGATTAAATGACCTCTAAAATGCAGAGTTTGCTCAGTCTTATGCTTGTGTAAGGATTACAGTGCACTTTGTTTCATAAAGAAAGATTCTCTGTGGATCATGTAACTTTTAGGACTTGAGCTTTTGGAGTCAGTGTGTAGGTATTTCAGGGACCTTGACACAGATTTCAGCAGCCACATTATTCCTCTGTGTCCTTCATTCTGCCACAGACATGCGAGCTGTCTGTCTGGGTCAGCATGCTCGTATGTGTATTAGCTCTCATGTGTGTAGTTAAAGTTTCACACACACATTGTCTATGTATTTCTGTGTACGCCACCTTTTTATCAAGCATTTTTCAGACTGAGTAACAATCATCATCGAGGTGTTTAAAGCTGATCGTCTTTCAAAAATCCCTTCTTACTGATCAACAAACACATAAACAGGCAGCATGACTGTGTGGGCGGCTGCTTCCGTACATGCTCTGTAGTCCTGTGTGTGTTATGGAGGAGTTTTAGAGGAGGGGTGGTGTTGGTGGTAAGGGGACGATCAGCCGTACAAGTCCCCCCTCGGCGGGCCCCGGCTCCAGCATGAAGGGTTATGTAAGTTTTTCAACTGCCAGCCCTCCTGCCTGCCTCAGCCTCACATTGCTATTGACTAAAGAGTAGCACACAGAGTGGTCGGCCAGTAGTCAGTGAGTCAGTCAGTCACTGTGGCAGCAGATTAAAGCCGAGCTGAGTGTAAAACAAAGCTGAGAAGAGGAGAATTACATCTCCTCTTTACTGTTCATTTGCCCCGCTGAAAGAGGAGGCGGTTTTGAGAGGTTGATAGGGAGTTCGAGAGTAGGGGATAAGAGAGGAGAGGAAGAAGAAAGGCAGAGAGGACCGGCTCTTCTCTATACTCGATAACCATGCTGCTCCTGGACGAATCAGAGTCATTCGCAGGTAGGTGACATCATCATCCTGACCCTTGAAGAAGAGTTGGCGAAGAGATGAATCCCAGATCTCGAGGAAAGGTGGTAGAAAGTTTGCGAGAAACAGAGAGATGGGTAAAATTTGGAAGTAGCAAAGAGGGGGGTAAATACGAGGGAGTGCAAAAAGGTTTTAAATGTTTGCGATGCTTTGGGAAGAGGTAGAAACACTGCGCAGAAAGCTGCAGAGATACTCAGTAGTTCATCTTGTTAGATAATGAACAATGCTTCATAAATGAGGATTAAAGCAGACATGATGAGGAGAAAATCCTCTCAGAAGTGTCCAGAATGTGCAGCAGTAGCTGATTGACGCTTATCAAGTTACTTAACATTGTTGTGTAACACTGGATCCATACCTACTTATGCATGCACACTCCATCTTTTCTCTCTGCTCTTTCATCTCTTCATGTTTTCTCTCCTTTCACTCACACTCATCCATCCCTGCTCCCTCAGTGTTCAGTTCGACCCATTTTCTACCTTTTCTGTCCGTCCTTCTTTCAGCCGCTCTCTCTCCCACTCGTGCCCGGCCGCCTCTCTCTCTCGTGTTGTTGTCTCAGGCCCGCCCTCCAGTTGGCTGTTTCTACGGTTACTTAAACCAATGCCGGTGCGTGATTGGTGGATCTGTGTAGGACTGGGCCATGCTGGAAGTGTGAGCATGTGGAGGCAGGAAAACATATGGTTCATCAGACCAGTGGGTTAGGGGGGTAAACGCATGAGGCAGCAGGCAGGGACAGAGCGCTGCCGCAGTCTGTCTGGATGAATGGAAGTAAAACCTGAAAATGAAGAGGTTTTTTTATATAATGTGCTTCATGTATTCACTCAGCAAAGGCAAGACACCATGCAAGAGTTCAAAAAAGTGTTATTTTGCCAACATGAAGTGAGAGGGAAGGGTTTATTTTCCAGTTTTTTTGCTTATTTTTAACAGTTAAAATGTTATATGCAGTGATTTGTGCCACAAACTTAAGGTTCATGTTAGTTATTTTTGAGTCAGTTAACCCTGCAATAAACCCTCCTTCGATTGTTTTTTTGTCGCTTTTTCATCAAAAAAGACTTTTAAGATCATATTAACTGACTGAAATACAAAGTCAATAGGGGATTTTTACTAATTGTGACTAATTTCTAAGGGGAACTTTGTTTAGTGCATCGACTCTGTAGGTTTTATCCACTGATCTTGTCCTGGTTTAAACAGTGATATGTGTTTGTGTGTTGTCTCTGCACATTGGATTTTAAATAACTGTAAAGTTATGAAGTCGCTTCATGCTAAATGCTGACTCAAGGTGCTTCCATCACTTCAAATGAAAGTGGGTGAAAGAACAGTCTGCCTTTTTGTACATGTCTAGAAGTTTTAGGGCACTTGAGTAAACAGACTTATCATAAACATAGATAAAGCCGGTGGTTGACTCAGACTCATAGACGCAGACCCTCAGAAGGTGAACTACATTTTCAGGTGGACTAATGTCATGTGACTGACTTTGCCAGGAAAGAAGGTTAACGTTTGGCCCTAAAACCTGCTTGGTTATCTTGTCTATATGATCAGTATCATTTTCTTTTTGTATTGTCAGAAATGTCCCTCAGTGTTCACTCAATATACATGTGAATACTGTTAGTTTAAAGCTCTAAATCAGCACTAACTGCTATTGTTTCATTTCAAATCCAAAATAATGACACAAAACCGTAAAAGGTATATAACTGTCCAGACTGTTTGCTGTCTTATTATCTGTGTGTGACATTAGGAACAGAGGTATTTATAGCATGAAGGTTCCTAAAGCAGTTAATGTTTATTTATCTCTGGGCTGTAATATGAATATTTTAAGAGTTTAAACAAAAAAAGTATGCGTGAAAAGGTCCATTTATTATTCAGCAGCTCTGAACTGATCAGTGAAGGATCCTGTGAAAACGTGTCACCATTTGTTTCGGACTTGCTCAGGGTGCACAGTGTTCTTCTGCGTCTGCCTCCCACTGTTGGCATTTATTTTGAAAAGCATTCACAGGCATCCTTTCTGGAGACACAACTAATGTCTACATGCTCGTAATTCTTGGGATCGCTCTGGGTGTTTGGCTCGCTGTAAAAAGAGACACTAGATGCCTTGTCATCGCTGCGAATGTGGCACATCGTCTAGTGATAAAGGCTAAAAGAACACACTGTTCTCTCTCAAATCCATTGTGTACGTCGTGCGTATGAAAGTGTGTGTTTATGCACATCTTCCTGCAAGCACAATCTGTCCATCAGTGACGACCTGCTTATTGTGGAAAGAAAAGAAAAAAGTCTGTTTAACAGCAGCGACACCTCTGTGTTAAGAAAACAGGATGGAGCTTGTTGAACAAATTCTTGTTTTTCTTCGTGCTGTACTGCACACTCTGTTCAGCTGTGATCGGTCCCGGCATGCCAGGCAGGAACAACCTGTCCAGTTCAGACCAGCTCCATGGTCCAGGCCAAATGCCGGGAGCACGTGTAGTCTCGCTGCTTTCATAACGCCACAGCGCAGGGAGGATGTAGGCTTCGCTGGGCCGGCCACAGGGCTTTCATTCCCACTTTCCTAATGTCGTCTTTGTTGAACATCGGGAGGTTTGATCTCTTCCTGCTGTCAGATCATATAGCCGCTGTCTTTGTTCTCCTTCAATGTAAATTTCCTCCATTTAAGTTCTCTTTGTTGGGCTTGCCGCTGCACAATGCCACTCACTTTGTTCGCCCATCCCCTCCTCTCTCTGCTTATTTTTCTCCTCTTTGTGTTCGTCTCCTCATGCTTTTCAGTCTTATAGATGTATTCCTCATGAGTACAGATTGTATCCCTCATCTCCTCTGTTTATTTTTATCCCTCTGTTACGCTTGTCTCTCTTGTTCGTGCATGAAGAAACTGCTGTTGTCTCTATCTTACCTAATTCAACCCCATCTCTCTCTCTCTCATTAAATGGATGCAGTGCTGTACAGTGTTACCTTACAGCGGTTTTGTGATCAGAGAGTGAAAATCATGAAGACACTGCCTGTCCCAGTCACATTATTTCACATCGCAACCAAATACTACCAGTACCTTTTTATAAAGCCTCTGGAACCTTTTAAATATGTAAAATCTGAACAGAAGTTACTGAAATGATGTTGAAAATATACATCAAAGATGGCAAAACGTCCAGAGTCATGTTTGACAGCTCATGATCATCCAGTCAGCCACGGGCTGATGCAGAAAAAGGTGTTATGGGTAACCACGGGTTGCAGATGAGTTGACCTCCTAACAGTAAGTATAACTGAAGAAAGAAAAAGAAACTGAAGCTGAAATTTCCAAAAGACAGCCATGCACATTGATTTACTTGAAGACTAAGTGGCTAGTTTTTTGATAAGTTTGATTGACGAAAACTTCCATGCACACAAGGCTTGTGAGTTTCCAAGTAAGACAAGGGTCATTTATGCAGGTAGTCTCAGATTTTATTAGCTGCTACGTTACCTGTCAAAAACAACCTCTGCATAGTGTTTAACTGTGTTTATACTCTTAAGTTGTTCCTTTACCTTTGTCATTGTTCTTACAGTATTCAGCGATCTCTGATTCTCTTCCTGTTGGCTTCTTTGCAGTGTCTGTGTCTAAGATCTTTATTTGAATCAGCCTTTGTACTCTTTGTACTTTATCTTTGTACTTCTTTGTACTTTAACTGCCTTGTCATAAGGAGTGAAAACTCAACAGCTCCAAGAAGTTATAGTCACTAATGACGTAGTTTGTTCATTTTTTGAGCTGAGTGATCACACCGCTGTGACGTTAAACATTCTTCAGTTCAGTAGTGAGAACAGTGCAATTCATTTATAGACTTAAAACAACACTTAAGTGAAATAAGTAATTCCTCAGTCGTTTATTTTGCTTATTTGATGTCAGACTGTCGTTAAGCCAACAAGAAACTGATGACGCACCAACAACAGACACAGTAAAACGGTCAGAGTCGGTCTGATGCATTATGACGGACGTTTTGGTGTTTTGGTTTTGTGTTGGTTTCTTGGTTGACCATCACAGCATCAGACTTGTATTTGTGTGTGTGTGTGTGTGTGTGTGTGTGTGTGTGTGTGTGTGTGTGTGTGTGTGTGTGTGTCCTCTCTCCTCCTCTTCCTCCCTCCTCAGCTGCAGTGACACACTGGCCTACAAACAGAGCGCTCCACCTCGCTTCATCTCTCTCTCTCTCCATCACCCAGTCGTTCTCTTTAACCTTCTTTCTCTCTTTTCATTCTTTGTCGTGTTTGTTTCTCAACACCTCGTAGTTTCTCTGACACGTACACGCACACACACATGCGCGTGCATACACACACATGCAGCCAGCGAGCAGGATGGTTTCGTAACTCACCTGCTTTGCTCTAATAAAGCAGCCTTAATAACTCATTCAGGGCAGCGTGTTATATAAGAGGTGTGTGTGCGCGTGTCATGTTGAGAGCTGCATTATTCTTTTGATATGTATTTTGTCTTTCTCAAAGCAGGTTATGTAACCCTGATAAATCTTGATTTGTCTTGGGAAGGAAACCACAACTGGTTTTCCACAAGTATTTCCTTTTTCTTCACCTGTGGTGTGTGTCTGTCTTTGTGTCTGATGATTGTGGTATTTTTCCTCAGTTCACCCCTGCAGACACAATGAATAGTTGCAACAAAAGGGTGTGAAAGCAGTCACTGGCAGATATTCCTGTCCGTGATTTGGACTAAAGATAGATAAGCATACCCTGTTCTCCTGATTGTTGGGACATAAATTCATAACAATTTTGGTATTTGATTGATCAAATGTCACTTTTAAAAGCAGAAAAGTCACATTCTCACATGTGAGTATTTCCTTTTCTCATTTTTGTGTTACTGTATACTGATACTCTGTGGGTTTTGGACTAGTTGTCAGACAAAACAAGCAGTTTGGGTTCTGGGAAGTTATGGCAGGCATTCTTCACTACTTTCAGCGATTTAGAAAATAATCAATCATAAAAATTATGAATTGCACATCTAATTCCAGCCCAAACTGGAAAGATCAGCCCCGTCGTGTCCAAAGAGAAGAACAACACAGTGTTCAGAACAACAAACATTCATGAAATCGATGAATTATTGTGATACATCGATCACTGAGTTAGAAAAGGTCACATCTCTAAGAACTTAAATCCACAGTTCTTGACCTTGTGACTGATAGGTGAAGTCTCTGGCAGGAGATGAGACTTTAATTCTTCAGTCCGTCTTGTTCTCAGTCGATTTATTGATCTGTTTATCCGGCAGGCGGTTCAACAGTCGTAAAAAAAGTAAGAACAGTATAAACTCGGCTAAACAGCAAAAGCAAGGCGGAAAATCCCAGCGTTGACATCGCACATAAACACTGTCTCACACACACACTTGTACTGACACGGGGCAGACACACTCATCATAACACATGTGCCACTGTGTGTGTGTTTTCTGAGTGTTCTTAGATGTTCTTTAAGTGTGTCTGTGTTTGTCTGGGTCCGCCAGCCCTTGTGAGTGTGTGACGCGGTACATCTTTGTGGGTGTGGGTGTGTGTGTGTGTGTGTGTACGTGTGTACGTTAAGGACGTGAGGTTCTTGTGAACATGTTGGTTGTATAACAGCCAAAGGCAACGGTTACATAAGAGCGCCCCCCCCCCCCCGCCTGAGTGTCGGTGGCCTGTCTGTCTGTTAGAGAGCAACTTTCTGTCTGAGTGAGACTCTGTGTGTGTGTGTGTGTGTGTGTGTGTGTGTGTGTGTGTGTGTGTGTGTGTGTGTGTGTGTGTGTGTGTGTGTGTGTGTGTGGCACGCGCGGAAATTATGCTCTTACTAAAGCAGGTCATCATATTGTTGGCTGCAGCCTCTTGAGGAGCCTTGAGGTGGAAAGCCAAGAAAAAATAAGAAGTTTTATGTGCTGTGTGTTGAGCTCACATTCAACTCGGTCCCGTCTCCATATTTTTGTCATGTTGCCAATTTGACCCGCTTCTTACATTTTGACATAAACACAAACGCCCCATTGAATCTGATGCTGCTGACTACTGTCAGATAAAATCAGGCTTCCTGTTTTATGACGTCTGTGTTTTGTGTTTTTCCATCATGTCTCAATTTGCACGTTTACCATCTAGATTTCATGTCCAACAAAGTGTACGGGCGTGTTTGTCTTTGTTCTCTGTAGTTCCTTTGAATTTGTCAAGAACTGAAAAATAGATAAAATTAGAAACGTTTGACGATTAAGCAATATTACACGAGAGGGTTAGCTTTAACGTCAGTGACGCTAACGGACCTCGGCACAAGCGCCTCGGTCCTGACCGCATCACTGTCGTGCCAATAATGACGTTAAAGCTAACCCTCGAGTGTAATATTGCGATTATACAACAATTACCAACTTAAATAAAATATATAATCAAAAGATATTCATATTTTGGGGTGATTTGCTCTCAAAAGAAACATTTCTTTGCTTGCCGTTTCTGTTCTGATCTCCGTTTCTATGGAGATACACGGGGTCTGACTAATACCTGGAAAACAATCAGTCACAGCAATAGTCTCCTATTCGTAATGGAACACAGTTCACTACTTCAGCAAGTAGCCGGAGCCTTAGTAACGACCTAGCAACGAAGACGTTATCTAGTCCCGTCAAAGCTTATGGAGATCATGGAGTTTCCCAAACTGAATAAATAGCGCACATATAAACACTAAACTGCTTTGTTAGTTCAGTCTTGTAGTGACTAAGATATCTGCTGAAAAAGAGATTTTTCCATGGACAGACTGGCCTCCTAACTTCACATTTATTTTGAAGCTAGCGCCGTATCAGCGACTCACCGGCACAGCTGATGGAGGATGATCCAAACATTTCCAGTAACTCCACATGTTGTAAAGTCCAAAAGTCAAAATGTATTGAACAAAGATCGATGGAATCATTTCCAAAATGAACATCATGTTTTTATGGCGGAGTGATATTTTTAGTGATTAGTCAGGTGTGCTGTCATGCTGATTAAAGCACATTCTAAACGTCTAGTTGACCAATCAGATTGCTCGGTCGGACCTACTTGTTGTATAATGAAGAGTAAATCCACAAGGGACAAAAGGGATGTGTCTGTGTGTTGGAGTAGGTTAGATTATTGATTATCTTGTGCCGGAAGTGCCTTGATGTTTGGATAGGTTACAATTAAAAGAAATGTGAGACTCGCTCCTTGAAAATAGGATTTGTGGGTGATTTTGTCCCCTCATATAGTCAATTGAAATGGAGAGTAACCTCTGTTCTCTAACAGAAATCCCATTCCCTCAATTCATCTACAATTATTAGTTTTTAATTCAGTTTTGCTCAAACATTGCAGTATGATTCAGCCTCAATCACTATATAAGTATGTAGTGTTATTGTAATATATAATATATATTATACTATATATAATATTTGGTTTTCATCCTGTTTGTTTGTCTGTATTGTTTTTAGCTGGATATCTTTATATAATTTTTCAGTGGAATTTTGTGGAAAATAAAGACAACATTCTCACCATTATTTCATGAACTATTTACTTGAATCATGTGATCCCATATTTATCAATACAAATGCTAAAGTGCATCACTATATTCAGAATATCTGACTAAACATACTCTGTACAGTATGATTTCAACAAAATGCATAACTTCAGTTAACCCCCATTATCAAAGAACATGATGTCAGACTCATGTTATCAACTCTTCACTTTGTCAGTCAGACAGATGGCTGTCTGATGTCTGATGTCTCAAGGTCTTCCAGGCCTGTGAGGCGTTATTCTGTTTTTCTAACCAAACGTCAGCGGGAGGAGGTTATATAACAAGGAGGACACGGCTCTAACGTGTACCTGAGTGAGAGAAAAGAGAGGTAAGGTGGGAAATGAGATGGGAAGAAAAATTCAGAAAGAATAACACGCAAGATGACAAGATGAGAGGAGTATAAAAGGGAGTGCAAGGGAGTTTGGAGTTGAGAGAGGCAGATGGAGAGAGGAGAGGTGTCAAGGAGAAATGAAAGAAGAGGAGTTCAGTAAGTACAGCCAGGTAATTGAGAAGGAGGAGGATGAAAAGGAGAAGGTGTTGGCAGGTAGACACGGAGACAGATAAGAAAAGAGGTGAAGGGGGAAGGAGAACACATAAGATGTGAGTGAGATGAGATGGAAAAGTGAAAATGAGACACTGGAAGAGTCAGACAGGAGCAGCAGAAACTGTAAATCTCCACGATATTTGATTGCACTGATGAGGATTGGAGAATTGGAACCAAGTGATATAATTAGGATAGAAATATGTAGATGAATAGTACAGTGGAGAGGCAATGAATTGTAAACAAATGATCTCTACATGGTAGTATATATATTTTAGCTATATAAAAGCTTTCACAGAAAGGTACCCAGATTTATTTATTTTTTTCTACAACACACCGTAAAAGTTAATGGTTGTTTCTTCCTGCTACAAGAAGCTCTTTTCCTTCCACCCTAACCCCTGCAGAAGTTCTAAGATGTCAATGGAAAACAATCTCCTAAGCAGATTTCACATTTTTTGATTGTGTTCCTTTAAAAATGATTAATGCGTCCATGTTAAATGACAAGAGGAGTTTAGCTTGGTTAATCAAAGGTGAACTCTTGCTGGCATTTACAAAGTTGAACCTTTTCAAGTTTTCCCAAACATGTTGAATAACTATGACAGAAAAGGTGTATTTATGGTTCCTAGTAGAGATTGCACAAAATGAATTTGTGTTTCTCCCTGAAAACATCCAGCTAAGAGTCTTAGAACGGTTTTTGATCAAATATAGATGAATGATTTCGGTGCTGTGCTCCAATAAATTCTGTAAACTTCAATTTCCTGTCTACTTCCTGGAATCTCCTGCCTGTGTTGGAGAACCAGACAGCTGTGCGAAATATATGACGTGGAGGATTCTCGGTTGCGTTGTAGTAAATATCTGCCGTCATCTGTAATCTGCTCACGTTGACGTCAAGCAGAGGACGGGTGGGTGAGCCACAGACAGACTGTTCACTTCTGCCATTTTATTCTGGGTCAGTGACTCACAAAGAAGAGGAGCAGAGACACTTTAGACATTGAAAGATGGATGTTTGTGAAGGAAACCACTGGAAACACACACACCTGAAAACAGTGGCTCCATTCATTAGTTTGCTGTGTCTCACTGCTACGTGTTTCAGTATGGGTAAATGACAAAGTGGACCTGGTATGTAGGTCAAGCACTCAGGAGGACTTTATGTTTCCTGTGTGAAAGTGTGCGTGTCTCCCAGTTTGCTCCCAGTTATGTGAATTCATGATTTATAGATGCAAATAAATATCATGAAGGTATCTGTTTTTAAAAAAGCTCTCCAAAAGCTCTTTAAATATCTGATTATTTCACACCAGTATTATCATTAATGAGAATTTTAGTTTGTAGTTTGCATCTTTGCAGATGGCAGAAGCTGTCAGCTTGGATTCATGTGTTACTCACCTCCTGTTTATCCATGGTCAGATCGTAGCTCAACGATTGGCTAGGCCTGATTAGCTCGAGTCTGGCTCATTCGTAAATCAAATTCCTGGACAGTAGCCATTTTGTGGTGCCATGCCACTTCACAGGTTACCTGCAGGAGTTAAACATCAAGTGAAATCTTCTCAAAACTTCAAAATCACATCTTAAATCCTTAAATAATTGCTGGTCTTGCTAAAATTGCTGAATTCTTCGTTGTGGCTCATAGTTTTCTAAGAATCCAGATTGCCGAGGGGACGTCACAGTCAGTTCTGTGACAGCCTGTAGTAATTATTAATGCAGCAGTTCAAGAAAATGTTGTTGGACTTAACAGATTATAATCTTTACATGTGTTTTGTGCTCAAAGGCAGACGTTTACTGATCCGTTCCAGAGAAGTTTCTTTTTTTCTCTGGAGGGCCACTGATAGATTACATGGAAACATTATTCTGTGCAGTCTGAAACTTTTCATCTCTGTTGCGTGAAGATGTTGCATCACTAACAGTTTTTAAAGGGTTTTCACACCTAAATGTAACACAAATTTGTCAGACTCTAGAGAAGCTGATGGGAAAACACACTGTGACGTGCAGCTTTTATACACTGTAGACATTACTGCTGTGGATACAGTCAGATACAGTCCAATCTTTCTTTTTCCTCTTTGACACTGACACACTTAAGGCAGTAGCACTTATTTGAAACCCGCACATCCACAAAGTGGGGTGTTATGTTCATCAGCGCAATGCGAGGAGTTATATAAACACTTAACATATACGTAGAAGTGGTTATATAACCTTGTGGTTGCAGAAGACATTTCCCCACTGTAACCCCCCTCTGAGACACACACAAACACACACTTACCATGATTTTGTTGCTTGTGGCCTCACATTCTTTGGAGCCACATATCTCTCAAGTACATGTTGTGTTGTTTGTGAGAAGCAGCAAGTCTTTTACCCACAGGGAGTGTCCAACAGAACAAATTAATGGCGTAGAAATTTTGCTGCAGATGCTCTTTATGGTACTTACTGATTGCTCATGACTCAGCATTTCACCAAAACACTCTGGTTACATTCTCTCACTTTCTCTGCTCAGTGTGTGTCTGGTGGCGATGAAGGTCAGGAGTTCAAATGCATTCATTGATTCATGTGTCACGTCACCTCACCTACACATTGTCTTCATGTTTGCATCTTCTCCTGTCAGCTTGAGTTTGACTAGGTTGCCTAGCAACAATCCACTCTCCAGCTCTAATTTTCACCTTAAGATAGTAACTCCGTTGGACTTGGCCACAAGGGAGTGTTTCTTAATGAGGTGGGGAGGCCACAGGAGCTGGATTTAGACCAGAATTTAAAGCAATATGTAGTTACTGCAGTTAAAGTGTGAGCAGTAGTGACGGGTTCATTTATCACTTGTTCTGCCAACCTGTTTGTTTCAGCTGAAGTTAAATGACGGAGATGACAGAAGTCACAAAGTTAGCTGATATTATTTTGTGGCAGTGATTTTCAAAAAATTACAGTCAAACAAAAAGGCGTTGGCTTAAAAGTCTAGCATGTAGCATTTAGTTGCATCTAGTGATGTAATTGCTGATTGCAACCACTTTGCAAAAGGCCCTATTTAGAGCCAGTGTTTAGTTTGTCCCTTCTGGGTTACTGTAGAAACATGGCAGACTACGTAGAAGATGACCCACAGCGTCTGTAGATATAAAAGACTCATTCTAAGGTAACAAAATATAATGATCCTTATTTTCAGGTGATTGTACGCTAATAAAAACATAGTTATGCACATTATATTCCATTTCTGAGTGCTCTAAATCTGACACACTGGAGCTTTGAGTCTGTGTTTGGAGAGAAGACATGAGGTCACCTTTGTTAGTTTGACAAGTAAAGTGATACTATCATTAGAATATCAAACACTCTTCTTCTGTCCTCTTCTTGCTTGCTTTGGTCATATTGGATTCATGTTAACAATTAGTTCCATATGTTGCAAGTTTTCATGGAGGGAAAAAACATCAATAGAAACTTTTTGAACCACTCCTGCAGTCTAAAACACGTCCGTACATTAAAATCATGTATCTTTTATCTGGAAGCCGACATGATCTGTAACTGTGTGAAAACTTTTTGTGTGTACAAGAGGAGTCTTCTCTATTATAATCTCTTCTCTATATAATCTTCTTTTTCACTTTAAGCTTTTTCACAGAAAAATTGTCTGCACACTGACAAAAAAGAGTTTCTTCTTATATAAAAAAGGCTCCATTTATTAAATATTATATTACATAAAAGGTGAAGAGCAAAAAAAGTGCTGGTCATATGATCATCGACAGCAGAAACTGAATATAATATGCATTACTATGTTTACAGACTATTTCAGACCAGGTTATTCTAGAAACGTCTATATTTAAGGCACCTTACCTCGTCTACTTGCACATGATATGCAGTACATTTTGATTGCCTAAGTAGCTTATTGTAGCAACTTTTTCATCCAACGAGCTCATATGTATATAACATCTTTCAAATGAATGTTTTTGTTTGTAAGAATCAGATTGAAAAATCATTAGAAGTTGCCAAAGTTTGATATTTTTAAAACCAACACAAGAGAACAATAGCACTCAAACAATCAAATACAAACCAAAGGAAACGTCTTGAAGCCAGACACAAACCTAGAAGCTGGGTACATGAAAAAAACCAAGCCAGGACACAACTGGTAGAGTATCATAGTTAAGTCAATAAACTCCACCTGTGGCCTAAGACCCGATTCGGACGAAATCCGGCACTGTAGCGAAAACACAGGTTTTCCCATTCATTTGAAAAGGGGAACTACATTTCGGCTGCGGCGGTGTGAGCCACAGGGTACGCAGACAAAAAGTACATGCTGTGTTGTGACCTGTAGTGGAGAAGTTGAGCCAGATTCAACTTTTGGACAAACTTACTGAGTGCTATCCTGATGGAGTGTGTGTGTGTGTTTGTTTAGCAAGATTCAAGAGAGGTTTTCAGTTTCCTTGGTCCTCAGTGGGGAGCATGCAGTGATTCATTAGTTATGTAATGTATTTTGTGTATTTGTGTGTGCGAGTTGTATAACCTTCTCTCACTGTCTGGTCTTAATGCAGTAAGACTCTCCCCAAGGTGTGTGTGTGTGTGTGTGTGTGTGTGTGTATGTGTGTGTGTGTGTGTGTGTGTGTGTGTGTGTGTGTGTACATCTACCTGTATCTATGTGATTGTGTGTGTGAGGCACTTCACCTTAACAGCTTCCAAATTGTGAACATAACGTCTCCTCTTATCTTTCAAAGTTGAGTTTCATCCTGACAGGATGTGAGGGAATAGATGTATAGAATATTGACGGGACACGTGTATGTTGAAGGTTATGAAACCTGTTCTATGTGTTTTCTTTAAATGCAGTTTTTGTAAAAGTATTTCTTTCCACTGCGGAACCGAAACAAGTGATTTAATACAAGCTGGCATTCAGCCAAAGTGACAAATGTTACATAAGTGGCTGAGACTGACGCCACTCTGTCCACACTTTGATATAAAAATCCAACCTCAAAAAAAAGGACATAGCTTTTAGTTCCAGCTTAATCAGCTTAGCGGTACACATTATTTTCATTATCAGTTGATCTGTTTATTACTCTTGATTCAATGGCTTGTATTGTAATATCAAAAACTACGGGGAAATACCCACTACTATTCCTCTTTGAAGTCTTCCAGTTGCATGTATTCGCAGCTCCCCACCATCTTCGACTGATGTGTTTTACACATTAAACAGCAGAAAGGGTGAGATAAATTCAATTAATTAACTGTTAATGTCGATAATGAGTCATGGTGGCACTATAGGCAGTTACATGAACACGAGCCAAACAACATAAAATCAGCCTGACACAGACACCACAGATACTTTGTCTCCTCTTCCTGCTGCTCTCATTGCCAACCAGAAGTCCTTATCTTTTCTAAAACTGCTAAATTTCTCTGGTAAAACCATTAAAGTGGTTGTTACTTTGTTACAATCTGCTAATGTCCTGTTCCACTGCATCCCACACTCATTTTCCCAATTAGATTTCCCTGGAAACAGAAATCCCATACAGACTTATTACAAAACGTGCGCTTCTTATGCAACACCATATCATCCTTGTTTTTAAACTTCTTAATTTTCATTTGTTGATTTTCTTATTTAAAAAGAAAATCTGTTTTTCATATTTGCTTGGATAAAGACTTCATGCCAAAAAATCAAAACAAAATTCAGTGGATTTGTCAGGCTATTAGTCTTAAATGAAAACAACATTTTTGGTGTTTTTATCAGTTTCAGGACAAACATACGTTTGATATATTTGGACATAAACACTTCAGATACAATAAACCATCTTGAAATCAGGTGTTGCATGCATGTGTGGACACTGGATATGGGCACAAGGTGTGCTTTACAACTAATAAAATCATATTTCGTAACGTATTTCATAAAAGCCCTGCCTGCATATCTCTCTCTCTCTGCCTCTTGGTGAATAATTCCTGGACTTGTTGTCCTCTTAACCCGAACAGAGGAAACAGTCCTGCTTCCCAGAAACTGTGCGTGTGCGTGTGTGCATGTGCGTGTGTGCGTGTTTCCACCTCCTCTCACTCTCAAGTAAATATCTTTCTCTTTCTCTTTGAATGATGACCTCGCTTTCATCTCTCCCCCCCTCTCCTCTCTCTTTCCTGTCTGCCCCCTCAGTGTCTCTTCTGAGTGCTCCCCGTGTGTGCATGTTTGTGTATTTGTATGTGTGTGCGTTGTGTCTCCGTGCATTTCAGGAATCGTTATATAACTGTTTTGTAAGGTAGAGTTGGAGGGTAAACCAGGGTACTGTGGTGATTAAGTGAATGTGTTATTCACGTCAAGAAAACTTGTGTTGCTGTCGTATCTCTAGTAACTATATATAATAACTAATAATACTAATAATAAACTGTGTCCAATCTCATGAAAGCTTTCACATTTACTGGTAGCTCATTCCGAGAAAAAAAAAAGTCTTCTATGTTTCCTGTGTTTTTGATTGGAATAAGTGGATGGAGAAGGACTGGAGGAGGACTGGGTAATTAGCATGAGCAAAACACTCTGCAGACGTCACAGTGCTGCACATACTGTACTTATATAAAAACTCATTTAAAGGAGCCATGGGCCTACCTGGTTCCTGTAGCCAAAAGAAACATAGTGGATACTTAAATGTAAGTGCTTATTGTGGATTGAATCCAACCAGGGGACTCTGAGATGAAAAGACTCAAAGCAACACGCAGACTTAACCAATTTCCTCACAATGACTCTGCAAGAAACCTCGACACACACACAGAGGAGCTTTAAACCTGGTGGATTGTTGAGAACAAGTCAAGAGTCTACAGCCATGCTGTCGACTAACATTAATGTGCTAACATAATCACATTAATAATGCTAACATGTTAATGTTTAGCCAGTACAATTTAAACCACTATTTGCTAAGCTAATTGCTAATTGGCATCAAACAGCAGAGGCTGATGGGAATGTCTGACAGTGCAATATTAAAGGTTATGGGATGTCCACTCAGATTGCGTACAGCTATTATTCAGATTTTTGTCAGATTTTTGTCTTTTTTTTGTCTTCTGGTTGTTTCAATGTGCATAAATTCATTTAAACAAAAAATGACACTGATCTATGGATTCATAGTTTGGACCTGGACCTGATCCAGGGTCAGATCTTGATAGGAGCTGAGTTAACCTGGGAAAACCTTTAATGTAACACATCTGTCACTGGATGTATTTTGATGCTGATCCAAAGAACCATTGACCAAATCATTACCATACCAAAATCTGAGGAGTGTGTGGTCTGAGCAGAGGTCTGAGTGTGCTACATGTTTTCTAGTATGTTTGTGATTGAGCTGGGTTCTGCTTGAAAAGGAAGTTTTTGGTTGCCACTGTTGCCAAGTGCTTGTTCATGGTGGGAATTGTTGAGCCTGTAGATAATATTAGAGTACGTTCTAGACCTGCTCTATATCAAAAGTGTCATGAGATAACTAATAATATAAATAAAACATAAAAGTGAATTTAATTGATTTTACACTTTCATCAACTGTCATTATAATTACTGTTATAATTATTACTGTGTGTTATTAGCAGACACATCGAGAAGTTTGTTATCACATAAATGGACTGAAGGGGCGTTTTATGTAAGTTGTTTTTCAACACACAGTGAGCTCATAGTGTGTGTGTGTGTGTGTGTGTGTGTGTGTGTGTGTGTGTGTGTGTGTGTGTCTACATTCTGATAATGTGGGAAACTGAAAACTCAGGTTTGCCAGGTGTCATGCAGTGAACATGTCTTATATGCCTTTCTTTGTGTGCATGTTTGTCCAGTCATCCCAGGCAGATTCTTGGCTGGACTGGCCTACACATTTGTGTGTGTGTTTGTTTGTTTGTGCGTGCGTTTGTGTGTTCATTTTATATTCTTATGTGAACACTTGCCCTCTGGAATTTGTGTGTGTGTGTGTGTGTGTGTGTGTGTGTGTGTGTGTGTGTGTGTGTGTGTGTGTGTGTGTGTGTGTGTGTGTGTGTGTGTGTGTGTGTGTGTGTGTGTGGTGTCAGTGTTTGTGTCCTGTCTTGTGTTTCATAAGCCGTCCATATTTTTATGATCCAGCTCTTACATAAGCTCAGATCTGGTTCAGTGTGTCTCTGCCAGAACAACTGAGAGGGAGAGAGAGAGAGAAGGAGGAGGAGGAGAAGAGGTGGAGAAGAAGGTGAAAGTGAAATTCAGGCAGACTGAGGGGAGAAGAAACAGAGTGAGAAGTAGAAATGAAGACAAGGTTGAAGAATAGAAATCAGACAGACAGAACAGAGCTCCATACGTTTTAGTTTTCACAGTTTGGTATTGAAGCATGCTTTGGCTCAGGATGAGAGGACTCTTCTTTAGGATGTTTTGCAAATGTAGTTGAGTTCAATCTTAATTTGAATAAATTTGAAAACTTAAATCCTCACAGGCTCCGGCTGACAACAGCAGCTGGAATGAGTCAAACCAGTTTGATGGAAGTTTCCATGTCAAACACAGTAAACAGGCGTGTTTGGAAAGATGTCAGCAGCTCGAACAAACAAGTCCTAATGAATTTAAGAAACACAGCTGCGAGAGATATGTGAATACGATGACGTTTAACCATTTTGTAAAAATAAAATAGCAAATTTTCTTTGATCTTATACATGACTGTAATACTGGAGTTTTTTAAAGTGGCAAAGAAGTGAGTTTGAACAAAAATATGATGATTTTTTTTAAAAATAGAGATTACTTTTATTTTGTCTCTTTTACGTAGAAGGATTGTGGTTAGACAGATTTTGAGTAAAAGGGATAAAAATTAAAATATCCAGTTGTACATGGTCCATTGTAGTGCACACATAACTTTGCCAAGTCACTGTCCTGTTTTTATGGACAAGGAGTGTCTCAACCACATCATAATGGAAAAAATAATACAGTAATGATACTGAAACACTAAAGACGTGCTTCATGGGAGGATTTGCATATCTGACTTGGGATTGTTCACATACCGATTCATTTATATAATTTATAATGTCTTCCTGTTTACTGCCAGTCATAACAATAGATGTGATGACACGTTTAATCAGTTTTGAGACGCCAAGAGGCCTTACTATATTCATCTGATGACAAAACCCACTTGGCGTTTAAGGGAGGAGTGTACCGGTTGTGGCAGTTGGGACTATTTTTGATTATTTTAATTGCTGCTCATTTGTTCAACAACTTCTGAAACAGGCTCTTGACTTGTGGCAGCAGTGATTTGAATAAAAGGCCTTCACATAGTATGTGCAGGATCAGTAGGTAATATAAAACAGCAGGACGTGCTGATAGAAAGTGAGGTTCCCGGGATAGTGAAAAGACAATGGTGGGAATCTTTGGGAATTCAGAATTGATTCTTGAATCTTGATTTCATAATTTTAATTTTGAAATGTTACCATGTATCTTGGGGCAACATTATTCTTTGCAGAAAACTGCCAGTAATATGTTTTAAGCTTTGAGTTAGCTTCAAGATTGGACTAGTTCAAAGGATTTATTGACTTCCATAGCAACACAGAGAGCAGCTCCACCTGACTACAGTGTTGCTAGCATAGCATTTAGTGAAGAGAAACAATAAAGTTTAAGTGTACAGGTACGATTTTATTGTACTTGTATGTAAATTGATTCAGTGTCATGACTCATACATTATTATTTCATTTTTTATTACATATTAATAACCATTAATTTATTCTCTTTGTCACACAGACCAGTCCCACAGCGCCCCCTTCAGCTCCGAGAATGAGGCTCAGGGAGGCGACTCAGCTGCGTGGCAGTGCACCCCTCCCCCATCTACCTCACCTTCGGGAGAGACGCCGGCCCACCCTCCTGCCTCCCAGCTGTCCAGACCCCGCTCCAGGCTGGCCAGCCAAAGCCCCTCCCCTCCCTCTGTCCTGACAGGAGCCAAAAAGAGGGGCTCCAAACCGACACACATGAGACGTAACATCAGGTACTGTACTCTCACTTGAAATAGAAAGATTGTAAGATCGTCTTAGTGGAGGAGTTCAAATGGATGCACAGCTGTTTATTCTGCAGGGATTTCTTATTAAAGCTTTAGATGAAGAGTTCAACCTAATCTATTAAAGACACTGATTCCTATACTTAGAAAACAATTGTTGCCATGACATTTTTTTAAGCTCAGGTTACCACTGAAGTAATGAATCATCTGAAGATCTTTGATCATGAAATAGAAGGCACACTGTAGTTAGTGATAATGTTTTATGTTTTTTAAACACAATCAAAACAAGTGCATTTCTGCTGAGAGGCGGAGTAAAGTTAACACTCACTCAAATTATTCAACACGTTCTGTAATAACATTCATTGTTTGTTGGATAATATTTCCCTGTGTTCATGCTGACTTTGACTAAGGCACACGCCAATTACCGACGAAATCTGTCATTAATTATACTTAAGCATGCTCCGTCTGCAGCTTCATTCCTCCGGCTGCCAATAACCACGATGGAGCTCAGCCACAAGTATGCTGTTGCTTTTACATAACGGAGTCAATAACATCAAGCGTGTCAGAGATGCAAACTCAGGTTTCAGTGTTTGCGTGGAGTAATTTCCCTCAGTGCTTATATTACGTTAAAAGTGCTTCTATTATTCGCACTAATTAGTTACCTTTCTCCTAACCAGAAGGTCAAGAATTTCAACGATTTATCTGTTTCATATCAGTCTCTCTCAAATAATGAAATTATGCAGCAGTTAAAATATTGGCAGTTCCCTCTGTTTCTATAGAAACTTTGCGAGGTTCAGCTGAAGGCAGTGCCAAAATGAAACTAACAATAACAAGAAGAAGAAGAAAGAATACATTAATAATAATAATGATAAATGCAGCTTATCCATTTGTGCCAGTGTTAACACATAAAAACAAAGATATACCAATAGTTTTAGGCAGTCTAACTCCTCCTAGCATCCTACAAATATTAGCTTATAAACACACATCATCATCTTTTGTCTTTTCTTTTTCCGAAGCATTAGTTGCTAACTTTGTCCATGTGCCATTTACTGGACAGGTAGCAGGTCTATCAGAGCTTTTTGGCTGAAAATGGCTGCCTGCTGCATCATTAAACCAAGAAAGAAACCTTTAGCTTTAACAAATACACTGACAGCTATATATTACTATATATATATATATTTACCAATGTTATTTTTCTCGTGTCTGTGTAGGAAGTTGCTGAGGGATCATCAGTTGGAGGCAGTGACCAAAGCCGCCCAGCAGGATGAGCTGGAGAGGAGGCGACGTCTGGAGCATCAGAGAAAACAGGAGTTCCCAGTACCACTGCTGCCTGAATACACAACTGGTGAGAGTGTGAACCTCCAAATAAATGCTTCCATTAATACTAACAGCACCCACTGGTCCATCAGACACTAGTACTCAACATGTATGCCAACCCTAAATTACTAATTCCAAAAGCCGTGAAAACAGCTTGCTAGGGTATAGGGTGATGTTGTCTCTCCTTCTCTTCCTGCCCATCATTCATTCCCAATTTTCTGTCTCCTTTTGTCTTTCCTCTTTCCTTTTTCACTCTCTTGTTCCTACCTCCAGGCGATGTGACAAAACATGTGTCGGTGTCGTCGGCATCAGCAGCATCACAGCAAGAAGTGAAGTCAGTCAGACAGGAAGTGATCTGCCTGGACTCCAGCAGCACTGGCATCAGCGAGGATGACAGCAAGACTAACATACCCACTTCCGCTACCACAGAGCACACACGCAAAACAGGTGAGACACTCATCTCTATTACCCAAAGACTTGTGCATTTACATTTAGAAGATCTTAACAATTGGAGTAAAGGTTTGCTTGTTTCTTACATATTTTATGACTCAAATCTTGAAGCAAAGTGTTTTATTTTGTACTTCCTGTTTTAAGTGGATCCTTGAGTTTACTATGTGTGCCCTTCAGTAGGGCAGTATGTCCTACTGAAGGGCACACATAGTAAACTTGAAGAATCATAAAGAATCCCAGAATCTGCAGCTTACGTTTGATGTATAAAAATCTTTTTTTTTAAATAGCATAATAAAGTGGCATGAAATGAGCAGGTTAAAATAAGAGACTCTGAAACACTCCACAAAAATCACATTTCCATGGAGAATCAAGGTTTCAAATCAGGTGCAGCCGTTTTCATGCTAACCGTGCTGCAATTATCTCAGTGAATAATGACAGCAGAGTTCAGTTGTCTGAATTGTGCCCCACACGTTGAGCTTCTTCAAAACAGATTGCCGCTTCGACCTTTGATTGTGTAAGTGGGCTAGTAGGTCAGAATGTCATGAAAGCAGAGAGGGACACTGAGCTGTGAAATTAATACCTGCTGTCCAGTTGTATATTCTCAGCTGTCTGCATAGCTAGGCAAAGTCTTAAATAAACCAGATGCTAATTCTTAAGATGCCTAAATATGTGATTTTCTTCAGATGAAGCTTTAGAAATTTAAGGATAGATTTGCTGTTTTTTAAAACCAGGATTTATTTAAGAATCTTGTTTCCCATTATTTATAACCATGACTAACATGAATCAGAAAGCGTGTTGAAAAAAAGTGTGTTTAAAACTACAATTTTCGATCAGTTTGACTGATTTCTGACCACAGCAGCAGCAGGAAGTTGTTAAAAATGCAACACATATAAAGATGTGTATATAAAGATTGAAACTCCTTCCAGACATGGAATCTGTAATATTGCTGGTTTCATCTATCTGTTAAAGTAATGGCTTTTCAGTTTTCTGTTATAGGGAGCATTTCAGTTGAAGGGCTGCTGCAATGATTATATGCATTGGAGTTTTGATGGAAATGTGAGCCATAAACAGATAGCATGAATGGAAGCTGAAAATGTAGGCAGAGTCAGACTGATGGTCTGATATGCCTTGCCCTGCATCATAACGGGGAAAAATGTCGAGGTCAAGAATCTTCTTCTCAGCTGTATTTTGTGCTTTCTTGAACTTTCTTTCTTTGTGCATAAGAAATTACAACTAAATCAATTTGTTACACAATTGGTGCATTTATGTTCTTAGCCAGATTGCTGAAAAAAAAAACTGGCAGTTTGAAAGGCCCTAATGTTGTTTTTTGAAGGTGTTCTCAAGTGGTCCAGACTGTGTTTAGTCCCAGTTAGAAACTGCAGCAGACTGTCTAGCTAATTGAACAATGCACATGTTTTAAAATATGAAACATTTTATGACTGTCTGGGTTGACAACACTTGGAGCCACAGTGTTCAACAAGCTCCTGAAGTTAAACTGGAACAAATGTTAAAGTATGCCATCTGTCTTTATTGATTTTGAAAACTGTTTTAAAGACACAGCTGTTTTTACTAGCTAACATTCATTATAGCTTCGTACATTCATACCTTTCAGCTGCCCAGTTCAGCCACAGGACATAAAGCCAATCCGCTGGTGCAATCTGATATGCCCAGTTCTAGCACCTTTGCTAGTGTCTGATGGAAACCTTACATCTCTAAAGCATCAGTCTCCTAGATTGAGCAAAGCAGCCTTAATAGCCTCATGACAGCCATGCAGTTATTAAATTACACACTGGTTTCAAACTGTTTTCTGAGCCCAGGGGTCTGGAAAGTCGGCGCATTAAAAGGCTGCATCGGCTCCAATTTCCAGGAAAAAAAAAAACTTAACGTTGCAAAACAACCCAAAATTGTTGAATGAGGTTTTTACTCAACATGGCAGATATCTGGGCCCGTGTTCATCTGAGATCATCTCAGAACCGAAGACACAGGCCTGCTGGTTCACCTTTGTGACATCTGTGCTCACTTCAGCCTTCCTGTCATCTCAGTAAGGATTATATAAAGAAAGCTGCACTGTATTTCAAACAAAATTTGGCGTTCATGCAGTTTTCTTTCAATTTCTTCAAGAGTGACTCCACAGCCAAATGTTTCCAAAAAGAAACATTTAGTGAAAACCTTCCTGCAAAAATTTGAACAAGCAAGGTCAAAAAACTCCTGTTCCTATTAAGGGTGTGTGTGTTTGTGTGTGGTTTTCGTAGATTAGCTGCCATGTGCATCAGAATATTTAAAACCTCCACAGGGTACATCATGTACCGTTCGCTTATTGCGAAAGTACACACACACATACACACACACACACACTCACACACAGTCACTCAAACAGTCAAGGATAAACACACTCTGTTAGAGATAAACACACATACAGTACATTCTGCATTGAAAGAGAAGACGGGGAGCAAACTGCACACACACACACACACACACACACACACACCTGCAACACACACACACACACACACACACACACACAGCGAGAGAGAGACGGATGGGATGGGCAAATGAACAAAGACAGAGAAAATGTAGATTTGGGAGCTGAGAACGACAAAAGTGAATGAGGCAAAAAAAAAGAAAAAACAAATGGAGAGATGAAAGGCAGAGAGTGTCTGTAGGACAGATCAGAGCAGGTCTGTGGAGCAATAAAGCTGGCTAATCCTGAACACACACACACACACACATAATGAACACACACACACACTCTCGCAGTGGCACAGTGACATTTCTAGTTCGGGTTGCATAACCAGTCTCCCCCTCCACTCTAATCCTACTTGTATAACCAGCCATTCACTGCAGTTATATAAGCGCTCTCTCTCTCTCTCTCTCTCTCTCTCTCACACACACAAACTAACATACTGACACACACACCTCTCCCTTCCCGTCATGCCCTCGCAGACTGCCAGCTTGTGTAACTCTCACCACTTGATACCGTTGACGTTGAAGTCCTTTTTATCAGATATGGATTTCAGGCAAACACACACACAATGACGTCCATGTTTGATGTCACATCACACAAGTTGTGCTTGTGACTGAGCCACAGTTGACCACATCATTTGAGATGAATGTGGGGCCATGTAGTCGAGGGCGATGAAATGATAGTAGACGTTTTCATGGGAAAGGCTGCTGCCAAGTCTCTTCCCCCACTAAGATATTTGTAAGTTCACCATTGATGAAGTTTCTTCATCAGAAAGTGTTCAAATCATTGAAAACAGTTACAAGACATGCAATGTCATTTTCACCCTCCTGTTACTCACACCCTCCCTCCACACAGATGTCATCGTCCTGAGCTCAGGCGAGGACGACACCGTCGTCCAGGTCAGCAATGAGTCCACCAATGTGGAAGAAGAGAGTGAACCGAGTGGCTCGCACGCCAATGACGCCCTTAATCAGCCAGACACCCATGGCAGGGTGCTGGTCAACTTGAACCATCCAGCCACAGAGAAGGATGTTTTCCTGTCACCTCAGCTGGCACAAGCGGTCAAACCTCACCAGGTATTTTTACTGCTGCACTCAAAGCAAATGTTTGCTTCTCCTGTCTGGTCATGTATATAAGTAGTGGTTTAAGCAAAATTCTGCCTATGTTCTACATCTTTTCTTATCATGATGATTTCCTCAGATCGGTGGAATCCGCTTTCTGTATGACAACCTGGTGGAGTCGGTGGAGAGGTTTAGCAGCAGCACCGGATTCGGCTGTATCCTTGCTCACAGTATGGGCCTGGGCAAAACGCTGCAGGTCATCTCCTTCATCGATGTCCTATTCAGACACACCCAGGCTCACACAGTGCTCGCCATCGTACCTGTAAGCATCTGCCTGTCACAAGATACTGTGGCCCAAAATGGTCTTAAAGTCGTTTATTTAGTTTGATCAGTTGCTATTTTAATGTAAAATTTATTAACTGAGAAAAGTTACTGATTTCAAAGCATTTGAGAAGTCATGACAACCGTATTTTTGGTGTTTTTACTTCTATAATGAGTGATCCAAATTGGACTGTAAAATATTCTGTCAATTAACTGGTGTGTTGATCACTTCAGCATTAGATTAGACATGAACAGAATCAATATGGAGACTATGAGGACTGAATCTGATTATTTGCCTCTTGACTTCATTCTAGGTGAACACGTTGCAGAACTGGCTGTCCGAGTTCAACATGTGGGTCCCACCTCCAGAAGTGTTACCTCCAGATACTGATCCAGGACTGGTGACACCTCGCACCTTCAAGGTTCACATCCTCAACGACGAACACAAGTGAGTGACGGGAACAAGAGTTTTCTTCCTGTGCAAAGTCTGAATCTTTTCACCCGACCTGCTTTGTGCTCGAGAGCAGATAAGGAGAAACTTCTTAAAAAAACATGAAGTTAGAATAAAATACTTTTAAGTCCTGCAAGGCGTATTCTATATTCCTCAGGCACATCCAACACATGCAGCCGGGTCTTTGATTCATTTAAAATCCATCTCAGGCGGATGAATGCAGTCACATTCATGTAAAGCAATATAAAGACTTACTTCTAAAAAAAGACAGCACTGATCGTCTGGCCTGCCTCTGCACTTTATCCCCATCTGGCATGTCCTCTTTCCATCTTTCCATCATCCTCTTTCTTAACAGCTGCTTCTGCTGCAAATATTTTCTGACTCGTGTGTGTTTGGGATTAAGGAGGAATGAAGGAATGCTGCACGATCAGTGTGCAAATTCAATGATGCAGCCTTGTCTGAAAGTGACACAGTGACCTTATTCTGTTTGTCTGAGCTCAGTTTAAAATGATCTTACCAGCATAACTCCTAAAAACTAAACTGCACTAAAATAAATGTTCTATTCTGTCAAAGTTTAGGTAACTTTGTGTATTGCTTTGGGGCAGACTCAGAAGTTTAAATTAAAAACAAAAAGTAAAATTAAGAAATAATTGTGGTCTCAGTTCTGAGAAACACAAGCAGCAACTTTACTTACCTTTTTTTTTTTTTTTTTTTTTTTTTGTTACCCAGGAACACAACAACCAGAGCCAAGGTGGTGGAGGACTGGGCACGGGACGGAGGGGTGCTGCTGATGGGCTACGAGATGTACCGCCTCCTGTCGCTAAAGAAGAGTTTTGTGGCTGGGAGGAAGAAGAAGAGCAAGAAAGCAGCAGGACCTGTTGTCATCGACCTGGACGAGGAGGACAGACAGCAGGAACTGCTCAAAGGTGGGAGAGATGAAAAGGAGAGAGGGGGTAAAAGGGAAGAATGAAGAGGGGAGGGAGGGAGGGAACAAAGAAGATACGGGGGGGTAAATATGGCCAAAAAAAAAAATGCTACTTTTTAGTAGAATCTCACTTTTTTGCCTGATCTCCTCCCCCAGGTATCGAGAAAGCTTTGGCCCGGCCTGGTCCAGATGTGGTGATTTGTGACGAAGGCCATCGTATCAAGAACTGCCATGCCAGCACATCACAGGCTCTGAAGAACATCCGAACCCGACGCCGTGTGGTCCTAACCGGCTATCCGCTCCAGAACAACCTGATTGAGTACTGGTGCATGGTCGACTTTGTCCGACCCGACTTCTTAGGTATGGGACAAGATCTGCTTTTTGTTGGCAGGTGGCAGGTCTTCAAGATCAAGATCAAAAGTTTTCTTGTCAGTCTTATAACTACCGTTTTAACATCGTACACATATTGCAGGTACTCGGCAGGAGTTCAGTAACATGTTTGAGCGTCCCATTCTGAACGGGCAGTGTGTGGACAGCACGCCTCAGGATATCCAGCTGATGAGGTACAGGAGCCACGTCCTGCACAGCCTCCTGGAGGGCTTCGTACAGAGGTTAGACAACACACAACTACTGCCTAGAAAAGAAAAACTTGACCTCCCTTAAACATTTAATAGAGAATACAAAGGTTCTACTGGTCACACTTGACATTTTTCCCACCTGTTTTTCATTTTTAATAACACCTGTCTTTATTTCAGACGTGGTCATGACGTCTTGAAGGACCAGCTGCCCTCTAAAGAAGAGCATGTGATCCTGGTGCGTCTGTCTCCCCTGCAGAGGGCGCTCTACACAGAGTTCATGAACCGCTTCAGAGAGGCAGGAAACACCGGCTGGCTCAGCCTCAACCCTCTGAAGGCTTTCTGCGTCTGCTGCAAGGTGAGGAGGAGGGCATGTGTGGAACACCACCTAAATACAAAAGGACCTCTAGAAATCTGTTTCATACATACAAACCATTTTTATTCATAAAATTGCACAAGTCATTTTATTTGCAGTTAGAGGTTAAACTTCAAAACTACTTCTACAAATGTCTTCTCCCTCCTTGTAGTGCCGTTACACAAGTTATTATCTGAGTCAACATGTTTATACACCAAAGATAAACTCCTGCATAATTATCATACTTGACAAATCCATTAATTGTCACCTTGAGAAAGTGTCTTCACTCTGCTTGTCTCCTGTTATCCTTCAGATCTGGAACCATCCAGACGTGCTGTACGAGGCCTTACAGAAGGAAAACCTGGCGAGTGACCAGGACTTGGACCTTGATGACATCACTTCCACAGGTCCGGCCCGTTGTCCAACCGCACCCAACCAAAAGGCAAAGCCCCTGGAGAATCCTAACCCCATTGGTGGACTGAGCCTCAACCAGCTGCAGGAGAAAGCCAATCAGGTCATCACTTATGAATGGGTACGTCAAAAGAGAGTTTAAGAAATCATTTAATATTTTTATTTGTTTGTTGATTATAAGGTTTGCAAATCAACTGGTTTGTAACCTCACTTCTTTTAAGTCAGTTGATTAAATGAGGACATCTAATCTAATCAGCTGAACTATGAACATGAAGTTACTGTTTAGTAGTACAGTAAATTTGAACAGTTTCTCTCTCTTCTCACGTGGCCAGGCAAAGGACATCATGTGTGACTACAAGCCCGGCATCCTGGAGAACTCTGCAAAAATGGTGCTACTGTTCCATCTGATAGAGGAGAGCGTCAGGAAGGGAGACAAGCTCCTTGTCTTCAGGTATAATATCAGACGACAAGAGCGTGACACGAATTCAAGATCTTTTATCAGCTATTTTCATCATCAGTCATTTTAACAGTTGTCACCTAAGTGGGAAAGGGAAGTGTCCTTTTCTCTGATTCAGTTAAATTCTGTTTTGCGTTACATTTACATGACACAATCTCTAATTTTGCTCTTTGTCTGCCTCCTGCAGTCAGAGTTTGTCCACACTGACAGTGATCGAGGACTTTCTGGTTAAGAGACCAGTACCTCCGTCGCCCAACACGTCCAGCAGAGACAGACCTAACCAGAACTGGGTGCGGAACCTCAACTACTACAGTAAGTGATCATTAATTGTTCAGTATTTGGTTCAATAAGCTTAATATCCAAAACATCTAGAAACCTGCTGTTGGGGCCACTGACTACATGACAAGGAGGCTTGAGTAGGAGACAGCTTGAGAAGTTATTTTTAGCGTAGTGAAAAGTGACACATGGAGCACCGTGTCCACTGTGCTTAACCGATGGTACACACTGATAAATCTGTCAGTTTTTCTTGAGGATATTTCTGACTACAGTGGTTTGATTGTGCAGTGGGGATTCTCCAGTCATTGACTTACAATGAGTGCTGCCACCTGCTGGTGTTTCTTGATAACAGCCAGGCTTTTGTTCGTGGTTTGGACACAGGAAGGAAATCACAGTTTTTACAGAGCTGATGTTTGTGTGTTTCAATCTTGTAAAACATGAGCTGTATCCATTATCGAAGATAAAAGTTTGTCAACAAAGTGACTTGACGTAAACAATGTCTTATAAGTTAAACAGTTATCATGTCTTTAGTTGAAACTTTTGAAACATTTTATTTTACCTTTAGATTAAATATAACAGAAGGTGGAGAATCAAATCCACATGGATAAAGTTTACATAACGAAGGATAATGTTATGTAAACTTTTTGTGGATTCTACATATGAACATGTAAATAACTGAAGAATTAAAATTATAACGATTCTATAAGATGGTGAAAATCCTGTTTTTGTTTGATGTCTTGCAGGACTGGATGGAAGCACAACGGCCTCAGAGAGAGAGAGACTGATAAACCAGTTTAACGATCCGTCCAACACCTCAGCATTGGTCTTCCTGCTGTCAACCAGGTAACACAGATAATAACATGGAAGAAAACGCATGTGGAATATTGAGGTCAGGACATTAAATGTCAATAACAAACATTACTCGACTGACCTCTCCGGGTCTTAGGGCTGGTTGTCTGGGCGTAAACCTGATTGGGGCGAACCGCGTGGTGGTGTTCGACGCCTCATGGAACCCGTGCCATGATGCCCAGGCCGTGTGCCGTGTCTACCGCTATGGTCAGAGGAAGCCGTGTCATATCTACCGGCTGGTGTGTGACTTCACTCTGGAGAAGAAGATCTACGACCGACAGATCTCCAAACAGGGCATGTCAGGTGAGTCGAAAAATGCATCAATGAGATATGTCTATGGGATATTGCTTCAGGTGAGAATTCATCTAATGTGCAGGTGTTTTTCATTTCCTGTTCACACTAAAGATGTTGTTTAATGGTCTCTATTATCATATTTTTGGATATTTTAGGGACATTCTTGCAATATCTGTTCTAATTTAGTGTTGGTATTTGGTGTCTTTAGAGTACTGGCTGAAATAGCAAAATAGTCATGTCACATATAAAATATGTTAAATCACACTAAGCTCAATCCATGTAAATTTCTTCTTAAAAATACAAATATTGCATACTACAGCTGATATCTGCCAGTAACCGGACTTACTGAAAAGCTCTGTCCAGGCTTTTCTGTGTAAACACCAAGCAGACAGACCCCCCTCCAAAAATAATCAGCTTTGTGTTGAAACCACAGTCCTTCTGCCAAGAAGCTCTTGTCTGACAGCGTAAACTGTCTCAAGTGTTTGCTGTAAGATTTGACTAGCAAGACAGACACATTGAGGCCGCTTATTCTTTGGAGAGCTGTTGGAAACCAGTTTATCACAATTTGCTCTCTTTCTGCATCCTGTCACTTACATTATCCTCCTCTCTTTCTCCAAACATCCCGGTCCTCTGCATCCTCTTCCTCTTTCCTTGTCTTCTGTCTTCCTCTCTCCTATCCTCCTCCATCAGACCGGGTGGTGGATGATCTGAACCCTGTGCTGACCTTCACCAGGAGGGAAGTGGAGTCTCTTCTTCACTTCGTGGAGGAAGAGCCAGATCCATCCCAGGTCCAGCTGCTGCCCCAGGACAGCATGGAGAGTGTCCTTAGGAAGGCCCTGCACTTCTATCCTCACCTGATTACTAAGGTAGATGAACAGAGAGAACACTATTCCTATACGCCCCCTGGAGGCATTTAAAAGTAGGACATCTGGGGATGTTTCACTTTGCCCAGCCTACAATTTTTGTATTGTGGTCTTGTGAGGCTTAAAAGTTACTAAAGACAGATCTCATTTCAAATAATTTATTGGCTGTTATGGTAGCTGTTTAAATAAAAATGTCAATCTTCAAACTTCTCCATAATTATTCCTCTAATTCTACTTGCGGAATGAACCTGAGGTGAGAACGACGCCAAGCAGTAGAAATTACACTTTGCTTCATATTTATAATATCTATAGATATCTAATGAGGTTCTGGAGTTCGAGAGGTGGTGTGTCACCTCATAATTAAACCTGGATCCTCAGAGGACTAAACTCTTATCACCAAAACTGAGCTCACAGATTTTAATCTGGCTTTGTGAGGCACTTTCATGTGTTTTATTGCAGCTAATTCACTGCTATAAGCTAGTTAAAATTCATCTTCCACAAGAAAATGGCATCATGCTCCTCTGCTTCTTTCAAAGACAAAAAAATGTATGACAAACTATATCACGTCTTATTTCATCTACCCTTTCTCCCTTCCAGCAACCATTCCCCCACGAGTCCCTGCTGATAGACCGCAGGGAGCTGAAGCTGAGCAGCGCTGAGAAGAAGGCAGCGAGGAAGGGTTATGAAGAGGAGAAGAGGGCTTCTGTACCATACACTCGACCTTCCTACGCTCACTATTATCCTGCCAGCGACCAGAGCCTCACCAACATCCCCGCCTTTAGTCAGAGAAACTGGTCAGTGACTCACAGCAGCAATGGCTGCTAACATAAAAATGACAAACTAATGGAATAAAAATATTTTCCTTTCTTATTTAGTTTGTTTATAATTTTTCCTTTCAACAGGCTCTTGATTAATGAGTACAAGTGGCATAAGACGATAACAAATACAAGTTGTGTTTAAAGATTTAGCTTATATTTCAGGGGAACTTATGTTGGAGATCTAATGTTCTCATGAAGATTTAAAAAAAAAAAAGAAGCTTTTATAAGTAATGAACTAATAAAAAATAAACTCTCTGCTCAGGCGTCCACCTCCACGTACCGAAGAGAAGCCAGTGGCCAGTGTCCGGCCAGTGCAGTCAACTCCTGTTCCTATGATGCCCCGACAGGCGCAGGCTGCAGGCTCTTCCCCAAGCGACGATTCATCAGGATCCAACCTCGGGGGTTTCCCTGTCAACTGCCTGCAAAAAGCTGGGGTGTTTGTGCAAAAGATCGTCACCACTACTGGTATGCAAACTGTCTTGTTTTGATTCTTTGAATTTTATTTCATCTTCATTCTGTCGGTCTATTTTGCCCCTGAATCATCAACTTCATTTGATATCAGCCGAAGAATGATGAATGTTTCCGCCTACCTTTGGTAAATTTGTCTTTCCTGCTCTCTTTTAGACATAGTTATTCCAGGAACTACCAGCTCAACAGATGTCCAGGCCAGGATCACTGCAGGAGAGAGCATCCACGTCATCAGGGGCACCAAAGGTATGAATACATCTTTGTTTTACTCTTGAAAACTTCTGCGTGTTGGCCAGTAATTGTTAATTAATCATTGAAACATTTGCGCCTCCAGATTCTCAAATGTTTCTCATGGAGAAAATAGTCAGCAGATTAATAATGAAAATAATCACCAGTTGTAGCCCTAAATGCAAATGCAGTTGGTCAAAGTAAACCTTGTGTGTACTAATCATTTCTTTCACCTTTGTCTGTTTTAGGGACTTACATCAGGACGTCTGATGGCCGAATCTTTGCCATCAGAGCAGCTAATAAGGCCAAGACTGCAGAGGAGAGTACTACAGTGCCACCCAAAGGTAAGATGATTTATTACCAGAACTGAACTCTATTCAAGGCAAACAGGAGCAGAGACGAAAACAGATATGAAGTGAACAAAATATTATTCACAATATGATTATTTAAGCAAATCTAGCCCATCTGATGATAAAAAAATATTAATATCTAAGCCCTTGTTTCTTCTCAGACTCCCAGGCCCCACCAAAGGAAGTGTCAACCAATGGCAGTAACGGTTGCCTGTCACCTGACAGGATGCAGCAGGTACCCTCCAAGACAGTGCCACGCCCTCTTTCACCTGACAGCCCAGAGATCATTAGCGAGTTGCAGCGCTACACAGGTGGCACAGGAGCCGGCGCCAACGCAGGCTCTGGAGTTCAACCGGAGAAGGCAGCAGAGAACAACTTGCCTTCCACCAAACCAGTTCAGACCAATGGCAAGAGTGGGAGCAGTTTTGCTAGTGGAAATGTGAGCCACCACGATGCCTCTGTGACTAACGTAATCCAACCCAACATGGATGCCACTGCTGCTGCCCAAGACCTGAGAACAGGCTCCAAGCGCAAAACCTCCAGCCCGCCCATAGATGAGCGGCCCAGTAAGCAGCCCTCTGCAGGCAAACACTCCTCAGCCCCTCTGGCCTCACAAGGCTTCCCCTTCACCGGGGGCTACGGCCTTCCTCCTCTGAGCCTCAACCCCGTCATGTTGGGTGGGTCACTGGGGCACCCACTCTTATTGGGGGCAGGCTCGCCTTACTTCCAGCCCCCCCACACTCAACTTGGGGATCCCAGTTATATGTACCCAGATCTGTATGGCTTTGGCGGAGCCAGCCCAGTCCCTACCTCCTCCTCTTCTACAACAACCACTGCTACCGCCGTCTCATCTTCCTCATCATCATCATCATCATCTTCTGCATCAGTCAAGGGTGCCAGTTCAGTTCCAGGAGCCCTGCCTCCCTTCATGCTGAGCCCCAGCATGGCAGGCATGGCTGGAATGCTCTCGCCAGGCTTCCCTCTCTCTTACAGTCAGTCTCTGGCTAGCCTTTACACAGGGTCGATGCACCCAGGCGGGCTGCCAGGTACAGCTGCTACTCCCGGTCCAGCTGGAGCCAGCTTCCTCTCCCAGTACCCTCCCACTGCTGCCTCCAGTTCGTCCTCATCGTCTCCTTCCTCCTTCTCTCCCTCAGCACGGTCTGAGGGCCACCGGGGCACAGTGCTGGTGAACGGTGGCAATGTTAGCAGCGCCAGCAGCTCAGATGACGACGATGATGTCATTGAGGTGAGGGGACAGTGACAGTTGAATAATGAGGTTGCTTGATTCAATTTAATAATCATAAGAATAGGATGACTCCCTATTTACCAGGACGCAGGTTTCAAAGGGCCTGTGGCTGAGGCTGTGAGGGAAATGGACAAAAAAATGAAAGAGAACTGAAGCGACTGAGCCCCTGCTAAAATGTTTCCTCTGTTCATCTCTACTGCCTTGGAGAAACAGCCTGAGTGGAGACTGAACACGGACTGGACAAAGAGCAACAAATCTTTATGCTGAATATCAGAAGATAAAACCAGAAGAAGAAAAAAGTTTCAGATGGAAGAATCAAATGAAAATCAGAGGACTACTGGCATTGAAATACTAATAATCACTGGACTTAGTACTGCTGAGTGTGGGCCTGCAATGACCACAGATGGCCACTAGTTGTACTGTTGACGTTAGAGATTCTAGTTCTGCAGCTTTGCTTAATGTCATGGCTCTTTTGCTTTTTTCAGCTAATTAAAAAGATGACAGTAGGGTGGAGTTGTTATTAAAAAAGGTTTGATAATTAAGTTAGCTGGTAGTAACGTTCGTTAAATATCAGTAACTGAAATTGTATTGTTTGTCACTTGTCAAATATTGCTACTGAATTCTTCTTAAAAGAACTCAAACAGAACTTTTAGAGAGCATTTTGATTTAACTCAATAATTCACTGCCAGGACAGGGGGTATTGTACATTTTGAATTATTGAAAACGAGGCTTACTGAGGATGAGGTTAAAGACAAATACTGAAACCTTAAAACTCTAATGAAAGAATGTATGCTTATTCAAATGCCTTTAAACCAGGCCTTTTTGAAAAGACTCCTTCTATTTAGGCATCAGACGTGGGAAGATCTGATTTTTCTTTTATTTTGTGTGTGTGTATTTTATATTTATGTAATCTCTTTTACTTTTTAAAAAAAAACATTGCCTAAAAACAGCCAGGTGAAAATGAGAAAAAAAACTGTGTTCTTGCGAGGTGTCCTCCTTGTAGCGGAGAAAAACAACCAACAGAAAATGCCTTTTTGCCTCCATCTTTCTGAATGTTAACTGTGAGAGAGGAGAGGTAAAGAGAGACAGGCGGTCACAGCGGCTCTCTGAATCTCACCCACAGTCTTACTGTAGCCTAGCGAAAAACGATGCAAAACACTCACTCAAGCCTATATATGTATTCGTACAACCCCAGAGGAATTAAGCTCGCAACCCCGAGTTTTGGTTACGCTCGTGTTGTTAACTGTGTTCGTGTCTGTCTGTTGTGTTCTTAAGGGTTACAAAAGGAATCAGTTAAAAAGAAAATCTAAAGTAAATATAAACTTGTGTTACTGGGTTTGGTAACTTGTTCTGACACAGATTCCACCTCTGCTCTGCTGTGTTTCTTTTTCTTTCTCATTGTGTGAACAGAGGTCATTGTGAAACCAAATTTTTTTTCTTTTTTTGAGAGAGATGGTGTAGCTTTGCCAAAAAAAAAAGGAAAAAAGATGAGAATGCACAAGCACATCAGAAAACCTCCAGCGTAGATTATGTCTTAAGAAACCAAATAACATTGTCAGACTTAAAAATCCACCGCAGCAACATGCTCTCTCTACAGCATACTCACAGCCACAGTCAAGAAATACATATCCATCTCTCTGTATGACCTTGCAGGTAACACTGTACACTGCACTGCACTGTAAAAGAGACACAAATCTGTATACATCTGTAGGCTGGTTGAAAGCTTCATCATGTGACCAAGTTCCCTTTTTGATTAACCATGAACCATCGTTCTGCTGTTCCAATCGATCCGCTCTGATCACACTAACTGATCTACTATGGTCGGCACTGTCCTTAACTGGGAAATCTTCTCCTCCAGAAATGGCTGCAGCATGAGCTTTAAAAACCACCAGCTCTTTAGTTGGAAACATCGTCACAAGTAAAGCCTAAGCATTTCCTGTTTTTTCTTCTTCCATGTATTTGTTCTTCATACTGAATTTGTCATTAGTTTACTTTTTTTGTTCTCCTCTTTTTACAATGTTTGAATTTACCAAATTAATTTATTTATGACAGTGCATATTTATTCATTTGTATTTTTATTTTTCTACAATGTTTTTTTTTTTTGTTTTTCTTTTGTTGCTTTTCTTTATCTTATGTGTAAGATTTTTCATTGTCATATTACTATTGTTGTTACCACAGAAAATGTTTTGTTTTATCTGTTTTGTTTTAAAGAAGTGATGATCGGCCAGTCTGACCCAGCTCGTGTGAACTCATGCACAACTTGCATGTGGACCAACCAATTAATTAATAGCAAGGATAGCATCTTTAAGAAGGATCAGTAAATCTCGTATCGCGTTTACAAAAGCTCTGATCGGCTCTTGATTTTGAGAAACACAAATAAAGGACATCAGGGATACAGTGATATAAACCGTGATATGAGATGTGTTAAAATGTTTTTTTATCTTATCTCTATGAGCGCCTTCATCAGAATATCTTGCATGTTGACAGGTGTGTTCACAATTGGGATGCAGCCTAAGTATTTTATCTGAATACGAGCCATTTGTGTGCATGAAGCTCATGCACAAGTAATGAGTCAGAAAGTGTGGCAGTCCATCAGCTGAAAAGAAAGAAAATAATGATATCAAGTGCTTCTCTTTCTTTTTTTTTTTTTTTTTTTGTTGCTGATTACCGTATCATCATTATCATCAGAAATGTCCATCTGTGTCATCCTTAAGACGGCAAACAAGTGAGTTTCCTCAGTGTTGAACTGTGTGGTTGTCAGCTCGGCATTCGCTGCGCCGTCTGACTGCTCTTTTTATTTCACAGCTTTCTACTTGAATTTACATATTTATTGATACAAATCGATTTGGTCGGACGAGCCGAGCTGACTGTCTCAATTCCATTTTAGCCGAGGAGAAGATTAAAGCTGCTGTCTTTGAGGATTGGCTCTAGTCAAAGCCTGTTGTGTAGTTTGTCGATGGGTAATGTGTATGACCTTGGATTACTTTTAGATCCTTTTTGTTTTTTTGAAGTTTGTAAATAAAAAGAAACATGTTCTAAATAATACATTTCCTAATTTCTTTACATACAGTAAGTAGTAGTAGCAGATGTAGTGCCTACCTCCCCTTTTTCTCACACAAACACACACAGGCAATCGATCGTGTACAGTTAAGAACAACTATGTCTCCAAGAAAATGAACTACTTTTACAGTTTAATATAAGAAAATATCTTTTTTTTTCTCAACCACGTCCCTATTAAACATAAACAATCGATGTATTGTGCAGTTTAATATACTATATAATGTACTGTAAACCACAGTATATTATATTTGTCTTTGCATGCCTATTGTCAGTTAGTACAGGTGTAATCTTACCTCACTTGTTTCCTGTATGTCTTCAGAGTTCATGGTCCATTTTAACATTTCTTTGGTGGTGTGTTTTTCCTCTTTCCTTTGGACAAATATTCATAAATATTCAAACATAATAAAACAGTCAGGAGCTAGAGTCAACTCCAGAACACACTATAGATAATAACACTACACGAAAATCTAATATTGTATAGTTTTAATAATGTTTTTATATTTTTGTCCCTTGAAAAAGAGCTGAATATGGACGCTACATGAACCAAAACAATATAGGCCAATTCAATATTTAAATCTTATAATGCCTACTCTTATAATATAGTTGGAAAAAATGTTCTTTATGAAAACATGGCAATCTAAGCTATGGATGTAAGAAATTACAAGACAATTTAGAAATAACATTTTGTTTTCAGATGAATACATGATTTACAGCAGAAGTTAGGCCGGCTGAACTCAGTTTAGTTGTTGCCTGCTGTTCATTAATTTGCACTCATATAAATGTCAGTACGTTCAATGTTATTGCTTTTGGCAGTATATTTAATTATCCTGTTGCTGTAATGTAGATCAATGGAATGTACCATTGAGGGTGAAATCTGGGTTTGGTTTGTACTGGCCTGCTTTTCATGTCCTGCTTTCATGAATGGTCACTCACATAATGGAGTTTCTCAGGTGTATGAGATGATTTAGAGTCATTCAATTAAAATCCTAAAAACTGAAACTAATAAATATGACCATTGTGCAAATCCCAAAATTCACCATTTTGTAGCCTACTTGAGTTTATTCTACTCACCAAAAAAGGATAAAATGGAAAAAATACTACAGATACATCGACTTCCATTTCTATCCATATATCCATTTGAGAGGTGTAAACATGATCTGAATTATAACAAGGTGTATCTTTTCTTGTCTCATTTAATTAATATCCTACACACACACAGTGATGGCTTTGCAGAGACAAACTAACTTGCATGGTCATGAAACTGCAGAGCTCTCTCTCTCTCTCTTTGTTTGCTTTGTATGTGCACCTGTGCTTTCATTAGATCCCATTTGATCCTAACTATTATATTCTGATTAAACAGCCACAATGACTTGTTAATTACCAAATTCACATCCAGATCACCATAGAACTATGATTTACAACTAAAGTGTGCCTCTAAATCCAATTTATGAGTCAGAGTTCTTTGAGCCACAGCCAAAAATGAATCAGCGGTTGGCTGGGGAGCCTGGACAGACCAGCAGAGCTAGTAATTTTTAGACTGCATGGGTCTCCAAGTTATGTATAAAGGTATGCTGTTGCCCATAAAGTTGAAAATAAAAAGATTTTTACCTCTTCTCATGAAATGATTGCGATTTGTTCTTGAAAGATAAAGTGTATCTTCTCAAAACTTTCATTAACCTCTTCCAAACATCATATTGCTTATAAATATGAATAAAAGAGGAATGTGTCTGAAAACAAAATTATTCCAACTTTATGGTCAACAGTGTATTTTATAAGAGTGCTTATAGTTGGGGTAATGAGCACAATGAAAATCATCACGTGTCTCTTTGATTCATTTTTTTTCTGTTTATATTTCGTGATGGCCATGATCTTTATATTTCTGTTTCTGTAAGCTCTGAGTGCAGGTTGCTGTATAGTCTGTGTCCTTGTCCCATGCTTCCTTGTTACAACAACCTCTTTGTATGTGGCTTGTCCTTTTTTTGTAAATGTGATGTGAGTTCTGATTGTTTAGAATAAAATGAATGCATCTAGGTTAATTATGAGTGTTTCTCGTATAATTTAAATTAGGACAAATAAGGACAACAGCTTGTTTAGAGATTGCATGTGCAAATGATCTATTTTTAAAGTGAATAATAATATTACTGTATCAAATATCTTAATGACAATATCAAAACAAAGCCATAGGAAATGTATTTTAACAGAACAAAGAAGTACTCCTACCACAGTGTAGAACAAGGTCATTATAAATTCACTAACCACCAACTAGAGGAACAATACCCAACTTACAGAGAGTTAAGTAGGCAGCTACCAGTTATGGGAGAAGAATAGACCTTTTTCACAGCAGCCATTTCAACATGAAATAGCAGGGTCAAAGCAGGTGTTACCAATGATACTAATTAAGGTCCTGTTCCATTTAGTGCAGCAGAGCCTTTCCAGTGAGCCAACATGCACCACAGCAGCGCCCTAACTCTGTTAGACCTGAATGGAACTGAACCTTAATTAGTATCATTGGTAACACCTGTGTTTACTTACTATTTCATGTCAAAATGGCTGCTGTGAAAAAGGTCCCTTTGCTATATGACCCTTCAAGTATAACACTGTGTAAAAATACTGCAAGTGAAAGTCCTGATTAACTGCATTTTAATTATGTAAAGGTAAATAAGTATTATCAGTATAAAGTAAAGAATTAAAAGTATTAAAAGTAACACTCATTAGTACTTATTATAGGAATGGCTCCATAATGTTATATAGCCATTTTTTGCTAGTTCTGCATTTACAGGTAAACAAACATGCTAAAGTAGTTAACTTAATAATTCTAAACAAAGATCATTTATCTGCAAAGCAATTACTATTAGTAGTTACTATTGCTGTCAAATTAATGTAAGGCAGTAAATAATGGGCTCTAATATTTTCCTCTGAACTGTAGTGGAGTTAAAGTACCAGAAAATTTAAATAGTCAGGTGCAACGTGATATAAGTTGAAGAATAAACCTCAAAGTTGTACTTAGGTAAAATAGTTTAACTAATAATAAATGTATATTTCTGCTTTCCACCACAAGGTTCACCTACAGGTTCAAAATATGAACGAAATCACCCCCTAAATCATTTTAACGCAGCAGACTCACCTTTAGTAGGAGTACTGTGGCGATGTAAATACGTCATCTGTTGAGAACTCGGTTTCCCAGCGTGCACTGGTGTCGAAGAGTTACGTGACTTGACGTTTTTTCACCGATTGTTGATGACGGTGGCAGACAGCGCAGGTCAGTAGCTGAGTGGTGTTACTGGGAGGAGGTGAGCTTGCCTACATATTATCATTTCCTCCGGCGACCAGCTCTCCAAAGACGGAAGAACAATAAAATAAACGAATGGAGCTAAGGTAGTATGAAAAACCTGTGAAGTAAACGCGAGTTGACGCTGGTTCAGGAGCGTTTCTAACATTGTTTTGAAGGCCTGTTGCTAGCTACGGGAAATCCTCGGGCTAGCCCTGTAGACACCGGGCCGAGGCAACGCAGAGGACCAGGACGGGAGCTCCGTGGGCTAGTTTGTACTGTCAGTTTTTATGGACGCTAGCTGCCCTGTCTTATAAGCAAACAAAGACGTAACCTCTCCTGCTCCACCGTGGCGGATATAAATCAGCCTAACTCAAGACTCTTTGACAGCTAGCTAACATTAGCTCTCCTGTGTTTACAAGCTAACTCAGCCAAGATCCTCTGAAGAAGTTGGCACTGAGGTGCGTTTGTTTCAGTTAGGATTTGCATGTTTGGCTCCTACCACCTGCCTGCTAGCTGGTGGTGATTTGTAAGCTTCTTCTCCTTCAGTCTACGCCGACTGAAGGTCGCCAGCTAGGCAGCTAGATCAGAAGGTCTCCTCGCTAAGGTTATCACATCTTCACGGTTATCTACTGCGGCCCAAAGTTTGTTACCTTGTTTGAACAGGAACAATAGTCCTGACTGAGCTGATTACCAAAGCTATCGTTAACCAACTGAAATACAATATCCCGAATGAAGGCTCATAGAGAAGTGTGGTTTTTGATGCGGTCAGGACAGACAGGTGTTACCTGTTCCTCTTGGCATTATTAATCAGACACCAGGATCCAACATCTGCTGCACCAGACGCAACTGATCTGCTTTTTTAGCTCCCTTGAGCTCACTTGCTCAAGAAGGATCCTCTTCAAAACACACCCAACAATGAATCGATACCTGCCGGTGGCACGACAGCACTTCCTGGCTGCCCTTGCCAGCACCAGTGTGGTGGTCAAAAGTATAAGTGCCGTGGTGGTTCTCCTCTATCTGTTGTCATGGGCAGTCGACACACCATACGCACTCGGGGTGACCCCAGGCTACCTCTTTCCACCTAATTTCTGGGTGTGGACACTGGTGACCCACGGTGTGGTGGAGCAGCACGTCTGGGGAGTGGCAGCCAACGTGGGGACAGTTATGGCCTGTGGGCGCCTGCTGGAGCCTCTGTGGGGCGCTCTGGAGCTCCTGATCTTTTTTGCAGTGGTCAATGTCTCTGCAGGCCTCCTCGCAGGCCTTTCCTACCTCCTCACCTATGTTGCCACCTTTGACCTGGACTTCTTATTTGCTGTACGCATCCACGGAGTAGCCGGTTTCCTGGGAGGTGTCTTGGTGGCGCTGAAGCAGACCATGGGGGATACTACAGTGCTCAGAGTGCCACAGGTGAGTCATTTCTGCTGTCTATTGATGCTTATTGGAAAGGGGTGTGCTCCTCCATTGAGCCTGTAAATAACACCAGACCAGTGAGGAGTATGACAGCAGAATGTAAACAGCACTGGAAAGCTAAATATTAGTCCTTGAAATGTGAACATAAACAAGCCTGTGTCAAACTATGGCCAGCACATATCAAAGATGCCCCCAGCCATATTCACATTCATGAAATAGCATGGAGTACAGACAGTACACGCTACCTGTTAGACTACATAAATCAAGAAACCATTTTTGTGTGTCAGTCTTAGAAGCTAAATAAATTACTGTTGATGTTGTGTGAACCTTCAGTTCTTACCTTCAGCAACAGATATTTAACATTTTCCAGTACATAGGCTTACTTGTGTGGCCCATCCAGGTAGATAAAATCCAAATTCTTCAAATATTTTTTCAATCAAGACGGGAAGTTGTCATTTTATAATGCACAGACCCCCAAACAGGAATCTGTTCTTTTACTGATTTCTTATATTCTTATTAACTGTTACCCAGGTGTCTTTGTCTCTTTCTGCCCTTTCAGTCTGGTTGAATCATTGCACAGCATTTTGTTCTCCCCATACAAAGTTTAATTTAGTACAAAATAACCTACAGTATTTATAAGAGGACTTTATACAACCTAAAGGTATGAAAGACTGTTCAAAAATAGAGCAGTCCTCTAGAGTCTTTACTGAGTCAAGCTTTTATGATCACAGATACCAAACCTTTGAACGCTTGTGTCTGCTGTCTGCTGTAAAGAAAGCATAGGGAGTCTAAAGTGTAGCTTTTAGGTTAATAATATGTTACAGAGTAAAATACTCAAAATACACGCTTACCACTACCAGTGTGTTGGACAGAAATCTATCCAAGGTTTTTACAAAATATCAAAAAAAAATCACAAAATGGAAATCCACGTGTCGTGAAGCCCATGATGTTTGGTTCTTCTTTTGACATCCAGGGGAGCCTCCAGTCACCTACGAGGCTGTAGTTTGTGGCTCTGCACGTAAACATCCAGATACTAACGCTTAGCAGGATTTACTGTTGTCTTAACAAGACTAGAAACCACAGCCTTAAGAAAGACAACAGAAAACAGGCAGAAAAATAACTGTGACAAACACATGTATGTCTGTTGCAGATGTTTTTTGTGTGCCTTTTCAGATTCTTGAACTGTTTTATGCCATCGGAGTGAGGAAACACACTGTGTAACAGCGTTTGGTTGTTTGGTTTCTGTGGCTCTCTGTTTTTATTGTCATTAACCAGTTCAACAGAAGGTTTTCATTTGTTTTGAGGTTTTTTGCTGTTTTGTTATTACTTACTTGTTACATCCAGATAGCATTTAGTTATTTTGTGGCGGCATGGCGTGGTAAGGAATGCTAATCATCTTGTGCAGTGACACATTGGGGAGTCAAATTAGAGTCAAATACTGTGATCATGCTATTGTATTACAGCGATGTAAGGTTTACAGGCCAGGGGTTGAGCTGTTTAATGTTTGCTGTATTTCGATGGTGTTCTCTGGTTCAGGCATGTGACTCTTTTCCAAATTTGGACTACAGTGTGATCTGATAATTTACATTTTAAGATTAAATCTGATGCTTTACTGCAGAGGAGCTTAGAGTGTGCAGATAAGGCTTGTTTTTTTCTAAAGCACACATTTGCTACACATTCCTAATGTGTCTCTTAAACTACCAGGCCACTCTGCTTTAGCCGACATTATTTTGGCTTTTTATGCTCAACATGAGTTCGTCTAAAACTGGGTTACTTCATTCTAATCTCCCTCATCTCAGCTGCGGAGGTTAGAAAATGTACTCTATCAAATCTGGTACATTATGACTATGACTCCCGCCTGCCACCCTGGCGTACAACCAGCTATTGTTTGCTGCTCCAATTCCTGAATCTTGCTGACTTGAGTGAATTGTGGGAACTGGCGGCCACAGTGATCTGTAGACCAAAATGGTAGCTGTCTTTTTGCCTGATGATTTCCATTAACAAGAACTAAAAATCTGTCTCTCCCTGCCATCCCAGGTGAGACTCAAGGCAGCACCGGCTTTGGTTCTCCTCCTCCTGGCCTTACTGCGCCTGTCTGGGCTGCTCGACAGCTCTGCCGCTCTTGCTTCATACAGCTACGGCGCCCTGTCCGGCTGGGTCTACCTGCGCTTTTACCAGAGGCACAGCCGAGGCCGCGGAGACATGTCCGACCACTTTGCCTTTGCTAGTTTCTTCCCTGAAGCGCTGCAGCCGGCTGTGGGGCTGCTGGCAGGGCTGGTCCACGCCGCCCTGGTGAAGATGAAGGTGTGCAGGAAGATGGTGAAGAGATACGACGTGGGGGCGCCATCCTCCATCACCATTAGCCTGCCAGGGACAGACCCACAAGACGCAGAGAGGAGGAGGTGAGTCAGAGCAAAAAAGAATTTGAAACAGTTACATCTGCATACATACATACATGCTTATACACTCATCTCATGTAAAGGTCAGTCTGATTTATTGTTGCTTGCTTTATCATTAAATATCTAATACTGGCCAATTAGAGTCGAATCAGAGACATGCTGCAAGAAAGACTGAACACTTAATATTACGGCAAAACTTGTAAAATACTTATTTGTAACATTTCAGACCTAATAGATGAGATTCAACAATTAAACTGTGGTTAAGGTTTTGTTAGGTTTAGGTACAAAAACACACTTTGTATGTTGTGGTTTGTACACAATGGTATGTTCATGAATTGTCACTTATACACTATAGATAATCTGTTAAACGTTTTCATACAAAAGGAAAATGTTGAAAGTGCTATCTATAAATATTTATTATAGTTACACATTGAAAATTAATGCAAAATATTCATCCTTTACCTTTGAAACGGCAGCTCAGAATACAATCTCAACACAATGTTCATTTAGTAGCTGCCCTAGAGCTTTCTGGCATATAACCCGATGTTCAACAGCGAAATATTGTTCAATATTATAAATCCATTGCCATGAGAAGGCCGTATAGGTTAGTCCTGAAAGCAGGCAGATATTAGTAGAGTAATATAAAATATACATACACACCCATATAGTCAAATAAATGTGCTGCTCAGAGAGGAGGCACAGACACAGTGTTGTTTTTAGTTCTGTTTACTCAGGGAGAGTTTGCCGATCCTCTGTGCTCGTTTTAAGTCATACTCTTCAAACAGTTCGTACATGCTCATGTCTGAGCTGTGCAACACACCAGCTCTTGCTCACACTCAGTAATATCTGCACTCAAGCTGCCAGAGGGTATTTTTCCTCCAGTGCTTTTGTCTAGCAGACACACTTACAAGCTGTCCTACAGATTCAGTTACAGATACAGATGGATATCATCGATCTTACACACACACACACACGCACACACAAACACAAACACAAACACGTGTACAGACTTGTGCCCCTGTAAATGTCACAGGCTAATTTTTTCAGATTCATTTTGCGGGATTTTATTTACTGTATATAAGAATGTTCTTTGTTTATAAGTATAGTTATAAGTATTTGCTTAGTGCTCGAACAACTTCCCAAACATTCATTAGATTTTTATCCACTAACTGGTTAAGCTACATTTTGTCTCTGTATTTGTCTTTATCACTACTCATCTCTGACCTTTTTTGTAGTGTTTCCTTGTTTTAGTGTGACACACAGTAAATATGGCTGCCATGTGAATAAAGCTAAGGCCTCTGTAAATGATTTTGATTAGCTGTCGATTGAGAGGTCTGCTTAATGGGAAATTGCTACTTTTCTAGAAAAAATGTAAATATTTAATCAACAAATGATGGGTTTCATTTGTTTATTTGATAAATTGTTTCTTTTTCTTTTTGATTGCCAGCATGACATGACTATCAGTGGAGAAGTGTATTATTTCTCTAATACAATGGATGATTGTGAATTTACACATTTACCAGTCAGTTATTATTGTGTGGGACACTTAACTTCAACTAGAATTGCTTTGGCTGTAGTTTTTGACTTTGACAATGAATCTATGACTGAAATAAACTACAGTATGATAATCTAATCTGATGTAGGTCATAGCTGGAGTAGGTGTGATCCAGTCAGAATATGGCAAAGTAAGATTTGCAGTACTATTTTATTATTAGCGTTACAGAGCATTTGAAACATGGACACTATATTTGAAATATGATATATATTTTTTATATGGCATTTAGCAATAGAAATGGCAAACCAACAGTGATTGGTCCCACCATCTGACTCTGCTCGCTGCATGAGGGCAGCATTGATTCCACAAGTATTTAACATAATGCATGACAACAGTTGAGTTTAAGGTTTAATTCTTAAAAATAAATGATTATGTAATTGTATGTAAAGGGTTTATTTGATAGGGCTACACTCCACAGCTCGTATGTAATATATATAGTATATATAGTTAGACAAAGAGTAGAAGATAATACTACCATGGTCCATATAAACATTGTAAGTGTAATGTAAATTAATTGGAAGACAAGAGACAGGACATTAACATCAAAAGTCTCAACTGGTATTAAATTGATAGTAGTGCAATTTGTTTGACCATCATCTGGGCCAGGTGCGGCCCTTTTGCCTCACTTCCTGTGCTCTGTTTGCCTAACAGATGAGGGACTGCTCACCTTTGTTGTCTCTTAATGTTTTTATAGCTTTATGAGACTTGTTCATAGCACTCTGATGCTGCAGAAGTATTAGATTACATCTACATGGGAGCCCTAAATCAAGCAAAATCAATCAGACCTCCCTTGTAGCGCAGCTGTTCCACCCTTTTGGATTAATGCATCCTTTCCCTTTTCCTTCCAGACAACTGGCCCTCAAAGCCCTGAACGAACGTCTCAAGCGCGTGGAGGACCAGTCTGCCTGGCCCAGCATGGACGACGAGGAAGACGATGATGACGACGAGGTCCGAACTGACACACATCCGCTTCTCCCGGGCGGACACGACCCTTCCTCTTCAACACTGAGACCAGCAGGGGGAACCATCGGTGCCTCCCTCTCCTCCACCTCCTCATCCTCATTGTCGCAGAGTAGTGGAGCGACATCCACAGGCGCAACGCAACACCCAGAGTCCAGCATTATCAGCTTCGAGGATGCACCTTCTAGATCGTAACAAATAGAACACACGTGTACAGATACGCAAGCTCTGTTCGGTGTCACTGGCAGGTATACTAGTGTAATCGGTGTCCCTGACTAGTATACGAATATATTCAGTGACCGTGATTAGGCACACACTCGATATCACACACGGCAACACACACAGCATCTCCGACCAGTTCATACACACGACTTTGCGCCACAAACACTCTGTCGATGTAACCGTGAAGCCCAAAGGGGTGGTAACTGTACAGTGCTTTCAGTTCAGACGTGTTGGTTGTAAACGCTCAGTGTAGTTGGGCAAACTGGACACTTAATACTTCTCCTCTTTCCTGCATACGACTGAAATTCAACCAGAAATTCTGTCTTGTCCGGACTTAATCCCAACATGCAGAGCTCTGTCCACTGCTTCATGTGTCTCTTTCTCTTGCTTTCTGAATAAATAACAAAATGGGTGTACAATATTCTTTTTGTAAATCTCTTTCGGAGCAGCCACAGTTGTCCTCTGATTGCCTGCCACGAGAAAGCCGCCAATGACACTCACGCCGAATTCTTGATTCTTGATGAAAGGCCGACTCTGCGCGCACCGGTTTGATAAGCGCTGACAACAATGGTTACGATTGACATTAGCTTTTTGGTTCGGTGGTTCTAAATATGTAACCAAGTGTGTAACGGAGGGAGTGCGCAAAAGCTCTGACTGCTGCACCAGAGGAAAGAAGCTGCTGCAGGTCTGTCCTGTTTATGAACTATGACACAAAACTTCAAGATTTGAAGAGGTGCCAGGTGTAAAGGATTTTTCCAGACCAGGTTCATTTGCCGCCTGGTGTCTCTCTGGAACAACAGGCAGAGAAATGGACCCTGTTCTCATTTTTTCTTCATCCCTCATTTGTTCAGTGGATAACAATTCTGTTTTTTTTCCTTCTGGGTCTGTTCTCTAAACAAAATCCAAAAAAAACTGTGCACTAACACCACGTGTTAATGGTGTTTTATTATGATTCTTGTTTTCTGAGTTATGAGTTGTTTTTTTAAGGTTAACTACTCCTGGAGCATCATCCTGTTCTCTTCCACCTTCTAGGATCTGAAATGATACAAGGTTCAGCAGTAGCTATTCAATTATCTGGGTGCATATGATGCAGAGAAGAAGTGCAGGTATTTTTAGGATATAAAATCATAATGATCCATGAGTTGCAGATTCCAAGTTTGTATCTGGTGTGTCACACTCTGCTATGATTCCTTTTATCTCTGACACTGACTCATGAAGATAAATGACTCCAGAGAAGGAGAACGCCTGTGTTTGTCAGTAGTCAGCCTGGTCAGGGTTTCCCAGTCACATCCTTTGCATTTGTAACATCTTTCATTTCACACACGAGGAAGGAGCACGAGGAATAATTTTCGAGGGAGGTTGATGGGCAGCTAAATTGTTTCGCATAACAATGCCTCATAAATTCTATGCAGACCAAAAAGGTCAGTGATTCATTCATGTTGTGGACCTTCATCGCTGTAGATGTCGCAGTCTATTATGGTAATGACCAAATCATTGAATTCCCCATTTACCACCTGTCCTTGTTGATTAAAGTCAGTTGCAGCCAATAAATTATTTCAGATATTGCGATCATGGCGGTGACAATCTATTAAATTATTTTTAAACTTGTGAGCTTGTGATCACAAGGTTGACAACTGTTGAAACTTCCAAATAGTGATGAAAGTGAATCACACACTTCTGCTGCACGTTTAACAAGGAGGATAAAAGACAAGACTTCATCCCTCACCCCACCCTCCTGGGAAAACTGGCCCAGTAGATTAAGTTGCAGATTGTTCCTGGTCTGACAGCTGTCTTTGTAGGAAACAAATGCTTTTACAAACCATCTCAGAAACTAAGAAAAACTGTAAGATCTCCTCCTGTATCTGCCCAGAAGTAGTGACCTGTAATTTTTCAATTTGGTTTTGCGATTGGATATTTTTCAAATCAGAGCACCCAGCAAAGTATGCTCATATTTTGTAACAAACTTATTTAATAACCCAGAAATGCTATGTGAAACTTCTATTCATGTGTGGGGAAATGGTGCAAAGAAAGGAAAATATGCAGAGGTCTGAAAGTAGTAAAATCAGCTTCCGGGGAAACCTTCAGCCCACAGACTTAGTCTCAGTGTCTGGACTTGGCTGACACATTTTAAGGTGTAGTTTTGAGGAAGAACATCACAAGATTTGCTTTTTGACAAAAGCAGAAATTGTGTTGTATGACTTGATTGCAGCATTATGTCACCAGTTTAGCAACATGCGCTACTGTGAAAACAGACTCCAACTGATAAATTGAAAAAAAGATCACATTAGCAGTCTGATATTTAAACTTAGAATGGTTTTCATTTTGTCTCGCCGTAGATTCCCAACTCATGATAATGTTTTACGCTGAAGTTATGAAGGACGGGAAGTTTAGATTAAATATGTAGAGTTTGATCTTGGACTCTGAGTTCCAAGTAACGAAACAGTCGCTTTTCACCTGATGGAAACGTGTTATGTATGGGAAGTGATAAGCCATATTAGAGTGATGAAATTCTGTGTGTTCTGTCCTGTGTTTCTTCATGTTCCTTCTGCTCATTTCACTGTGCTCTTATTTTGGCAAGACGATGTTTACGTTGGATGACTGAGGCCATTCTTTAATTAAATATGTGTGAGCGGGTGATGGGATTTATATGAACGACTGGACCCAGGAATGATAGACTTTCAAACTAGAGCTGAGTCAAATCCAGTTTCAGAGTGGAGATAGTTGAGCTGCACTCAAATAATCTGAAATCTCAAACTGCATTATGCCATCAAAAGTATTCACAGTAGCAATGGAGGAAAAGTATCAAAACAAACCTGTATATACAGTAATTACAGTTAGTAACGGTCTCACTTTCATGGTGTCACTCGTACCACTTTATCTGCAAGTTACTCTGGAAATAGCATGATTTTTTTTTTTTTTTTTGGCTTAACGGCTGGCACAACACAGCTTGAATCATACAATAAAAATGCAGCAACGCAGCAAAACACATTCTAACATAGACGCCTGAAGATAACTGAAGTTGTGTAATTTGATCAGTGGAAAGGTGTAGTGATGTTGTAGTTGAAAGTCTGAGGTTTCAGATTGAACCCAGCCAAACCTCCACTCTCCATTTTCTTTGTGTCTGTATGTCCATTTGTTCTGGCTGTAGACATCTTTAAAGAGAAGAAAGGATTGCAGTTACTGTACTGTACGTAATGCCAATTTACAATGGATGTTGACGAGCTTGAAAATCTCGAGGTGAAGATAATGAAATGGCGGCACTGTCACTGAGTTTGTCAGTGGCCAGACCCTTTTAGTCAATGAGCAAGTGCTAAAATGCTATCATTGTAATGTGGCTACACACACGGTTCATAAGTGTTCTTCAGTATCTTAAGACACTCCACAGGCAGGTAGATTATTTTTAAGTTGGTGCTTTCTCAGTTCTACCCAAACTATTTGATTTTCCCTGTCAAAGTGGCCAATGGAGAGGATGGAAAACAGATTTATCTGCATCTAGCTGCTGTTCATGTCCCACTTGGATGTCCAGTTTCTCTAAAATACTAATTTTAAAGTTGTCTGTCTTCATTTGAGGAGGGCTTCATATGTTGCTACAATGAATAGTGCCTCTGTACTTTAATTTCTCCTGTACTGGTTTTCAGAACCAGCGCCCCCCATTATGAAGTCTCATTTTCTATGTTATATTTATTTATATAAAGTCATGAATTTAGTTAAGTGATGACATCAGCATGACAGAGTCATAATCACTTGGAGTGGTTGGATTATGAGTTGAAAGGTTTATTCATCTTTCAGCCACTTTGGCAGGCAATAAATCAGATTAAAATGTGATTGTTTGGTGAGTGACACCAGCTTCATGACTGGTGGATGAAAGCTGCTTTCCTGCCCTGAAATGAATGAGGGATTACAATTGATTCATTCACAGCAATGTTTTGGGTTTAATTTTCTTTCTTTTCTTTTTTTTAGTTTTCACTTCTTTCATTTTCCTTATCTGTCCCTACTTTTGCAGCAACAGATCTTGTTGATACTAATGGCAGTCTATTTCACTCCCTCTCTCTTTCTCTCTCTCTCTACTGTGGCTGTCGCACAGACTTTTCTGTTTTAGTTTTCAGATATATTTCTTTATCTCTATATGAAATAAAAGACAATTGTATGAAATTAAATGGAGTGTTTGAGTTTTTGTTGCATTACTGTTGTGATATTTGCTGTTATGCTGTGGATGTCCATGTAATTTTACCATAAGAAGATGGTGGGTTGAATTATCTATAACAGGGAATATGAATGTTCTGCTAGAACCTGAATAGTTGTCAAATTGGCATAAAATTCACTTTTTCGTGGGTAGTTGGCACAAATTTGATAAAACCAGGATACTTAACATTTTCCTGGTATTCACAGGTGGGATTTTAAGAAATTACAAAATGAATCAGTCAATACAGAGTCCCTGTTTAACCATGCACTGTTGTATACTTGACATACATTGCACAAGAGACTGCAGGACAAAATAGAGTGCTGGAAGGAGTATTAGAATATCCTATTTAAGTCAGGAATCTATATGGAAGACATATCTAACTGTGGTCACAATGAACACCAGCACGACACCCTTTGACTCAGGTTCTGTCTGAACACATAGTTACAATGACCTCGTCAGCATATGATAAACACACACCGGCCACCAACAGATTCCTCTGCAATTCATTGATACTGTCAAAAGTGGTGACTACTGTCTATAACAGCACATAAATTCAACTTCAAACCTAAATTCATTATAGTCATGATTGTATCATGACATAGGATCACTGTTATTAACAGTTGGTTGTTCTAATTGTTAGTAATTAATAAAGTATTAGTAAGTGAGAACATAAAAAAGTGAGGGCAGAACTGGTCTTACTGATTATAGATTGTTTCAAAAATACATTTAAAAAGTTGCTCAGTCATCCTGCTGTGCTGGAAGCAGCCGTCTCCACGAGCTTCACAAGATGGATGAGACACTATGCGTTTCCAAAAGTTAGAAAAAATTAAATACACATTCAAAGGAACCACGCAATGATTTATTAAGACCTGGGCCTCTTTTATACAATACTACAGGGCCTTACACACACCTCTTATTGACAGAGACCAAGAGGATAATGATGGTCAAAGAAGCCTTCTGTAATCTAACCCTAACCCCATTCATCTTCAACCATTACCTCACCATCGCCCTGTTTTTATTCCTCTTGCTTTAGTTTAGTCTGTACTGTTTGTGTTCTCAGTGTATGATATTACCATTTGTCACCAGTGTGACAAGCTTAAAGTAATGTAAACGATATCTGCTGTTCTACATGTGGAGTTGAGCTGATGAGCTGGAGGTTGGGTTTGTGGGAGGAAAAGGGAATAACATGATGTCTAGAATAGAGCAGCATAATGTAGCTTAGAGGTATACTACAGATTCTACAGATCGATGACAAATGGGCAGATTCAACCTGCTGAGGAGTAGGGATTTGGCTTGGGAACTGGAGGGTGGCCGGTTCAAGTCCAGCATTGAGCAAAGTATGGAATACAGCTGACGAGGTGCCACTTCACCTCCTGGGCACTGCTAAGGTGCCCTTGAGCAAGGTACCGAACCCCTAACTGCTCCCAGGGTGCAGCTATGTGTGGCTGCCCATCTCTCCACATTTGCATATCTATAAGTACGTCTCCCTTTGTGTGTGTTGTATTTCAAGTAAAATGCATGTAAAAACTTGAGTGAAAAAAGAATATCTATCCCGTATCTGTTCTATTCTTTGAATTTGTTTATGCTGTGACTTTCATCCAGTGTCTACATCTAATTTAATTGTATATAGTTTTTATCTATATTTGTAGTTTGTAGTATTTTTATTTTTACTTTTATATAGTTTTCTATTTGTAAAGATCTTAGCACAGGTTTAATTTTTTAACGCAGGTTGAATTTAAATGCAGATGTCTATCTATCTGTCCATCTATCTTGTTTAGTTGCCTAAAGTGTCCACCAGGTGGGGCAGTAAGTCCAGACTTCGCTCACATGCAGTTACAACGACAGAAAGTTAGAGCTTCAGTGTTGGCAGAGCTATAATGGACTCAATTAACTCTGAATAGGTGAATAATACAACTGGCTTAAAGCTATCTTTATCACTGTGAATATAACCCACCATTTATTTTACACTGGGCCAGAATAGTGCCCACTAACTGTCAGTTATCTAGAAGCTTAAATCAGCAATTATTTAAAAAAAAGAAAAAGAAATAGTTTGACTAGCGGTACTTTAGATAAGAGGTAATACTCAGTTAGTTATTTTTGACCCCGGCTAGTAGTTTTAGAAACCCTCATTTAGATTACCTGTAATTATAACCCCAGCATTGCACAGCTCTGTTTTAATAGATTAGAAATAGAAACATGTACTGTTAAATTTAAGCACACGTTAGTCCTCTGACGGTTATGATTATGTCACGTCTGAAAATAGACCGTGTTTATAGCTCGCTTTAATTGCACCAGTGTTACAGATTTCCATGCAGTTGACGAGCCCGTAACACCGAGTGCTCGTACACCTCGTGCCCGCGCAGGTGTGGCTCTCAGGCTCGCGCCCGTCACCCCTCCCCCCCAGCTACAAACTACAAACCCTGGCGGCGCGCTCCCGTGGAGTAATTCATTGTATCAGATTGAGACGGGAGGAAGCAGCGAGCGACTCGACTGGTCGGCGAAGCAACTCTGCTCCGGGAAACACAGAAAAATCCGACTGCTAGCCACATAAACTGCAGGTAAACTACTTTCTGGAATACAAGGCGGTTGTGAACTGCTACTTTTCTCGTGTTGTTGACTTTAAGAGCGGGGAGTATTATTTTAAAAGTTGCCCGGAGCTTTGAGAGGCCGAGGCGTCGAAGCTAAAAGCTAGCGAGGTTAGCTAACGGTAGCTAAGTTAGCTTTCCCCCTAACCGACCTCAATTTTAACGCCGCTTCCGCAGTTGCCACACAGTTGAGCCGAGGAGAAAACTGAGTGTCGGAACTCATTTGACCGAAACACCTTGGTCATATTAAAGCGAGGACTGTTTGTAAACTGTAAAAAACTTAAGTAAGGATTATAAACTGAACCGTAAAGACTGGCCTAGATTGGCGATTCAGCCGTAGCCAAACAATGAGGCTTTTTTCCTGACTTGCCTCGGCTGACCGGGCGGCTTCCCAACGGCTCAGCGGCACTTCTTGAATGGCTGTTAGTGTTTGTTAAATGTTATATGTTAGTTTTCTGTTAGCATGCTTAGCACTGTACGGAACAAATAAACCACTACTGTGCGTTATTTCTATACAAAACCAACATTTCCTCCTTTTTGAGCATGTTGGAGCACGTAGTCTCTCCTTGTGTGGTTCAAGTTTTTCGCTTTTGTCACGTACAGTCTTCTGAGAAGTCATAAGGTATATAATGTATAATGTCTTGCTTGGTGTTTAGTTTGGATCGGGGCCACCCACCCATTCTTCCACTGCGGACACACTAGCCATCTGTTGCCTCTGTGATGACGCCATCTTTCTGGTGACCCACCCAGTGGCTAGCTGGTTTAAAAACACTGTTTGACTAAACACTGGGAGCTCTCATAGGCGAGACGCACAACTTTTTCTGTGCCTTGGCTACGGTGGCTAGAATCCAGAAAAGATGTGTAAGATGTTTGGGCACCTAAGACTGGACGACGCTGTCAAAATAATCTATCAGAATATTTTTACTAACAAAACATCCTGCATGTGAGTTAGTGTTTTCATACACGATTGAACCAAAGATAGAGACTTGGGGTGGGTAGCAGTGATGTGCTGGCAGACTCATTTCTTGTTCACCCAGAAAAACAGAAACTTATCATTTACCGGTAAAACAAAGGAAAAGACATTTTTCAAGATGTACAACGATAAGTAAAATTCCAGACCATATCTTATCTTGTAGCACACTGCAAAGGTATATGACATCTACATCTGGATCAAAGTAAGGGCTGTTTGCTGGCAGACTTGTACACAAGTCGACTTTAATATTATTTTCTGCATACTGCCAGTGTATAAAGCTTTAGTCCATCAGAAGATGCTAGCCCGTGGCTCCTTTTGCAGCACCTACAGCAGGGGTGAGAAGGTGAGGAAGACTTTATTGCAGGTTTGCACACTGTCATCGTCGAAACAGTCTGCCAGAACGATGACAGCGGCTGATATACATTTTAATTAAATAACCAGTTGATAAATTTAGCCATAAACAGTGTAATCGTCACAGGCTTCTTCTAAATACACGACAGACAGGCTTAAGACTGACTTGAATTTGTCTGGCTGGTCATACTTATCTAGTAAGCATATTACTTTGAGTACATTGTCTACCCTGTTGTGCTTTTTTGTCTGAGGGGGCTCGTGCCAAAGAGGTTTGAATTTGTACTTTTTGAATGGTGAAAGTGATTCATTATCCTACATGGATAATCTTATTGTGTCGTTTCTCCAAGCGGGTCGTTTTAAACATTTATCAGTAGTCGGTTTGGACTCATCATAATCCTAATTAAGCTAGTTTTTTATGATTTATAGGGAGGCTTGTTAACAAGGATATGTTTATTGAGGCATGAAATTTGGCATCAATGATCACGCAGGTGGTTTTAAAGGATCCTGGTGGCAGTTTGTCCTGAGGTCTGAAGACTGTTTGAGTTAATGTTTTCAAAGTCAAGATCAACATGTTCTTGAGCACACACATGTTGTAGCCGTCATCTTCAACACGTAGGTTAGATTAAGTCAACAGTCTTATTAGTGTGTACAGATCACCAGCCAGTCTTCACAAGGGAGATATATTTTGTGGTGTTTTTTTTTTTGTTTTTGTTTGTCTCTGCCTTCCACAATAATGGATGGATTAAAAATGTCACCGCCCACACTGCTTGTCAGGTGTTAGAAGAAAAGCAGTCAGAAACGGAGATATTCGTCAGCGGCAGTCAGTCAGCCATCATTAATTTTCCACACTGAAGACTGCGTGGGTCATTTCCTGGTGTAAACACACAGGCTCTCAGATGCTACTGCTGCCTGTGTGGGGTTTTCTAAAGGACACGCCGATGAATCAGCAAACACACAGTAAAGCGTTTTAATAATACATTTAAAGCTGTGTCATACAAAGGAAGCAAAGCAGGTCGATTTGACCGGCAAGCCTGCTGTCAAAACATACTGCGTGTTTGGGTTTGAAGGGGTGACAGTTTGCAAGATACCATCCCAAAAGTGGAGACTACATTTGAAAGCCAAGACCAAGATCAAACATTGTCTTTGTTTAAAAAAGAAAGAGAAAAAAAAGTTTAAGAGCATCTGCTTTTTTTAAACGGAGCACAACAATCCTGTTGTTGAAGTGAATCACAAAATTTGACAAACAGGCTTAGCGCTGCTGCCAGCTGTCACCCCTCTCTTTTCATTGACAGTTTTTATCACAGGAGTGTTTCCTGTTGCTCTCCCTCGTCTCTCCTCCTCTGTTAATTTGATCGTGTTGGGGTTGTCCCTGTCTCTCTCCTTATCCGTTGTCTGTCTGTCTCAAGGCTAACATGCAGGTAGGTATGTAACATGATGCTTATCACCTACCAGGACGTCTTCTGATGCACTCAATGTATTGTTATTTGCTTGCGTAGCAACCATATCTTTAGTTGGCGCAAACATTTTAAACCTGTGCACCAAAAGGTGACACTTTTAAACATCGGCCATATTGTGGTTATCCACAGGCGGCGGTAGTTGGGCTTGTAATTTCCAATCGCTTCACACATGCACCGTTTGCAATGCTCGACAACTCTGTTGAATCTGTGTGTCTAGCAGGTACGACTAACATATTAGCATCAGCCCAAGATGGTGTTGTATGCGGTTTGTGGTAATCTACATTCTGTTTGAACTTGAACCATGAGCTTTATCTAGACCGAGCAGTGAACAGAGTGAGGGTTCACTGGGAAACATCTGGATTTTTTAGAAAAGGAGTAGTAGTTAGGTTTCACACTGATCATGGTCACCCAGATTTTAGAGTCCCATACGCCAAATCCCAACTAAATCTAATCGACTTTCATCCAGATTTCATCATGCATTGTTCAAAAATGGCAGACCCTCTCTGGCCCCTGACAAACCCGAGGCTCGCGGATGTGTGCAGCACTGAGCCGGTAATTTACATATTTGACTCATATCGAGCAGGTATACCCGACGGAGGCAATCTGGCCAAAAGAAGAACTTTTTTTTTTCAAGCCTGGGGACCGTGCATGATTTTAATCAAGTTTTGACCTGGTCTGAAGACCCATTTGAAGCAATAAGACAAAAGAAAATGTGAAATGTGTGACATGTGGCCCGAAGGCAAGTTTCTGCTACCCTTTAACCGACAGTTGAGTTAGAATAATAACAGACCTACACCACCTGCAGGGCTGTCATCATTGGGAACATTCATAAAATATAGGTTACCTCTTTTTACGTACAACTACCCTTTTACTTTTGAAAAGAAAAAAATCATGAACACAGCTTGTTTTACCGCCGATCATGTTGAAGTAGGTACTTGTAGGTGCTGCATTCTCGTAATTGTTGCGTAGTTCTCTTGTAATACCCTTGTTCTATGGAACAGTGTCTGTGTTTTTTTTATGATTCACACATTGCTACACATTTCCTGGACTCCTGGAATCATTGGCATTCCTAATGTATGTTACCGTGCTCCTTTTTGAGACGAGTTCAGGGTTCAGACACAACAGTCTCCACCGCTAATGGAGACTTTCCTGTTGTGTTGCTTTTTTTATGCACATTGTGTCCCCCGTGTTTTGTCTTGATTGTGTCCCTGTTGAGTGTTTTCCTGCATCTTTTTTTGGTAAGAAAGGGTTTACATGCTAATGTGGGAATTTATAGGTTGATAATGACCGTATCTGCCCCAAGACTCCTGTTGGCTGCTCGAAAGTAACAATTGATGCCTTTTAATAACTTTCTTATAGGCACCTTGGCATCATATGTTGGAAGAAGGGCACATTGTTATTTCTGGCATTGGTCAACCGTTTTACTGACCACACACCTACCTCCAGGCCACAGCTGTCCCCATTTTTGTCTTTTTCTTTTTCCTGAAGTCATGGGGGGGAATGGTCTAATGTTTTTTGACACGGCTGTCCTACTTAGAGTGTTCATCTACCATTTATAGGATGCTTGCAGCACCTCACAGTGCTTTGGTGCATTTCGGGGTCAGACAGTAATGAGACTCAGGCAAAACAGGACAGTGAAATTGAAAGTCAATTTTATTCAGAAGCAATAACTGACAAGAACCATTAGTCTGTATTAGACGGGTGTCTGTATTTTAATCAGTCCAGCGAGTTGTCACATTTTAAATGTGAATAGTGTGCCCCATGGGTCACAGCAATTTGGTGTCCAAATGTGCCTGTGGTTTAGAAAAGGACTGAAGACACAGTCGCTTATGAATATATCAAGGCAGCACACCAGTTACTGTAGCTCACATACAAACTGCTGTATGGACAAAAAATAAAACAAAAAACACAAGGGGAAGTAAGACAGACTGTTTGGGGCCAGACCATCCTCTTATGCAAGACCTTTGCAACAGATTTTAGGATTTTTTTTTTACAGCATTATGCCAACAATCCAATTATAACTAACGAACCTCTAACCAGGCCTGTGCTGCAGATCAAAACTGCAGCTCCGCTGATGGCTTCAGAAACAGAAGAGGTGTCAGGGAGTTTGCTCTCGAGCTGACTCCCTGTGATGGAGATAACAGGGTAGAAAAACATGATTGACACTGCACAGAGCTGCACCTTCTCACATCAAGAAGGAAACGACCCGTCGGCGGTGTGATTTATTACCATCTCCATGTGAGGTCCTGCTGTCCTTGTGCAGTTAGTAAGTGCACAGCACACGGACTGTGTTAATGTGAAAGTTGTCTCTGCGGCAGCGCCACCGTGACAAACGAGTTGCGTTTGATGTGTACTTTGTGAATAAAGCGATTGTTTCCACACCCGACAGACACCAGAGCCCTTTTGGACACAGTTCCTGTTCATGTATGAAGGGAAATCGCCGTTTTCCTGTTTTATTTCTTGATCACACTCTGCTGTTGGTCAAATGTACCCGTAATTCTGGTTATTTTCAATAGTTTATACACCGGCGAGGGTTGCATAATTCTAAATACTGTGGGTCCGATTCAATAGAAAATCCACAAGCTTTACACAAAGTTCCTGTGTTTGACTTTTTCGCAGAATGTCATTTCCCAATATGGAGTGATCCACGCTGTTCTCAGCCAATGACACAAGACTACATGACACTCATTTGCCCCAACTTCCCCTAATTCAGTTAGGCAAACATGTTCTCTCACACCCATACTGACACGTCTGCTGGGTCTTTTTTACTGTCGTGGCTTACTGGAACCTCGGCTAAATTTTGCTTCCTGGTAGCTCACGTCTTTTTGCACTGTGCCATAAATTTTATGTTGACAACTGTATGTTGTTGTGTGAAGGCGGGACAGGGCACAGAAATGCGGGGTCCCTCGCGTACTTTAATCATCATACCAGACAATTTATTTTATCAGGAGAAGTTCTGTACGTAATACACTGCATTTTTGCTGTGTTTCAACTTTCTTCTGGTTTCTTCTGGGGACGCTATTTTGCATGTTAGCTGTTTGTCACCCCCCTGACTCATTCTTTACCTTTTTATATGCAGTTAGCCTACAGGATGTTTGTGTGATTTCAGGTTTCCATTTACACAAACTGCCCTCATCCTTTTTTGCTTAACATGTCCCCAAATATGAAACAGACTCCTGCCTTGCGTGGCAACTTTTTTTTTCTTTTGCAATAATTAAAAAGCCTCAAGGTTAAAACGACTTCCTTATTTCAAGGAAAAGACATTCATCACAAACATCAAGACCATTACGTATCTGTCCTGGAAATGTTTTTTTCAGAATCCATTAATCATCTCGCAGGTCCCTCAGAGGCTTTGAACCTCCGGCTGAGAACAATTTTTTTTTTTTTTTTTACAGCCATGTGGTTAAACGTGTCAAGTATAGTGTTGCATTGTGCACCTGCACTATGCAGCACCACTCAACACATACTCTTGCTTTCATGCCTGAAATGTCACGCATTGTTTTAAACTTTTGGACATCTGTGCACATAGTTTGGCGTGTATTACCTCCAGTGAACACCTATATGGGCGTTTTCAGATAATCAAATGCTGCGCTTCTGATCTACTTCATGTCTCACCTTTCCTGTGGCTCCTTGATCGTAAACTCTACCTCCTCCTCCGTGTCTTCCTGCAGGGATGGCGGCCATCCGTAAGAAACTGGTGATAGTGGGGGATGGAGCTTGTGGAAAGACCTGTCTTCTGATTGTCTTCAGCAAGGACCAGTTCCCCGAGGTCTACGTCCCCACCGTGTTCGAGAACTACGTTGCTGACATAGAGGTGGACGGCAAACAGGTGAGACAACTGCAGTGATTCTGTGTTTCAAAGCTGCTGTAAGACCTTGCCATGTGACCGGTATGCTTGATGCACAAATGTCCTGCCACAGATTAATAATTTGCACACATCCCAACATATCCCTGTCACTTTTGGTCTCAGCTATGCTTTTCTGTGCTGGTATCAGGGCTAATTTTGTTCCCTCGGTGCTTAATCATGCTCAGCACTTTAATTCTACCTTCAGGGCCAAGTGAGCAAGTGTTGATAAAACTGCAATGTCCCATTTTCACATCTTCCCTCACATTGCAGCATTCGTCTGCAGAGTTTGGCCTTTTTTCTATCGCTGTGTTTGAGCTCACTCACAGGCCTTCAAATTTAATAGTCGCAATATTTCTAGGTCTTCTTTTAGATGTATGAGTCTGTGTTTGATGGAAAATACAGTCAGTTGCTACGCTAACTCCGACTAACCAGGCATCTAGTTATCTGTTTAATAGCAGTGGATACACATTGATGGTGTTCATAGATGTGTCCAAATCCTTGTAAAAATCCACTTTAAGCCAGGAATTAGCTGGACTTCCAGGTGATGCAGTCTATACGTTCTCTGGATAACTGCAGCACCCAGCCCAACTCATCAGTCATAAACCCCCCCGACCTCATTCTGGGTTAATGGGATTCTGGGACGTTGAGTCTTTATTGGCCGGTTTGATTTCTAGCCCTGCCGCTTGAAGAGGACTCCGGCTGCTTCTTGTGTCACACTTTTCTAAATGTCCTGATCTGGTTTCCTTTCCCCATTTAGCTCAGAGAGGTTTTTATGTGTCATTGTCACATTTTGTACTGTCAGGGCTGTTAAGTGTGTGCTGGAGTATTTGTTAGGGATGCTGCTAATTTGACACTAGGAAAAAGGTCACACGTGTCAGTTTCACAATCAGCCACATCTTGGCAATAAAGGGGTGCTGACACTAAAACTGATGCTGAGCTAATTGTTAGTCAGTTATACTATTATTCATATATGCACTGATCATCTGTGTAATTATTAGATAAATTTTAAAAATGTCAACACTCGCCCAAACTCAGCTTAAAATAAAGATCCTCTGTCAGAATTATAAAATGGTATGACTTTATTTTACCAGTATTACAGAGATATTCCGCCGTTATGATGTATTATTTTCTATCTGAGGAATTATAAAATAAATCTGTCCTTTTTATACTTCCTGGTCAGGGCGAGGTCTGCTGCAGTCTCTGTTTATTATCTTATTTATATGCTGGCTTTAACGTGAAAGTTGTGCTGATCAGGATAGACATGGTGAATTAACTCTCCCTCCCCTTCTTCTCTTTCTCTTCCTCCTCCCTGCCCTCTCTACCCACAATGCATCTGTGCGTCAGGTGGAGTTGGCTCTGTGGGATACTGCGGGTCAGGAGGACTACGACAGGCTGAGACCTCTCTCCTATCCAGACACTGACGTCATCCTCATGTGCTTCTCCATAGACAGCCCTGACAGCTTGGGTGAGTACAAAACACACAGACAGGCAGACAGGCAGACAGGCAGACCAACACCTATTCAAGCATGACATTAAACCCACATCTCTGTGTTTCCTGTACACTCCCCCGTCTTTCCGTTGTTCATAAGAAGTTATTTCTGGGCTCTGTAGTTTGTGTGGTCATCCTGTGACTCTTAATACGGCTTGTAGAGGAACTGCTTACATTTGCACACGCGCACACACACACACACACTGGAACAAATCTCCATGGCATGCAGCCATGCTGTACAACAACAAGCCGTGCCTTTTCTGTCATAATGATTATGAACAGCACTTCCCCGATTGTATGGAAACAGCGTTGCATAAAATAAGGTGATAAAAGCTGCAGATAATTAAAGTGCCAGACATAAATTAAACAGGGTTAAATGAGAGGAAGTCACAATTGTAATAAAATAAAGGCTTATTGTACTAAAGCTTGTAAATGGTCTTACGTGAGCTTTCTCCAGACCTTATGTTTTTGAAAGTGTGTTTTTGCTGACCAAGTTTTTTTTTTTAAACACTTGATGCTTGGTGGAGATATGGAGGCTCAGCAGCAGATATATATTTGCAGCGACTCACAATTTTAAATTAAATTACTTCATAAATGTTAGTCTAATCAAAATGCTGGCATCCTGTGATTTAACTCCTGTTAACTCATTTAAAGATAAGGTTAATTGCTTTGCCATCATGTAGCTTTTATGCAAAGGCTTTATTATTATCTGTTTCTGGCGTAAGATGTAATAGTGCCAGCAGTTCCTCTGCGGGATTACTCACTTGGTTATTAGCATTTCTTGTTTTTTCTTTAAATGAGACATACGCGGAGAGGCACAAAAAGATAAGCAAAACTGAGCTCAGTACACAAAGTACTGGAAAATCAACAGATACTGTCCCTATTTTTTTTTTTTTCTATTTAGCTTTTCAATCAGGCCTTCCATTGGCAGAGAGTTTATCCCACAGCTGGAAGATTCACCACCTCTGTTGTAAAAGGCCCTGCAGTGAATTTTAATCTTGACTACCGAAATGACCTCAGACATGCACACACATGTACACAAAACAAAGCGAAGAGCTCCTGCCAACGGTTATTGATCTATTCCCTCTTTCCCCGCTCTTCTTGCTTCACAGAAAACATTCCAGAGAAGTGGACCCCAGAGGTCAAACACTTCTGCCCCAACGTTCCCATCATCCTGGTAGGAAACAAGAAAGATCTGCGCAATGATGAGCACACACGCAGAGAGCTGGCCAAGATGAAGCAGGTACCAAAATCCTTCTTTTACCTGTCTCAGGTGACTTTTTAGACCTTTAGGCTGATGAACAGAGATCTACCATATTGTGTATTTTTATTAGTTATTTCCACAGTGTTCATTAAGACAAAACAGGTGGCACAGATGGGCATACAATACCACCAAATACCACGGTGTTACCATCTAGCATTTCATGCATGAGCCTAGGTTTAGAAATAGTTGCCTCCCACACAGCTGTATCTATCATAAGTGAATGGAGTACAGAGGAGTTAGTAAAATGTGTAAAAGATCACAGCTTTCACTAGTAACAGTAGCAACATTGTGAATATTCGGGAATACAGTGCATATGTTCTTTAACCATTGTTTTCCTTGGTCCAATAGGAGCCAGTGAAGTCCGAGGAGGGCCGGGACATGGCCAGCAGGATTGCAGCGTTCGGTTACATGGAGTGCTCTGCTAAGACCAAGGACGGCGTGCGGGAGGTGTTTGAAATGGCCACCAGGGCGGCACTGCAGGCCCGCCGCGGCAAGAAGAGCAATAAATGTGTACTGCTGTAAAATGGCCGACATACATGGACAGTTTTCACCCCGGGCTACTGTACCCGGGGCTAGGGCTCGGGAGGGACGGAGGGATTACTAGATGGGAGAGGGAGGGAGGGGGAAGAAAAGAGTGCAGTAAATGACTACCGCTGTAAAATGGCTGTTTGTTGGACTGAATTTACCCTGGGACTTGGATTTGGGAAGCTTTGACGGAACGGGATGGGTGGGTAGAGGAATGGATGGGGGGAGGAGGGAGCACAGTAAATGGCCGCTGTAAACCATTGGGCTCTTCACCTGTGGGTTTACCATCAAGGTGGGAAATTTACACCAGCCACCAGCCAAACACTGGTACAAATTGTCTTTTCAACAAGCCACTTACACTGATAAAGATGATTAGGAGATCCTGGTCCTTTAAAAAAATAAATAAATATAAAAAAAAAAATTAAAAAAATCTAGCTAACTGGTAAAACTGCTAAATTTGCTGGTGAATTATGGGATGTGACTGTGTACAGTGTGGACAACAACAACATAAAAAGGTTTAGTTTCCCGCCTGGATGACTTGACGGATGGATGGGGGCAAACAGACAGCACAGTAAATGAGTACCACTGTAAACAGCCACCAGTGGACTGTTTATCCCCAGGTGTTCATACCTGGAATTAGGGCGAGGGTGGTGTGGAGTTGGACGGGTGAAGGGATGGGAAGACTGAAGCGCAGCGCTGGGGTGTGATCACGAGACTGTATACGGGCAAACCAGGGCAAAACTTTGAGTTTCTGTTGTTCAGTTTCACATTCAGCTTCTTTGTTACATGCTGTGGTTACCTGGGCAGGTTATATGAACAGCCCCAAAAGTAGACAAATCACTAGTAAACTGTATTAAACAAGTACTCCTCAAAATGGTGCTTTAAACAGGTTTGAGGTCGATTAGCTTGCAGTTTAATTCAAGAAATAATATAGCATTTAGAGAAGTCTGTCCTGATGGAGTTGTTATGTCTAAGGCAGTAAACAAGTGGTCACGTGCCATCAGGTGCTCACGGTCGTATTATCAGAGCCGTGGAGCTGCATGCGCACATGTCCAGCTCAGTACTATTTAGTCTATCTGGCTAATCCTGTGCTTACAGATTCACAGTGACTAACACACTGAGCCCTTCTCTTCCTGAGATGATCTGTTATAGCCACCTAATCGTGAATGCTCTATTTGTACACAGACTTGAAATTTGCCCTCAGTGCTGTTTTTTTTTAAAAGCACACCGTCATCTGATCTGTAATTCAAAGTGGCTCTTTGCCATCTGTATTTCAGCTTGGTGCTGTAAATATTAGGTATCTTACCATAGCAGTGTTGTAGAGGGCCGTGTGATGCACTGTGATGGCCTCAGTCTCAGGGCTGGATGTTAAGTTAACCAACATGCTGGTGAATCTTTTTCTGAGGTTGGTTTGTCTACTTTAGGAGGTGAAGGTTCTTTTTAACATTTAAAAGCCTTCTTTGGACTGAATCGGTGGAAGTAGCAGGTGAATTGTGGCCCCACTGGATGACAAAAGTAGCTTCCTGCCCTGCGTACTACAAGAACGTGAGCAAACTCTGCTGTGGCTCAGCTCCCATCCCTTCCTGTTCCACATAGCTGACTGCTGGTGCTCATCTTCCCCTGGTTTTAGACCAGGACAAAGAACAAGGAGAGGAGAGTATTGTTTACATGCACACCACTGATCTCCACATTTGGGATGAACGACTATTATTATTATTTTTTCTGCGTATAGGCATGTATAAAGGTCAAATGTACAATAACCAGAACTAGTTCATGTTTGAGGAGAAAAAAAAGGTGCCTGGGATATACCATGTTATCCACCATCTACATGTCTGCCTTTTACTGGTTAACTGTTGGTACCTTCCACCTGCTTTAACACAGTTGAGCTTAAAAAGACAAACATGGCACATGTGACATGACCTTTTTTTTTTATCCAGAGAACTGTGCATGGAAATGCCAGAATTGTCAGGTTGGGCTAAAACATGCTGGTGATCTATAAGAATTAACCACACGCTCTATATTGGAAAATTCTGGGGTATGTCTCTCTAAAAATGATGAGGGTGGTCAGTCATGTTTGGGATTTATAAGCCACCAGCTTTCCCTGACTCTTCTGTGTGTTTTACTGTCAGGTTTGGGCTCTCTTGACAGTGTTGTACCCTCCTGTTCTTCTTCCTGGCCTACAGGGAGGAGCCTGTTCCAGAAACTGAGTCTTGTGTTGTTGTTTTTATACTTTATTTCCTGCTTTTAAAGAAAAAGTCATATGTTGTCTATCAGTATTTAAAATAGGAGGTGGAAGACTAGGGGACTGCTTATGTGTCGTTGCTTTAGTTTATTCTTCTTATGTGCTTTACCTGAATTTTTCTGATGATTTACAATTGGTTGTAACGACCCGTCAATCATCCCTGCCAAACGCTGTTGTTAGGCAGTCAGGAGAAAGGCTGGCCTCTCGGCTGCCTGTCTAGAGCATCGCTAGGACCACATGTGCTGGCTCTTTTTCTGTTTGTTTGTTTTGAACACAAACTTAGCTGAAAAGACAAAAAGGAAAAAAACAATTGTAAGTCTCATTATGTACAAATCATTTTTATTTCTACTTTTTATTGTATTTTTAAATCCTGATTTTTGGATGCTGAAACAGTGATGTAAAACAAAGGAACAGGAAAACCAAGCTGTATGCAAAGTCTGTAAATATGAAATGTGGGTTTGTTCATACTAGACCATACACACGCACAGGACTGGAAACTGTATTTGTAAACTAGCTTTGGTTTGTGTAATAAATTACTTTCTATAACACCCAGCTCCTATTCATTGTGGTCTCAGGGGGGCAACAGGGACGAGCTCTTAAGTTCAATCAATACACATGAAGTATGAATGGAGTGATGTGATTAGTGGCTTCAATGAATTGGCTGTTTAATTTGTGTCTCCAGGCTCAACATGTTGCACAAGTTAACTGGCAAATGATATAAGAGAGTAACATAAAATGGAGATTTATGGTAGAAACGTGTTCCAGCTACTCTGCATTTTTACAAACCGATGTACTTGGTGATCATGGGACCAGTCAGACAATGTAGCAATGAAAATAGATGATTGCTTCTGTTTTAAACAGATCAGAATTGCATGATAAGTTTAATAGCCTGCTCCCCTCCGTTAAGCCTGGAGCCAGTGTTATCTTTAGTAGTTTAATAGTCAGTTTGTATATCAAATCAGATCATTTTTATCATTCTCTTGACTTATTGGAGAAATGTATTCATGCTTTTATCTTCTCCAGAACTGATTAATGTGGCTCCCACCTTCGGGTTATACAGAGTGCTGCAGCCAGACTAACTGGAACAATACACCGACACCAGAGCTCCCATTTTAGCCTTTCTGCATTTGCTTCCAATTTATTTTAGAATTAATCTTAAAGTTTTACTCATTACCATCTGAGCGCTCCACAGTCTGGCTACAGCATACATTATGGAGCTCTATGCCATCGACCACATGTCACAATGGCTGCTGTCACTGTATGGATGCTTTTTCTAAGATTTTACATTGAATCTCAGCTCAAGGACCTCCACCAACACTTCATTTGGTGATGTTACATGTTATAAAATTGGGCCGTCGCAAAAAAAAAAAAATACAAAAAAAGATCACTATTGCCATTGCTGTAGCCTAGAAGGCAGTAACTGATGTTCGATGCTGACATTTTGACACCTCATTACTCTTTTTATGTAACCACAGTTGAGAAATATTCTTGCAACCATCAATTTACTAAAGGTGAACAACGTTCTGATTTTAAGGTGGTCCGTCATCAAATATCTGCTCCTAAAACAGCCTGCAGGACGAAGAAGGCACCAGCTCCAGACACTCTTCTGCTTCTTTTCCAGTGCGAGCTGCTGAAAACAGAAAGACAGCATGTTTTTACTTCACTTCAGATGGTCAGAAGTCTTCTGAAATAGGTTTCTAGAATCCAAATGTTGAGCTGAGGCAGCGGCCCTGAAGCTGGATGTTTTCCTCTGTGAGATGTTGGATCTCCTCTTTCCTCTCTGCCTTTTTTTTTTTTTTTTCTTTTTTTCCACCGCTGTGCTCCCCACTCCAAACACTCACAGAGTTTAGACAGCTTCTCTCTCTGAGAGCTCCTACTTGAATCTTTTCACCTGCTCTGAGAGCTCCTTCCTGGAGCCCTCTTCTCTCTCTGAGAGCTCTTTCTGCCAGCTGCTTTAGGAGTTTTTCCCCCGAGAGCGTCAGTTTGCTCAGTTTCAGAGCTGAGTGTATGTGTTGTTCAGCTGGGTAAAGGTGTCCGCATGAGCATTAGTACGAGCTTTTCTTTTTTCATTGGCCCTTGCTGTTCTGTTGTTTCCAGTGCTGACGTTGAATTTAATTTAATATGTATGGTTCTCAGGTCACGCACAAATTGCAGTGTTCATTAGTGTATCAAATGGAGTGAGTTAATAAATGATTTATAACACACTATAATGTAGCTGGAAGATGATATGAGGACATTTTCAAGTGATTTTTAATCTATTTAACATCAATAACATCTCCTACAGAGTATCTGTAACATGTACAGTATATAAACATGTATTAATCATTTTTAATAACACGGTGTAATCATAGTTACATAAGGGACAGCTTGCTGTACATTATCACACTTATCACACAGCTGCTCACTAGAAAAGTTTTTTTGTTCTTATAAATAGGAGAGAGGGCGGCACAGTGGTGCATTGGTTATCGCCTCACAGCAAGAAGGTTCCTGGTTCGAAACTCAGCTGGGGCCCTTCTGTGTGGAGTTTGCATGTTCTCCCCATGTATTGTAAGTCCCAAGACATGCAGTTTATAGGGTTATTGGTGACTCTAAATTGGCCGTGAGTGTGAATGTGGAGCCTATCCCAGCTGACTTAGGGTGAGAGTCAGCTGGTCCACATTCAGCCCCACTGTCACCCTGATGAGGATAAGCGGTTACAGAAAATGGATGGATGAACAGGAGAGAAAACAATTTAGATCAGACTTAAAAATGGATCACCAGAATTTATTTAGCCTCTCTGGGCTTCCATAGAGCACTGAGGCAAGGGGTATTCAGTTGGTTGCCATCTGCAACCTCAATACTATATGCAAAGTCTTACACATTGTACCTTTAAAGCAAGAGCGTAACATTTGAAAGAAGAAGTAACAGAGTCCTGCTCTTAAATTTGTATAGTTTAATTTAAAAGTATTAAAACACACTACTGTTTATGTCAGCACACTCTGTCTGGGGTTTGGCTGCCGCAGTCTTACTTTGTCTTGTATGAACAGTAGCTAATGTTAGCAGAATTAAGCCAGATATTGCTCACTGACTGATTAAGTTTGCTGATTTTCTATCTCTTTTTTAAAAAACTTGTGCTACAGTTGCTTGATATTTAAATGTGCCACAAATTGCAATAGTCTAAAGACAAAATGAAAATAAAGTATTAGCTAGTGTTTACCCAGCTATTCATGGAAATATAATGTGTCATCATGTATTAGCAGCTTCTGTAGTCTTGCTTTAAAACAGAACAGTTTCTCATTCACTTCAGTCACCATAGATAAACCAGCTACAACACCAGTCATTAGGAGGATTGCTGGCTGAAGAGCAGAAAGCAACATCGCACCACTAGATGAGCCAGCAGCCTCACGCTGAGGCCTGTGCTGCAGAGAGAACGGAGTGTGTGGGATGCCAAGGTGAGGCAGTTTCAGCCTGTGTGGGATGATGTTGGATGTTGTGGAGTAATATCGAGAAGCTGTGAGAGTGCTCGGAGAGCGTGGAGCTGCTCTGTAACCAACAGTCGTTGTGTAAGGCAGAGCGGAGGAGTGGAAATCCAGGAATAAAATGGATGTATGAGCAGGAAGGTGCTTATAACAGGAACAGGCATTTACAGTTTAATTTAGCAACATGCATGCTTTCTAATCAGAGCGGCATAAAGTTACATGGATTTTTACTGGCGTGGACCAAATGGTGGCAGAAATCCTTCCATGCCTGATTCTAGTTTGAGCAACCAGACACTTTAATTTGAACACTAATTTGCAAACGCTGTCAGAGTAACTGTTAGCATGAAGGACAAGAGGACACAATTACAGAAATTAAGTAAAGCAGGCAATCTGTATTCATAGAAGTAACTTAATGACACCAAACCTCAAGGCAATGACGGGGGTATTTCAAATAGCATATAGACACTATAAAGATGTGTTTTTGTGCTACTGCGCAAGCTTGTTTATTAAAAAGTACAACAATCAGGTTAAATTCTGGACTAAATACAAACAAAAAGATATAAGGAGTCATTCAGAACTGAATATAGAAACTTATCAGATTGCGAGCCTCTTTTAAAAAGTGTTTACTTTGGACCACTTCAAACCTACATTTACTGCAAAAAAAACACTGGAGCATCAGCCAGAACACTCACTATTGGTCACTGAACTGCATTATACTGTATGCAAAGTGACAACATGTTCATAACATCTGCCCCCTAAAAGGACACCGCAATCAAATATTTAGGCCATTGATCTCAAATGTCAATCAGTTCATGCTATTAAACAGGGTTAGCGCCAAGTGTGGAGAGGCCTCATTTTGGAAGTGACTGATACATTTCCGTGCTTTCATCACCCACTTAAACAGCAGCATGCTAGTTTAAAGTGTCTACGACTGCTGTTATGCACATTGCTGCACTCTGACAAGGCTATGGTGTCAAAAGACGTCATAAGCAGATGCCACATTAGCTACATCTTTCTGCAGTTAATGGCACAAAGTCTCAACACAATGTGCAGCCATGTTGGCCATGCTAATGTAGCTGTGTCTACTTCCGTTAGTAAACACGGCGTATCCCTGACGTCACCCCTAGGTTTCTGAATGAAGATAAGAATGTGGTAGCTCTGGCTGCTGCCATCTTGATCTTGATCATCTTTTAACCTAGGGGCTTATAGAGTTTGACTTGTTCTGTAGTCACTGGCTTCACCTTACGATGGAGGTTGCGCCTTTGTTAGTACACTATAAAGTACACTATGTACTACTTCTTGGCATAGTACACTAATTTCGGCAGGATAGTGTTGACTCACTTCAAGTTTGGCCGTTGTGCACTCTTCTTCATTGTAGAGAACTGCAATTGTTCGTCGAATTAACGCCAATATTTAACTGCCTGAATATAAATATAACACATATGTACAACTTAGATTGTATATTGCAGTATTCACCACAACCACTTCAGCTTTAGCAGAATGCCATTTTCACAGTGTTACGTAGCCAAAATGGCGACCACAAAGGGCGAGAAGTGTCCAATGTTCCATAGTCAACTTTTTGACCGTTTGAAGTGCACCGCCCGGGTACTCGCAGTACGCTGCATTTTGATATATATTTGACAGTGTGAATGCACTTATGGACTCAAAATAGCAAGTATGTGAATTGAGACACAGCATAGGTTTTGAATAGGAGACTTTAACATGGGAGGCAATTTACTGGAACCACAGCTCAAAGCAGACAGTACTGTTCACAAACACAGCTACGTGAAACAAAATTTACAAAGACATAACATTCAATTCCGCAGTCATTTTATGGTTAATCATCACTCATTTAAAACATGTACTCATGTGTCCACAGAAACGTTAATGCTGTGTTAGGGGAAATGACTGGGCCTCTCTCTCTCTCTGGCTATAGAGAGAGAGAGAGAGAGAGACATTCAGAGCGAAACCACAGTTAGAAAGGAAGGAAGGAAGTTCGTCACTGCCTGCTCCACCCAAAACTGGTGGCTGGGCACCATGTAAGACACATAACGCTGCCTCTGGTGCAACACTTGTAGAGGAATGAGCTGGAGGGAGGCAGCTGTGGGTGACGAGCCTACTCTTTGTTTCTTTCTCTCAGTGTGTCTCCCCCTCTCTCTCTCTCTCTCTCTCTCTCTCTCTGCTCCGTACTCCTCCGGCTGACTGCCGGAGAGGAGTACCGCGCAACGCAGCCGAATCGCCGGCTTTATATACCGACCTATTTTTAGCCCCTCGCGAGCCCAACTATATTTAACCAATATGAGCTCATCGCCCGTCCGACTTGTCCAATGGGATGACAGGGAGAAGAAAAGAACCGTCCAATGGGAAGGGGCGAGAGGAGAGGAGGGGGGAGGGTTACACAAGAGCCTATCGTCTGCGGTGAAACAGGCAGCGAGCGAGGGAGGCGGCGCAGAGGGGAAAGACACGAGACCTCTCACTCTGCCGCGTTTCCATGGCACCAGACACGTTTGAACATAGAGTCCTGCTAATTTTAAGCTAGCTGCTCCACTAACCTCAATGAATTACCTCATAGAGGCGAGCTACAGTATGGGCTCAGGGTTTCCGCCCACATTAAGATAAATTAACATGTTCTGGTGACGGTTCTGGCTAGTAAGAGCACTTTGTCATCATAATGTGAACAGTTATACTAGTTATATTCTGTGTAGTCATTCCCTCTGGGTGTCTGTGCTTTATAGCTTCATAGCTGATTTCTAGGGTTGTGTCCTTTGAAGTCTGCAGTACAAAACTGAATATGTCATGATGGCTAACAAGTGTGTCTAATGCGAAAGGCTTCAACACATGCAGCTCCAACAAAAAAGGTGTGTTTGTAGTCTTCAGTCCCCCTCAAAAAATAATTAATTGTGCACCATCAAGGCTATTTTAAGATGGTGCTATTGAGAGGAAGGTTCAGCCTATGTCAGCTCAGCCTTAAGGTGGACTGACTGCAGAATTCATTTGACCACGTTTTAATGAACATTCAACTTCTTTTCATGAAGAGACCTTATTTCATGTCAGATTCAACCTCATTGTGAGGCCCAACAACGTCCAGTCAATTTCTGGTGGAGCTTGGGATAACCCCTCAGTCTGGAGGCATTGATCTATCCCTCAACCATGCACATTAACTCTGCCCTTAACCCATATAACTGTGAAGTGCTATGGTAGGATGCTGCAGTGTGTATGATCCCATATGATCCCATACAGTAGGCCAGTGTGTTGGATAAACACCAAGTGTTGACATATAGCTGTACTAGTGTTGGATCACATCTGATACAAAACAACAACTGAACTGAAGTGTATTAAAAGAAGACTTTGGCCAATAAATTAATTATCCTAAGTATGTCACAATCCTAAATAATAATGAAAAAACCTGTAACAGCACACCACCTGTTTATGAAACAATTTATAAATCATACTTTTTCTAGCCAAATATCTTCTATGTGAATGGTTTTACAATATGCAGTGAATGAGGAAATGGCAAACACAAGGCTGATTCATTTATTCACTCACAAGCTGCAGAGGTCAACCACAGTTGTAGTTTGTTCCTAATTGTGTGGTGAGAAAAGAGTCTACAAATGAGACTGATGACTCCTTTAACTACAGTGCTAGTCATCGTTTCAATAGGAGATCTTCGGTGATGACTTTGGACTGGTGGGACTGGCTGCTCTGCCTCAGCCTCTGTCTGAGGTGTATTATTTTGTTATGACTTTGGAATAAGGCCGCGACAAGGATCGCCCCGTGATCGTGAGTCATCCATACACCCACCTATTCTGTTATTTCCCAAAGTTTTATTTTTAGGACGTCCGCACCGAAACACAACGCCCAGAGACCCATCTGTCTCTGTTTATCCGGTGGGACAAGAGTTTAGTCTTCACAACACAGCCGCACTTAAAATAAATGAGTAAATACAACAACTAGTGGCTTGTGTTTCCCACAGTTCAACGCAAAAAATCACCTGTAATTTTATCTTCACAACCTTGACATTGTTCATCTACAGCTGTGTAATGCTCTCTGTAGACTCACTACTGGCTACCGTTTAGCGGCGAGCGCGCTTCCGTCAGCCGCGCCCCCACACAAAAGGTTCCACCACATCAAGACGGGAGCGCGCAGGACGGTCAGACCCACACCCTCCAAAACACTCACTCCACCCTGCCATAAACTCCATCACATCTGTCAGACAATTTAAACCCAAACGGCTCTCTGGGATTCAACCCGATTGGTCAGTGTTAGAAATGTTACATTTAGAAATGAAACATTTATTTACAATAAACTCACTAATAAAATCAATAAACTCTCATTAAATATATATAATAAAAATATTACACTGTTATACTGTTATATATATATATATACACACACACACGCATATATATATAAATATATATATATATATATATATATATATATATATATATATATATATATATATATATATATATATATATATAAAAAAAATATCATTTAAAACGGGCAAAACATTTTACATGATATATAATTGCTTTGTAATATTTGTGTGTATTTTCCACCACCATGTAATGGAGTAAAGTTTCACTTAAAACTTCTTAGTTTTGGCCTGTGTGATTCACAGCAAGTAGAGAGCCAATAGGTGGTCATGTGAAGAATAAAGATTAATTAGAGGAAGCCTGGTGATGTTACTAAACAAGCTGGACAGCAGTATTTAAGTATTTTTTTTATCCAGGAAAAATTGAAAATAGAAATTGAAAGTTGAACTGATATTTTTTCTGTAGGTTTATATTTGTGTTTATATATATATATATATATATATATATATATATATATATATATATATATATATATATATATAATTTTTTTCCTGAACGTATTCATCTGATCATATTTAATGTACGTTGCCCTTCTTCTTGGTGCAGTATACTGAATTTACACAATCTCACACTGCCCTCTCGTGGTATACTGCTGTCATTACACCTTACCTTTGATGAATTCAGCCATCCGGTCTCAATTTTGAACGTTTTTTCTCTTTTTCTTTGACGCAGCAACACTTTGTTGTTTGTTGTCTAGAAACGTTTTGCTCACTTCTGGCGTGGAGAGATACTTGTAATCCAAGCAAAAAGGATGAATTTACATAGCTCATTATCATACACGAGCCAAGGCTTGAGACAAGCCAACTCTCGCGGGATTTCATTTCGTGGTCGCAAAGCGAGATCAGGGAAGTGGCGCGAAGAAACGCAAGATGGCAGCACCGTCCTACCTGTCGGATCCTACCTGTGCTATTTACATACAGCTAATTTACCTGCAGGCACAAACGGGCTCAGACTGCAGCTGTATTTTGGGAAGATTTTTTTTGCACCAAATTTTTATGGTGAGTTTAGGCTCTCGTTTGGTCACCTGAATGTCTCACAATGTTTACTCAAACACAGAAAGTAAACAAATATAAGTAGCTTAAACACCAATATACTAACTAACAGTTAGCTCCTACCCCAATAATGACCCAATTCATGTTCTCCCTCTGTTATTTATGTGCTGTAAACTGGTACTGTGTCATTTAGCTCTTTATTAAAATGTTATTGAATAAATAATATGAATTCTACAGTTTCTTTACTGCTGCCTGTAAATGAGACAAGTTTAGCTCTAATCAGCTCTAATAAAACATTATTTATCGTATATTTGGCCCAGAAAAGTTACCTGGGTTAGGAGGGAGGGTTCAAGTTTTACTTATGAAGCCCGCTGTTATGTGCATTTGTATAATAAAACATAAGAAGAGTGTATAATTAATTAAATAAATTGTTTTCTCTCTCTCTGTCTCCAGTGTTTTTTAGATGCAGACTTCAATTTTCACCACCTCTCCATGATTTTTTTTTTTTTTTTTTGGCAAGCAAACAGCCACTAGTGTCCTAAAACACTCACTGTGTTTTGAGAAACAGCTGAATGAATGCCTTTTTGTCTTCAACAGTTTGAAAATCATTAATATCATATGCACTGTGAATTAGTCACATTAGGGTTCGTATCAGCCTAAAAAGGAGGACGTAAACCTCATAACACTAAACAACAGCATGACAATGAGTGTTCATTAACTGATGCATTCTCACTCAACCCATGAAACACAGGGAATGTTCATGAGTCAGTGTGTGTATGTAGTTGGTGGAAAATAGCAGCGGAAAGATCTGAGACCGGTAATGATCCCAGCAGCCAGAGCTCACACACTAATTGACTAATGGATGTCACTTGTCAAAGACAAATCAGTGGCTTTTTGTTCAAGCTAGCTGGGAGGTCATTATTTGTAATTAACAAGCTGACTGATCAGGTAAGACGAGCTTCTAATTATCCTGTGTTCATGACACAAATGTTTAGGCGGTCCTAGTAAGTCAGGTTTAAAAGTGAAAGTGACATTTGGCATCTGGCAACACTGTCTTTTCCAACTTTTCTCCTCAGAGATGTGACGCACAACTTCAGCAACAAGAGCCCCTTTTGTTTTGTTGGGCATAGATTGAACCATCCCAAGAAGAATCTGCTTCTGAGGTAGCACTGTTGAATGACGAGCCAACTTTTTTGTTTATCTCAGAAGGAAATCGCTTTTTGAGAGTCTTGCGCAATTGCAGTTTTTAGTTACTAACAACCATTAGACAGTTAAACATGCAGATCAGGAAAGACAGAGAATGTTGACTCATTGACTCACATGTGCAAATGATGACTATGATGTCCATCATTTCCTGCTTTTCCTGTTATTGCAGATGTATGATTGCAAAATTGGAAAAATATCAAACTTTTAACCTTTACACTTTGTCGGTTTTTCCTAATTATCAGAATCTCAGCAAGAAAGCATACATGAACATTATTAAAGCATCTTTGTATTTCTTATATTTCCTGTCATTTCTAGTTCCACCGTACTATAATTTCTGAATCTTTGGCGGGAAAGGTCAGCACATCCTTCATTTTCTAAATTTCATAGCACTGGTAATGTAGTCCATTCAAACTTTTGTTGTTTTAAACATACAGTATCTGGTACATCTCTCTGTTGTATAATGCATACAAGAACTGGCCTGAGTGGTTAGTATAAGCAGTAGCAGTATCAAAGAAAAGAGCGCCATCTACAGGAACTTCATCAACAGAAAAAGTCAACAAAGTCACAGTACTATCTACACTTTTTGATTGACAGGTGATCCGGGGATTAGGTTTAGGGCCACAGTTGAAACATCACAGCAATGAGAGGTAAGCACAAAAGACTACTGTTAATAATAACTCATTATAATAATGAGTGTTTTGTTGATGAAAATAAGAAAAAGATTGTCGTCTTTAGGGGATAATGGAGTCCAAAGATTTAAACAACCGAAGCATTTAGTGTTAATTAGTAAAACATGAAGCCTCAGTAGCATCTTGTTCAAGGTCACTCCAGCAGGGCACAGTGCCATCACTGGAGGAGGTGTTGGTCGGTCTGCATAACCACAAGGCTTCTTCTGTTAAATAATTAGATATCTTAATTAACAAGCAGGTTTGACCAGATTTGCCCCCATCCAATTAAAAGCTGTATGTGGTTGTGTAAACATCAGGTTATAGGACATCGAATCATATAATTAAATTGCTAGGTCACATTTTTAAAATAAATTCTGCACCAATCATACAATAACAAACAAGTGTGGAGAATGAATCATTTACGAATCAGAGGTCCTTGGAGGGAGTATATACTTGTTCATTTGCACGCAACCTAAATTCATTATTTATCCCAGAGAATGAATAAATTGTCCCTGCTAGCCTGTGATTGAACTTGAGCTGGTGAAAAATTCAGCCCGCGCTGCTTTACCCCAGTGAGCTGCTATCTAATGAAAATAACAGAGCAAGAAAGAAGGCACAGGCTCTAATGATTGCATTTGGGTTGGGAGTGGAAACGGTGAAAATAATGAGAAAAAAGGAGGAGGAGAGTTTGGCATTGAGAGAGCAAGGGAGACGGTTTGTTTTAGAATTGATTTTAAGATTTCACTCATTACTTTTAATGCACTTCATGGCTTGGCCCCAGGTTATATCTCTCTACACTCACCCTCTTATCAACCTACACACAGTCTGAGGTCCTGAGGCAGGAGCCTGCTGGCTTCTCCAACGGCAAGACTTCAGAATAAACGGTGCTGTTGGGCACTTCAGCTCGATTTCTCATTGTAACCTGCTCACAGAAAACCCACTTTCATATAATTTGATGTTAACTTACTAATAATTATATGTGTACATGTGTATGTAGGTGTGTGTACAGACTGCTTTTCCTATTGTTGGCTTTTTGATCATTGTTTGTTTTTTTTCTTTTCTCTCATTTTTATTCTTGCTTCGTCCCGGTCTTAGTCTTAGTCTTGTTGTTTCATTACTCTGTGCCTTTTGTAAAGTACAGAGTAATCACTGGTTTTAAGAGTTATATATTATAAGGAAAGAAAGAAAGTAGGGGAAAGAAAGAAAAGTGCAACAAGAAGAAGTGAGAGACTGAGAAAATCAGGGTGAGAAAAATGTGAATAAAGATGAAAGCTGATTTGTCTCTCTCATTTCCACTTTAACTAGGTTTTCCCGGAGCCGTGAATAGGCGTGAGTGTCTGCATTTGTGTGTGTGCAGGGTGGCCACAATGATCTGGATCCTGCTCCCTCCGCCTCCCAGAGAGAGAGAGAGAGAGAGAGAGAGAGAGCACAGTCACATGCAGAGAGGAGCAGGGACGAGAGACAGAACAGAAGAGAGCTGTCAAGCTGCAAGGAGGCAGCGGAGAGACGACTTTCTTGGAATACATTCTCCCCTCCATCTCTGAAGCCCACACACACACTCAAAAAATATAAACACACAAACACACAGATGGTAAAGTGTGTGTGAGTGCTGCTGTTACCCCCTCACAAGGAGCGGTGAATTATTTTCTGGATCTGGACTAACTCAAGCCTCACTCACTTGGACTCTAACAGTGTTTGGATTCAGCATCTTTGTGGCTTGGACTTGAACTCAGATCAGATTCATATTGTGTTTTCAACAGTTCAACACTTTGGACTAAGAGTGTGTGTCCCTGTGTGTTCATTGGGATTCAGCACCTGAACACTGAAATTTTGACTGAAACTGTGCTTGCTGCCACTTGTTAGTCACCTGAAGAGGAGGAGGATGTGTTGGCCGGTGACAGCGGTTCTGCTAACCCTCTTCGGGGCCACCTTAACCGGGGCATGGAGAGCATCTCAACCAAGACTGCAGTTCACACACTCAGGTAAGAGGCAACGTTTCATTTCTTTGTTTTGCTTTTAGTTTCAAGCCTTTGTTGGATCTTACTGTCTAATACATCTTTCGCACTTTCATTGTCCGCACACACTCACACACACACATGCAGGTGATGGAAATCACACACGGCTTCTCATTTTTCACTTTTCTTTCTTTCCTCTTCCATTAATGCCCACACACTGTCATGTGATATGCGGAGCACAAATTATACCTTTGCCTTTCTGTCCCTCTACCTGTCTCCGTCTGCCTTTTTTGTTTCACTCCTGCACCGCCTCTCTTCCTCCATCTCTGTAATCACCTGTATTGAATTAATCTTCCTCCAGTAGTCAAGTTTCGCCGCCCACCTCACTTTCTCCTCTCACCATGAGGTCTGTTCAGAAGTGGAATAATTTAAATTTAAGTGCTCGTTTTGTCTGTCGAACACAGGCATAATGTCAGAGGTTTGTTCCTAAATTTACATATTCAGCATTTGCAAATGGATATAGCACATTACAGTAAGTTAGGTTATTATACACCTAAAGGAAAATTCAAGTTTAAGTTTAACCTAAGTCTCATTTTGTTCATCATTTCTGTCTATGATATCATTGTACTCACCAAAAACATTGCTATAAGAAAGTCTGACTGAGTAAGAAGCATAAGTCAACCAATCAGACAAGTTGTAAACAAGTTAATACTTAAGCTGATTATCTAAAGCATTTCATTTGTAAGTTAAACTAAAAGTGAGCACACTGGAAATATGCTAATATTATCTTATTACACTGGAAAACTGCACAAACACAACTACAGAAAGAAGAGTCGTTCAAATGAATGAATTTGGTTTATAATCTGTGGTCGATGTTTTCAAAGGGCGGTTTGGCTACTGATTTTACCGTTCACACCTTCATGTTGTCAGACTTTTCATGCGGCGTGCCCTGTTGAACTTCTTTTAAGCAATGCAGACGAATTTCCATTAATTTAAGCACAGCGTGATACGCGCTGATGCTGATAGGAATTAGAGAGAAAACGATAAGAATAAACCAACACCATAAAAATCATCCTTTAAAACTTTTATTTACAGCTTCTTTGGAAGAAATGTATTGACTGGAATATCAATTCAAGTCATATGAATAGCAGATGCAAAGCCTAATGAAAGCAACAAGAATGCAGATAGGAGGCCATTTTATTGCCATTAGATTAATTTCCTGGAGAAATCTTTCATCACCATCTTTGAAACAATTTGTCAATTAAGCGTCACACCCAAAGACATCCTCCGTGTCATAGACTGACTTTTTTTGACAGCACAGACACCCCGACAGGATTTAAAATCAAGTGTCTCTGTCTGTTAGTTTCATTTATGGCTAACAAAAGAAATAATTATCTGATGGCAGAAATCCCAGATCCAGATCAGCACCAAATTAATTATTTCTTGGCCCCAGGCCGATCTGTCCACCACAGTGAAATCCACGCAGAGGATGTTGAAAAACCCTGCAGACAGACACAACAGAGCTCATTTTAAGTAAAATATGAAACTCCAGCCAAGTTATTTAACACATACTGTGGTGGAGAACTGATTTGTGCATTGCTATGCTATTTCACCCTCTTTTTCTTCATGCACTTGCTGCCACCGTGCAGCATGTTGCATAAACGCATGTTATTGAATCAACATGCCAGTGTCAGACAGGAGCACAGTCTCTCCCGTTAGTAGGTTTATGTATGGTTGAATTGGAGTCGACAGGTCCTCTTAAAGGGTGAGGCGGTGCTGCATAAGCATCTGAACGTTGTTGGTGTTTGTTGTAACCTTGTGGGAGCAGCAGTTGGGTGGGGTTTGCCTCACCGGAGAATAGAAGGAAGATTTGACGGACGCTGCATTTGAAGTTTTCTCAGGCGTCCTGAAGCAGTAAGCCCCATCAGCCCTCTCCTCCAAATAGGACGGGATTTAAGACTTTGATCCACGGTGGGTGTTTTGTTGTTTGGGTATAACGAACGTGACGGTCAAAAGTAATGAGAAAGCAAAGGTCTGCTCTTCTAATTAACACAGGATTTGGGATTCGATCTTTTGCCTTCTCAGCCTTATTTACGGTGAATCGCCCTCAAATTAAAAGCGTTTTGAGGCACCCAGGCCTTTAGTCACGGTGAGATAAACTCATCTCCCTTTAATCATGTTTACAAGAGACACCGTAGAGTAAGAAACCAACTGATTACACGTTCTTACATAAGCCGAAAACACATAGGGTCTGTGGAGTAGATGTGATAAGGCTGTAGTCGACCATTCGTGACCTAGAAAGTACAGAGAGAGGGAGTAGGGAAACCTTGTCGGCTTCTCCCAGGTGGGAATTTAGCTCTAATGAAATCTGAATGTGAAAATATGAAGAGCTGCTAAAGTAGATGCATGCCTGTTTTGTGTGTGTGTGTGTGTATGTGTGTGTGTGTGTGTGTGTGTGAGCACACATGAACTTGTTTCTGTATGTCCTTGAGTATGTATGTGTGTGTGGCTGCACATGCTTGAATGTGTGTTTGTGTGCGTGTAGTTTTGTTTAAGTCACTTTGAAGGTACAATCTCGTGTGTGCACTTAAATAGAGCCGTTTGAGTTCCAGGATCTCTGCCCACCACAGTCTTTGTTGTGTATTCTGAGGATGCGAATCCTCATGTCTTTGAACCACAGAGGTTTGTGTGTATTTTATATCCACAGTGACCGGCGTGCTCATCTTTGGAAAGCAAACAAAAGGAAAATATGATGTGTGTAGGGATTGTCTTGGGCTACATGTCCACTGTCATGCCTGTGTGTGTGTGTGTGTGTTCTTCCTCTCTCTGTGGGAGCTCCATGTTGTGGTCATTTCCCGTCCCATCATCATTTTCACAGACAGAGAGGAAGGAGGTTTTTTTTGTCGTGGAATCGCTGTAATTAGAAAAGGATGTCAGCTCCACTTAAACACTTTGACACTGAGGTCGTTTGACAGATCAGACACACTGTACATTTTGATTGTCCTCAATCTGTACATAGCTGACAACTAATAGGAAAACTGGAAGTCTGACATTTAAGTGATGTATTTCACCCCATGTTTAAAGGAAATGGGCTACTATAAAGGGCTGTGAAGCAGAAACCCAACACATCCCAGTGAGTTCACTGTTGCACCAGCAAAATGATGATACAATGAAGTAAGAAAAAACGATGACAACAAGAGAGCATCTAAAAAAGAAACAAAACAGTATGTGAGTGAACTAAGAAAATCATATGAAATATGTGCAGTTTGACAGAAGTAAAACTGTTAATTATCACGACGATGGCAAATGATAGGAAAAAAAAGAATATAAAGAAAAACAAAATATGAAACTGCAGAGAAATTACTGGTTGATATTTTATAAACATGTGAATTTAGAGTGTGACCACTTTTTAATACATGATACTGGAAGAAAACTGTGGTGTACACGTCTGGAGACAAAAAAAAACTAATAATTTAGCTGATTTTCATATTTTAATTTCCTCCACTGGCTGAGAAACTGCTCCAACCACCATGCTTTTGAAACATGTTCAAAACCACAGCGGAGAAACTCTTGAAATCCATCAAGCTGAAAATGAGGCTTTTTTGACATCCAAAGGTTTCACCTGCCAGCAGCAGCGAGCTATTTTATTTCAACCCACCAGCTGAAGCAGGGAGGCTCTCATCAGACTGAAGCTGTGAACCAAGTCTGAGCTACATGCTGATTCTAACTATAAGTAATGAATTTGCTGTTATATTTGTTATTGATTGTACTGAATGGTGATGTGAAAGAAACAGAAGGATCATTAACTTTTTCTGCAAAGGATGATTTTACATATGTGATGAGTGATTGTAATAGTCACTTATGATATGATGTCATCTTTAGCTCTGGAGTAGCTTTGTCAATTCTGAGAAAATGACTCATCATCACTTGACCAGTGTCACCTATTCTTGCAGACTAAGAGAAAGTCTGTGTTGCAAAATGAGTGAAGTTCCTAAATTATTCTTTTCTTAGATTCCCTGTGGAGTTTTAGACTTTTAGTAAATGTATGGAGCTGTTTTTCTATGAATGAGTAAACACACAGTCCTACCAATGGTGTCACACTATTCCATTGAGTCAACAGCTGGAGGTAACACACAGGAAATGCAGCAATGTCCAGACAAAGTGAGGAAAGAAGAGTGTGTGCTAATGAACATGTATGTCAACAATTAGATCTAAAATACTTTAGAAATCAGCTTTGCAAATGTTTTATGAGGAAAGAAATGCACACAAAATGTTTGTTAGATCTGAAGGATACACACAATGCTTTCTGGTTAGTGACACCGAATGTAAACATAGTTTTGTTTGTTTACAAGAAAACTGTGCAGGGCCCCTTTAACTAATATATCTGAAAGGCTGCGAGTAAAAGGATTGATAGCAGAGGATGGTTTCGATCCATCGACCTCTGGGTTATGGGCCCAGCACGCTTCCGCTGCGCCACTCTGCTGTCAATCACCCCAGATGGGACTCGAACCCACAATCCCTGGCTTAGGAGGCCAGTGCCTTATCCATTAGGCCACAGGGGCTTCGCAAGTGATGAATTGTCCTGTTCTGTAGACACTGATTTTAAGTACAAAGCAACACCATGGGTGGGACAATGACTTTCAATAACAAAACAGTGGCCTCTGAGGCTACCGTGGCAGTAACGCTGAGACAACAAAAATGAATAAAGAGAAAACAAAAGAGGGGTGTCGTTCAGCTCGGTAGAGCATCCGCCCCACGTACAAAGGCTCAGTCCTTGCCACGGCGGCCCAGGGTTCGAATCCGACCTGTGGCTCTTTCCCGCATGTCATTCCCCATCTCTCTCTCCCCACATTTCCTGTCACTCTTCAAGTTGTCTCTGTCAAATAAAGGCTGAATACAAAAGAGAAGAGGAGACTGTAAAGCAGTATATAGAAGTTGTAATCCATAATGAAGTATGAACTGGGTTTATTTTGCGTCACAATGACAATCTTTTTTCCTGTCATGGCGCTTTGGGGAGGTTTCTAAACTTTCGAAGTCTTAGTCTGGGCTGAGAATTACAATGACAAACTGGGCCCATTGAGTTTGAAAGGCACGGGCATTTACCTGGCAGGGATGGTCTAACGAAAGATGCTATCGTACTGCATCATGGGAAGTGTAGGAACCCATGTTTTTGGAGCTTGATCCATCCTAGGGACAGCATGTCTCGCCCCATGCTGCTTCAATTTTGACAATTTTGTTTTAAATGAATCTGTCTGATCTCTTGCAGCCCCCCATGAGTACAATACAAATCACTGAGTACAATTAAGTTTAATTGACCGTAACCTTTCAAAGTTGTAATTTTAATGATATCTGTCAAATCATGTACAAATTAGCAGATATTTGGGACACAGCATGATATTTCCCATCTGCTGTTGTTGTAGCTTTTGTGAACCTACATCGTGGAGGCGAAAAAGGTCCTTTCACTGTCTGAGAGATTTGTTCTGATTGGTGAAGTGTAATCAGTCTGACTGACCAGACAGCTTCATGTGTCTGAAATGGAAAAAAAAACAGCTTTAAATACTTAAATACATGCCTGATTACCTCCTAAGCCCCCAATCTCCCTCTTTCTAAATTATCCCAGTTATTCACTATAACTTCATGCCGTATGCCATATGGAGGAGTGGGCTAATACGCTTGAGTGTAATGAGTCGATTATCCCAGCTATTCGGTGGACGGTAGTGTGATTTTCTTGATGAGATGGCAGTTAGTGATACCATTTCTCTACCACACACACGCAAAATAGACATTTTCCTGCAAAGCATTAGCTGAAACATGTTTAGAGGCCACTGCACACTGAACTATTGAACTAATCACAATGGACACCCCACGTTAAAGAACATGCACACAAGGACTGTAGAGCTGTACAAACACAGTCATACAGAAGCAAGAGGCTTCAAGTGAAGCAAGTATGTAAACATGCAAAATCATATTTATGGGAAGGTCCTAAAGAGACATGCACATACATACACACAACCACCTTAACTGCTGTCAAAGTTCATCTGCAGCTACTTCATAAAGTGTCACATGAGAATATAAAGATTCATCGACACAATCACAGAATAAAACTCCATAAATGGCTCAGAGGAGGTTTGGATGGTTTATTAAGTCAGTGTGAATCTATTTCCCCACATGGAGAGTCATGTTTTATTCATACAGCATTCACATTGTGAATTGGTTTGCAATAGACATTTAATGTTAATCAGTCGCTGGAGAATATTTGAATCGAATCCTATGAGTTTGTTTGGTATGAGTGGAGACATTGGCTTTGACCTTTGACCTCTATAGTGCTGATTGCCTGTGATGGCCGTAATCCAGCCGTTTAAACTTATCCCGCTGTTTCCCCTATGTGTCTTTTTGGACAGATGCCCAAATTATAATGTGAATGTAAATGAGTCCTTTTCAATTTCATGCTATTAGCATGCAAATTGCTTGGTTATACTACACAGTAGATTAGTTCATCAGTGTCCAGATGCATGTTTGCTCATGTGCATGTTGGTAAAATTCAATTTAAAAAAATGTGTTGCACAAATAAAACCTGCTGTTTCAACATATATTCAAGAACCTTCCGTGTTACTTTATTCTGTTGTGACTCTACGTTACCCAGACGTCCTCAGCAACACACTGGTTGAGGAAATTTAAGCAGTCATAAACAGCTGCTTTCCTACAAAACCCAGATGAAGCAGCTGTTTCGTATAAAGTAGAAGGTCGTTGTGTAGCTGTGTTATCTGTGAGAGAAGCGAGCCTACAGACACACAAACCAGCAGCTGTCAGCTGATTTGGCCACCGTTGATTTTGGACTCCTTCCTTCTCCATCGTAGCCAGATTCAAAAAAATGCGGGTACAACTTTGATCCCCTTCATCATAGGGGGGGATTGAATATTTATTTATTCATAGTTAGACACAACATGAACATTTCAGCTGTTTTAGTTAATTTGTAAAAGGCTACATCAAAATTATCAGCCTCATCATATGGTCTTCTCCCCCCAACTCACTCTTTAGCTCAGTGTGGATCTCCTTTGGATTTACAGACATTTATTACTGTACTGACATAGCCACTTGGCTAGCTAGTGAAAAGTTTTGCATCACATAGAAAAACCTTAAACCTTAAAATAAATTGTAAGTTATTTTTAAACATCCAGTTCAAAGAAACAGGAAATACAAACACTATAAATGCCTCTGTGGTTTTATTTTCCCAAGAAAATTAGATTAGGGATTAGATTAGAATTTCAGAATGGATGTAAATATTTCATCACTATGAATCACAAGTAGGTTTTTTGGCAGTGCTTTGCTGTAAAAGCTATTCTAACTTGACGGGCCATTTCTTGTCATTTTCATGGAGCGGAAAGTCAAAACTTTCTTTCCAAACTCTTTCCAGCATCCAGCAAGAACACAGCATGTTTCTGTGCTGTGGCAGTTGTAATCATCCAGCTTTTGGGATGCACTGATTCGAAGAGCTTGTTATTTTCTCCTTGTCTCGGAAACCTGCACTTAGATGAGACTATAATCTAATGTAAAGTTCTCAACGGCTGGATATATGTCCCAGGATGTCTATATAAAGCCCAAGCTTTATTTGATCTGCTGAATGTTTATACATTTCTTTGCAATGTTGAGGCTGCAAGTTTTTGGCGTACGTTGTACATCTTCCTCCTTTTTCCCTGACCTCACCTTTCTCTCCTCTCTGTGTACTAATAAAGGACAAAAGCCTTCGGAGTAATATTAAAAATCAAGAGATATTTCATTATTCATTTATTCTTTTAGATCTGTTCCTATCTAGGCCAGTGCTTTCCAGGCTCAGGGCTGGGATGTTGCTGAGATGTGGATTTCACTGGGATGGTTATCTGGCACAGAATCAGGCTATTCTCTATTATTCATTTTAATGGAAGCAGTCCCCAATGGTTGCAATTGCTTGTCACTACTGAAAACGGCAGCTGTTTGCTCATCCCACACTTCAGAAGAAAAGGCAGCTGTTTTCTCTGGAAGAAGACCTTATTTTGCAGGTTGATATATATGATGATAAAGATATAAAGTATAGCTGTAACCGAGGTTCTTGAAAAGACTTTAGCCTCCCCTGCTGTTTAAAGTCACTTCTCCAGAATATTGGAAGGACTTGATGAGATTTTCTTGTAACCAAACTTTAGGTCCTTACTAAGACATAAACCCCCTGATTAAGGGGCTGGGTACTTGAGGGTTTTCTCTTCTCTCTGGACAGAGGCAGTGAAAGGAGTCTAATTACACCCTTGTTTTGGCAACAACAGTCCCTGACAACAGTGGACATGCTGTAAATTTACCCTTGAGAGGTTTCTGGTGTTAATATTAGAGGCTATCTTTAGCCTGAAGCCTGTAATTAAGTAAAAAAAATAACCCACAAGCTTCATATTTCTTCCATTTCCCTTAAGTATTAATTTGCTCCAATCTGCTCCACTGTCAATAATCTAGAGCTGAGGTTCTCACCTCTCCCCTGTCAGCATTTTTTTCCTATATAACATTCAAGAGACGTAAGAAAAGTTTTCACTCCTATTACTCAGGTGTACAAATGTCCAGGGGATTTTAGTCAAACACAATGAATGACGCAAGAGAAATGCCAAAATGAAGAAGAAAATAGAGCCAACTGTTTTGTTTTTTTCTGGACGTCTCAAGTTGTTTCTCTTTGCAGCTTTGTGCAGACATATATTTCTCACTGCATTCCTTTCACTTCAGCTGCATGAGGAAATTTAATCCGTAAAGACACACTTGACTTGTTGGCCAGCTAGAAAAAACAGAAGTAGACGGGATCAACAGTGCTAAGAACAACTTTAACCAGTAGTTTACAGCCTGGAGACGCAAGATATGAGGATGTGTAGACACATAACAGATAATCAGAGGGTCATTCCCAAGTGAAATATCAAACTGTTACCTTTTCTACAATGATTGTGAAGAAAGTGGGTATGATGGATGGGAAATGACAGCTTGTAGACGCCAGTCAAGCCTGTGTCTATATATGTGCACAAAACATCTGATCTTTAACCCTTGGTGTTGATCTGACGTTCCCATGGCTGCGTAAACAAGAAGAAGCCACAAGAATTTAATTCTCCGTTTTGTCAGTGATGGAAAGATCAGACAAGTGCCACAAAAGGTTGGAAGTCAAACTTCCTTTTCCTGTTTAAATAGAGCCAGTACTTATCAGAAAATAGAGGATGTACGGTGACAGATTGTGGTTTTTATCAACTGACCAGGCTTTAAAGTAGGGATTCGTCATAAATTTGACCCTCAAGGCTGATAAATCTTAACTCACTGTAGACATTGTGACTATCCATAACCTTCACGGGACAGCTACTGTCCTGTTGTCCACCCTTTTTTAAGATGTAGAGATATTGTTACTGCCCATTTTCCAAAACACATGTCCATGAAGCATACCATATGTCAAACATGCTTTGAGGATGAGCCAAGAAGTAGGAGCCACAGACAATTTAAAGCCTGCAGTGATTTTTCTCTCTGAAGGGCGTGGAGGTACAAAACCTCTAGAAAAGTGTTGATTTCATTCTTATGTAGTTAAACTACTCACTAGTCTGTGAGGAAACAGAGTCGAGGTTTTTCTTGAGTGTCTGTCACAAATCCAGGCCACTAAGGGTTGATTGTTTCCTCTTGGCAAACGTCAACTTCAGGGTCATAAACCTCAGTCAGTCTCACCAGTATGACAGACAGATGTGGTACTGACTAAATCTAAAGATCTAAAATCAAGTTTTTTTATCCATTTTGCCAAATAGATTATGTTTTACGCTTTAGAATGGGGTGCAAATAAATTTGGTAGACACATTGTTCTTGGACTTGGAAGCAACAGAATTCTTTTAGGAGTCAGGACATAATTTAAAGTCCTAAGAGTATGCTTACAGCGTCAAAACAGTTCATTTACGACAGGCATGAGATGATTCAATGATTTTATTGCGAATTACGTTATTATTTGGGGAGGTTACGGCTGATGGCTGTTTGCCTATTTCTACTCAAGAACCTGTTAAAGGGGAGTACTGTTGCCAAGTACTTGCTCATGGTGAGAATTGTTGGGTCCATTATGAAGAATATGCATGGTCTAGACCCGCTTTACATGAAATATGAGATAACTTCTGTTATGATTTGGCACTATATAAATAAAACTGAGTTAAATTAAAATGTTTTTGATCTCAACAAGTCGTCTTACCTCAGAAGCATATGAGTGTACTGGTAGGATGAAAACACACCACTGTACGTGGCTCAAGAAAATAAATATTGTGTGTTCAAATTTTATATGGATTTGAAAGATGAGGTTTAGAAAAAAAAGGACTAGCTGTAGCTCCTCATCAGGAACATCTGTCTGGGTAACTGTGGTCAAAACATTTAACCACCAACATTGTTCTCCGCTGGGCGGCTCCCACATAAGACCGTATGTAACTGTGTGAATGCGAAGCAGGGAAAACAATGAGTGCTCTCAGTGAACCCTCTTGGGTAAATAAAGATGGAAAAAATACATTAGATTAAAAAGTAAACAGCGAATGGACTCTAATGTGTGTGTGCGTGCAGCAGCATGGCGACCCGGCGGGCCGAACAGTCTGATGATGATGAATAATGGTACACACTGAGGTCGAAGGTCAAGCTGTCCACGTGGGTCTGGTCTGCCGGTGACACAGTCCAGATGTAGCTGGTAGTATGTTTGGCTATAATTTTGCTGTGGTATGTGGTATGTGGTGTGTTGGTTGTGTGTGTGTGTGTGTGTGTGTGCGCATATGTTTGTTTAAGATGATTTAAGCCCATATGGAACAGTAAGAAGCAATGAGTAGAGATTTGATTTGACAGATTGCAAGAGCTCTCGTCATTTAAAGAAACAGTTTCAAATGGAATGATCAAATAAGTGTGTAATGCCAGCAACAGATTACAGATATCAGCCCAGTGATGATCCCACCTGAACAAAATGGTGTTACAAATTGTTGTTGTATCCTGTGAAGTGTGTCGTAGTAGGAGACAACTAATTCTACATCTAAAGGGCCCATGTGAGTGTTATAGACGATTGTACGACGTGTATTTAAGACACTAATGCAGTCAGACACACAATCTTAAAAGACATAAATGTAGTGTGGTGTGATCTTGGCACAGTTGTACCTGCATTCATTTGAATCTGGCTAAGATGGAGAAGGAAGGAGTCCAATGGTGGCCAAACCAGCTGACAGCCTGCCTGTGGGCTTCCTTCTCTCACAGGCAACACAAGATTTTACTCTTGTATGCATGGCGATGTGTGTTAGAAATGATTTTTGTACGTGTCTTAACATGAGTGCCCATCTGTATGCCTATAGGCTTTGTTCCCAGGCTTCTGCAGGCCTCCTGCTGTAATTGCAACAGTAATTGGTGAAGTGATAACCCCATTTCCACAGGAAATGTGCCCCGGTTTCCTCGCCCCCGCCACCATCTTCCCCCCTCTGGTGGCGCAGCCAACAAAGTCCTCCCCTGGGGAAATGTTGCACCAGACAGCTAAAGTTCCCTGGGGCTCGGCGAGTAGACGAACAGACGGACAAAGACACAGACACACAAACAGGCGAAGAAACGAAACTACGCGCGTGTGTAGCTTACAAACACGCTCACATGGACGAGGCTGTAGGCTGTGAGAGAATAATTGGATAGATTAATGATAAGTGTAGCTTGTGTAAGTGGATGTGGAAACAAGAATAACTCACTGTAAAACAGCAGGGAAATAACAAAGTTGGACTCCCATGAGTGAGATAACGATTGAAAGAGAGACTTGATTCTTTCATCATCCTTTCTTTCTTTTGTATTTTATATGTCACTCTCACTGTGCCACTGCAAACTCCTGCAAGGCTTACAGAACTCTTCTCATAGTTTATTTGATGTGTTGCAAGTCCTGAACTCAGTTCGGAAAGTTTCCTTCCTAAAACTTGTCACTGTTCATAGACTCTGGAATAAGCCAGCATATCCTGTTCGCTAAGTAAATTAGCAGACATCCTACCTGTCCAGCAGTATGCAGGACTGCTCATTACCTCAGCCCTGATGTCTTCTTGCAATGCCAGCATGGAAAAGCAGTGCTGACCTTCACCGTATGCTTAAGAGATACTTAGCTGACTTCTTCTGTCTCACTGCTTTCCTCTCTGTCTGCTGTGACGGCCCTGACCCTCGGCTGCCGGCCTCACCTTGATAGTCACAGCTGATCTCAAAGCTGGTCATGTCTATGAGAAGACACTGTAAACACCACAGACCTTGAGGTGGAACTAGGACAAGGACAAAGAAATCTTTACTGACCCGTTATGGGTTGTAATTTTTGGTGGTAGTACAGTATTCAATATTTGTGGCATCCTACAGCCAAGATCCATCTTTGAGGATGGAGGATCTCCTTAAACAATTCAGTACTGTTGCTATGGTTATTGCAACCTAAGATACATTGAGCACTGTTGACCGAAGGAACCACTGTATGTTTGAAGCGTCTTGACAGATCATTTCAGCAGATACCAGCTAGCCAAGTAGTAACAACTGAAGGCCTGTACATTAGTATGTTTTCCAGCCATTAGTTGCCTTTACTTGTAATTAAAATAAATATGTCAGTGATTTCTCCATCTGAACTGCTTCTAAAGACTGTTGGGCAGCAGAGGCAGCAGGTCCCTGCTGGTACAGTTTCATTCACTGAATCAATCCTTACAGTGTAGTCATGAATCCTGTGATATATAACTGCTGAACTATTTATGTAAATCAAATTGGCTTGTAATTGATTCTTTTGAAAGTCTACTATTTTGTATCATTTGATTCATATCTGCACAGCACGCCATGTAAGAAATGATATAATGCACGCAGAGCTCATCATTAATTTAAAATCAGTCTCGGTTTGATTCGTCTGGGTTTAATCTCAGATAATGACTAGCTTGCTGTATCTTTCCCTTTTTGAACATCTGATTAACAAGTGTCCATGTAAAACTTACCGCACAACACTAGCTTAAATTTTGGAGTAACTGTGTCATGATTAAAAGACACTTAATAGCTTTTTTATTCCTTAAAAACTAGAACAAAAAAGCGTAAACATCATTGTAAAAACTGTTTTATTAGCACAGAACAGAAGCTTTATCTTGGACTGGCATCCATTATGCAGCCTTTTTGCTTGTGTGCAGGTGTTTTAGTTCATGAGGACGCCAGCACCGGGTGCACATGTGTGTGAAGTATGTGTGTGTGAATGTGAATGTGTGTGTGTGTGTGTGGTGCAATGCAGGAATGTTCTGAGCTGCATCACACGCCACACATTTGCTCTAATCACATCGAGGTCCATCACAGCTCCCATGACCAGCAGCCTTTAATCTAATGTTCACCATGGATAAAAATACCTACCACTAAAACACACACACACACACACACACACACACACACACACACACACATACACCTACACATATACACACAGAGCTATAAATACACAAACAGTATATAAACAAAAACACTCACAGACGCAGGCAGACACTTGCATTAATATAAAGGAACTATTCACGCACAGACATTATCAGTGTGAGTGTGTGTGTGTGTGTGTGTGTGTGTGTGTGTGTGTGTGTGTGTACCAGTAGGATTATGTCTTAGCATTTCTGTTCTTTTACGTCTTAACCTTTTCCGCCTTTGATTCGTAGTGACAGGAGTCAAAGGCCAATTGGCTCTGATCAGAGGTCGCGACCCTCGTTGACCCCGCTGTCAACTTGATGCTGATAAGAATGGCTGCACTCAGTAGGTGCGTGTGTGTGCATGCAAGTTTAGATATGTGTGTGAAAAATGAGCAGACTGCGCTGCTTTCATAATCACTTATTTCAGATTTCTATACTCAATTTTACCGTTTTCTTCTATGGCTTCATATGGCCTTTCATGTTTAAAGTTCTAGATGATAATTTAGCACAATAGTGGCCAGAAGGTCAGAGCTTGTATCGTCTGTTGAACTTTGGATGAGATAAGACAATAAACAAGTGTGTGCTACTTGCTTCTTGTGGATCACAGCGGTTCCAGAGAAAATTTGTGAAATCGTCTTTAACCTTTTAAACACTTCTCGTGCAGAGCTACAGTTTGACATGAAACTACCTGTCAACAAGCTACGGCAAACACTTTGCTACATCCTGTAGGAATCAGTTACAACATGTTGATGCTGAAAGTCAGTATTTTGCAATTAAAACTCATCACAAAGAGTTTTCAACCCAAAGTTTTCAAGTGACATCTGTTTCATGGATACTGGCAGGAACATGAAAGGTTTTACAGGGTGCAGGGTGGTTAGAGGATGGAATGCTCATTTCTGAAAATAATATTGCACCAAAAAGTAACCATATATAACCCAACCACTTCATAAAATGTAATTATAGCCAATCTTCACTTCTAAACCAGCTTTTCTCACAGTGCAAAGTGGCTTCTGATATTTTTCTGATATTCTTTGCTTTATGTCCTCGTCTCTGTACTACATGACAACTCGCTATTTTGGTATCAGATTGATCTTTCAACTATCAATGCAATTTGGAGTAATTTGGCAGCCGAGAGTCATTTTAAAAAACACTTTTAATTCGTAGTTTGTGAAAAGGCCGCGCAGTTGGAGAACAAATTGCCTCTGAGTCGATAAAATCATCACAAACTGCCACAGGCGAAGACTGAAAATCTCACCAACACTTTGGCTTCGACTTCTCAAAGCATTCATTCAGAAGTTATTTAAGACTGGGAGGTGAATTGGTTGACCTCGCCTGGCCGTGTTTGGTTAATAATGGTTGAAGATTTAATTTAGTCTTGGCAAGTGTGTGTGTGTGTGTGTGTTAATATCCTGTTGAATGTTGGTAGTGACAGCCAGACTGCGGGGCGCAGAAGACGCTTTTGTGTCCTGAAGTATCTGTAAATGTATGTGGTTGATGGTATGCATGAATGTGTGTGTGTGTGTGTGTGTGTGTGTGTACCCTCTTATTAACTAAATGGCTTTGATGTCTTGGAAAAATACTTCATTATTCCAAACTGCCCTCTGTATTTCAGCCAAAGTGTTGATGAGAGGTGTGGGCCAAATCATTCATCTGTGTGTGTGTGTGTGTGTGTGTCCGTGTGTGTGTGAGACACAGGGGGTGGTGAAGGGCTGAGGAGGCTAGGCCAAGAGACACCCCTCGACACACCACACACCACCCCTCACAAATTATGTCGGCATGGTTGCTGTTGCCAAGGCAACTGTCCCAAGAGTAAGGGTGGGGTGGGTGCAGCTGGTGTTTCACGACTGACTCAGGGGTGTGTGAATGTGTGTGTATGCGCACATGGTGGAGAAAAGAATGTGTGTGTGTGTTTTTTTTCATACTGAATAAGAGCCATTCATCATTGTAAGGTCAAGATCGGAGACATTTGACTGGGGCAAGATTTTCTGAAAATGTTGAGTGATGGTGTGTGCTGGATATAGAAAGCAAGACGGAGTTGTAACCGAACCAAGAAATTGTGTTGGTGTGCATGTGTGTATGTGTGTGTGTGGATGCTAAATCTAAATTTATTTCAATATTGAACATGTGCTGCTGACTCACCCTTTCTATCTTTGCAAATGTATATGTCTGAGTATGTGTGTGTGTGTGTGCATTTAAAAAAGCACTCTCAGTTCCTTCTTGCAGATCTGTGTGTCATCCTCGTTGCCATAATGCTGATTTAATGCACTCCAAAGTGGGGATGAGAGCCATCTGACCCAATAGGATGTTGTGATGGTAACATGCGCTGAATGTCACTGGTCTTTCCACTGCAGAGGTGGTTTCACATTCACTTAAGCTGAGCTTTTCCCTTTATATTGAATTAAGCGAGGTCATGCTGCTCTTGTGGCGCACACACTGTTATTCAGATGAAGTGCTGGATGCTTGAGTAGGCAGAGCGACGCATAAATTCCACCAGCGTTAGATTCCCCGTGAAGAGTGTGGCAGAAACGCCCTGCCTTCAAATTTAAGTCGTGAGTACAGGATATGCTTGGAACTCGATTAGTTTAACCCGTGAAAACGTTGTCCGAAAACTGACAACAAAAATGGACAACTGACGTTTTCAAAACTGGAATAAATTATTTTGTATGTTTTTTTTCAATGCAACATTTAGAAACAGTGTAGACATCAAAGCTGAGAGAAGAAAAAAATTAATTTCGGAACTATTAGCTATCAGAATTTGTTATTCCACTTAAAAAATCATGAATGCCACAACAGTTAGTCATGCAACTAGCAGGAAGACAGGAAACAGGAAACACAATCCCACATGACAGCATAGAGCATCTACAAAGCAGATATTTCATAGCATGAAAAGCTCAGGTGTAATTAATAACTCTAATGGTGGTTGCATTGCAATGATGTGTGCAGTTTCAGGGCCTGATATTGTTCATGCTGGCTCACAGGCCTACTTGGACATCTAAAGAGAGCTACTGTTAATATTATTACTTAGACCATCGTGGTGGAAAGGCCTGTTGGAATGACAATCATTTTCTTATAGCTGATACTTGTATGACTGTATGGTTTTAAACATTGCAGTCAAAACTAGCCATTTTTAGCATTGTTAAACAGGCATAATCTTCAATAAATGTTCCTAATTGCCTCTGTCATTTGGTTTAAGTTAGGAGTCAGTCAGTGAGTCAACACTGCCTTCGCTTCTATGGCAAGTAGCCATGTTATGACTTTGATGATGCTGTACGAGCCGTCCTGATACAGCTATCCACTTAGTGGAGGGAACTCTAATTTCTGTTGTGGAAATCTGACTCTGGTACTAGTATTAAAAAAATCTGTGCATAGACACATTGTCAATATCTCTATCATCCTCTGGAGATTTACTTAGATTGAGGTAATTTCGCTCTGGCTAATGCATCGCTGTATCAACTGAGCCAATAACTGCACAGTGCCTGAATAACAATGGGCCATTCACTTGTTGTTGTGGCACAGATATTATGACATTTGTCTTAGTTGATTGATGTTTGTCGTTTATGAGCAGTGCTTCTTGCAAGAAGGTTTCACAACTCAGGGACACACAACACAAGCATTTGTTATGTTATTATTTCCATAGTTGTGGTCATCATTGCTAAAGGTTATCATAACATATAGCTGTTAAAATGTATTGCTAAGATGTGAGGATGTGGTGATTCTGCTAGACATAACTTAACTGTGTAGTTTATTTGAACAAGCAAATACAAGCCATCAGCCACATTTCACTGTGAGTGTGTGGTCAACAAACGTAATGTTTTACCGTTCTTTGTGGACTATCCAGTTTTTCACATGTTTGATGCACTGCTGCTGCACAGGAATTGTTCAGAAGAAATGTCTCCTCAGTGAACTGTTTCAACTTGAGGCCAACTACACATGAAAAGCTCGAACAAAACAAACATTAAAGACACGATTCTGCTGACGCACCCACTGGGATTAACAAAGTCGAGATCAGTGTGAAGCAAAACAATTGTATCTCTCTGACCATTTGCTGAATATTAACATGTATCCAGTGGCAGAGATTTCCCACTGAGCTGAAGTATAAGTTTCTACCATCTGCCTTTGGTGTGCAGAACTTTCCTCTCCTACTGTGACTGTTTCTCTGTTTCAGATTATCTCTCCATTTCCACTGCGTCATGTCTTCTTCTCTCTTTTTCTCTCCTCATTTCCTTTCTGCTCATCCATCTCTTGTGTTTTCGTCTCACAGTCAGCATGTTGTAGTTCCTCTCATTGCTGTCTTTCTTCCTCCTCCTCTTCTTCATCCTGATTTCTCAGCCCTTTTTTTCTCCATTAGTCTCTGCCTATGTCATTTTTTTCTACTCCTCTCTTCTCCCACAGCCTTTCTGTCTTCCCTGCTCTTTCCCTCACCTGTCATCCGTCCAAGTCCAATCATCATTTTTTAACACTGCCATCATATCATTTTTCCTCTCACTCTCATCTCACTCTCTTTTTTTCATCTACATTTCTCACCAATCTCCCCCTCCTCTTCCTCCTCCTCCTTCTCAATCCACCTATCTATCCATCATTTTCACTCTGTTATTACACTACAATTTTTCCCTCACGCTCTCGGCAACTCTTCCCCTTCATCCTCTTTTCTCACTTCCTCCCCAATCCACCTATATGCCCATCATTCCCCTCCACCCTGTCATCGCAACATGGTTTTTACAGGCGCTCTCTTCTCTCCCCGCATCGACTTTTCCTGCCCAATTCCCACCTGTCTTTTCCTATTCCTCCTCTTCCTGCCCATCCTCATCATCATCTATTAATATTTATTAATTTCTTCCATCCGGATTTCTTTCACTGTGCCCCTCCTCTTCCCTTTCCTCCGCATCTGTCTATCATCGTGTCACGTTTTGACATTTTTCCTATTCTCATCTCGTAGCTGTCTTCACCCATCACACTGTTTTCATCTTGTTGTCACTTTACCATGTCATTTTTCTCATCGCGTCTCCCTGACGCTCCTCTTCCTCCTCCTCCTCCTCTTTTTGACATTATCCACCTTTGCCATTTTACTCTCTGACAATTACTTTGTGGTTTATTTGCACAGAGAAAAATACAAATGCAAAGCGTTCAAAATGCAACACAATACAAATGTCAAATTCAACGAATTCCTAATTTTTGTGTAATCACAAAGAAAAGTGGAGTTGCAGTCTTCGGTTTGGTTGCCAGTCAGGGACTGTAAACAAAAGTCACATGGGCTCACAGCAGGTAGCTTGTTAATTGGGCAGACTTGGGGAAACCTGTCATCCCACCATGTTTAACATTTTGATTAATTTGGATAGGGTCCAAACAAATCCTGTAAATTTAGTTAAGCATGACAGACATTTCTGCACTGCTTTTGTCTGGTGCGCCTATCAGTTGAGAGCACAGAAAGAAATGGCCAAATTTGTATGCACATGAATGCAGCACCTGCGTTTGCAAGACATGTATGAAGCCTGGGGTTTACTGCTTTCTGGTATATTTAGTTACTAGAGCGAGAAAGTCCATATTTATGGAACTGTGTGGAGCTGAAATGGGGTGAACCAGCAACACCTGCATTGTCTCAGTGTTAGAGCTGAAGATATCTGTTAATGGAGCACTCCCCTTACTGTTTGGCCTGCAGGACGCTGGCACTATTAAGAACTTTCATTCAGTTTTTCTTTTGTTATTTTGGTGATTTAAAATAAAACTGAGACCGTAACAATATCCGGCATGGTGGGAGTGAAAGTGTTAATGCCTGTTCAGTTCAATAAAACATTATATTCTTCCAGACACACAAGGGAACTGACTTTTCTGCCTTTTATATCTGGGTCTGAGTTGTGGTGCAGTCAGGTTGAGCTCAACATCCCAGACGTCCATCTTCTAGCCCTCGCTGGGAGATGCCAAGACGTTACCAGATCAGGTGGAATGTCCAGTATGTTCTGAGTCTGCCCAATAAAGTACGAGTGACTGAACCCGACCTAAACCTGAAATCATTTCCAAATTTTTGTCCTGAGGGGTCCTGTCAGGCTTGGGTTGGGTACCCACCTTCTACTGCCAAGAGTTAGACATTCACAGAATACCTTCACAGAGAAGTTGCTGGGAGTCATCCTGTTCAAATGCAACTAAGACAGACAAGGGTTTTCCCAGACATTTCAATACAATGCAGAGTTATCTTTGCATCTTTGGACTATGAGAACTTAACCACAACTTCAGTATCAGTTTCATCATTTGTTAAATATGCAATGTTCAGCTGTTGACATGAAATGTTTCTTGCAGTTTGTTTTTACATTCTCGACCATGACAAAGAGCACCACAGTTATCTCGGACTGAAACCTGCTTTTTTATGAATTCATGGTGGTTATTCAGTTTGAACAGTAGTAATTTGAACAAACTGTTCACATTGAATTTGCCCTTTCTCTCACCCCAGTTTTCTCTTCATCTGCCCTTGTATTTTTTTATCCAGTCTGTCATTATTTCATGGTACTTCTCTGCAACCTTGTCTCATTTCTTTTTCAGATAGATCTCCAACACCTCAACACTTCTGGGTCACTTCTCACCACATCCTTCAATCTCTCCTTTTTCCTTTTTTCCTTCTCTTTCTCTCATTTTTCACCCATCAACACAATTCATCTATCCAAAAAGCTCTGCATCTTTTTTAACTCTTTTATTTTCCTGTTTCTATTAAACCCACATGCCAACTAATGTGATCTAAAGCACACAAAGAACAGATACAGCAGAGTGGTGAAGATATTCAGTCATTTTTCACTTTTTTTTCCTACATCCCACATCTGCTCTAGTGAGTTGTAGTTTAGATCATTGTCACATGTTCGGAGAGGCATGGCTGTCTGGGCAAAATTTACAGAATAAGGGGCAGACATAGTGATGTGTCAGCAAATAGACTGATATAGATTTATGTTGATAGATAGATTGTCTGTTGGGCTGTTGGTAATCACAACACAACGTTTCTATCTAAATCAAACGTGAGAGTAACTCAACTTGGCAGAACAGACAGTCACGAAGATGTTCAACAGGTTTTAACTTAATCAGATTACATCGAAATCTGATGGAGACGGAAACATCAACAACTATGTCTGAACAAACACAAATGAGTTAGCTTCCTGTTGCTGGTTTATGTTGATCCTGGGGGAAAAAATTGGTCGACATTGGTAGAAAATCAGACTCCAACATCCTGTGTAATTGAGTGAAGTAGAGCTGCTAGGTTTGAATGATTGACTCTCACTAAAGCCGCCCATGCTGGGAGTTCACACCTGTGTGATGCTGTAAGGAATAGATTATCTTCTGCGTGCTCTGTGTGTCCGTTCAGATTCAGCTGCTTGAAGAAACACGCCGCGTGTTTGAGAGGGGTTATCTGTCACTGCAAAAGAAGAAGCACCACATGAATGGCCACCAGTTGAACCATCCAAAACAATACAGGATCTCTCCTTTAATAAGAGTGAGCTGCTGCAGTGAAAGATAATAAATCATTAACATCTCCTTTAAAATTTCCCCTGAGTGAACCAATATTGTGTGCTAAAGCTACACGGGCAACCATTTATGTTAATTATAAGCATTATTATTATATCCCATATCCCATCACTCCTTAGGGTCTGGCTTATATACTTAGATTGGAAAATTTACTCTTGTGCATCTCGTGCCTTTGGCATCATTTGGTATGAAGCATGGCCAGGTTGCTAAACAAGGATATGCAGTGTGCAGTCTACTAACATTATGAGCCCAGTTTTCCAGGTTTTGAAGTTCAAACAGCTCTTTCTGCCTCTCACTGCTATTTAGAGCTGCCAATGTGTGAAGCCATGCTTGGTGCTGCTTTAAAGCCTATATGTTTATGCTTTTAGCTTTGTGAGCAGATGCCAAGTCCAATCCACTCAAGAACAGTTGGCAGTTAAAATATGAAAGTTAACACAAGGCAGACGGACGTGCGATGTTCTCATAGTTCTCATAGTTTATATGGTGCAATAGTGTAATCATGTAAAAAACATTTCATCTGCGCGCTCGTTATCTGTGCTTTCAGAATCACTCGTTATCATCCAATCTGTCTGGAGATGTAGTTCAGGTGCGGTGTGTCTGAATCTAAGTGTGTGTATCTGTTTGTTTGTTTGTTCACAGAAGATACATTACAGTTCCTTTTGTTTGACCTGTGTGTGCAGTGTGATAAGAGAAATGAATCTGCAAAACAAAGAACTGACAATTGCATGTGTGAAGGATACTGTAGGTGTGGGAAAGTTTGTGTCTTTGACCAGTATGTCAGTTTATCTGATTGTCTGTCTGTCACAAGAGAAAATTGGTTCATAACTGGTCTTAAAAACAATAAAAAAAAAACTTGCATTGGATGTTAATCCAATTCTTTCATTTTTAATCTTATTCTTTTTGTATTTATTGCTTCTTATTCCTGTGACTGTGTGCAAACCAAATGCCATTGGAACTTGGGAATATTCAAACTCTAATTTGCAGCAAAATTGTGTAATTTTTACATTACATTTGTAATATGTTCTAACCTTGGAGGAAGACAAGTTAGCTGTTTGGCCTGCCTCTTAATGCTAAGTTGAGCTAAGCTAATCAGTTACTTGCTCTAGCTCCATATTTAATGCACAGACGTGACAGTGGAATAAATCTTCTGATCGAAGTCTCTCTTAAAGTGGTTGTTTGTCTGGTTGGTTGGAGAAGGAGGAAATGTATTATTGATGTCATATTTTGCAAACATCATTTGGAAAAAGCAAATAGCTAACAAAAAACAAACCCACTGCAGGAAGTACAAGTAGAAGTTATTTTCTTAAATGGCCAAACCTTTAAAAGAAAGAAAAGATGAAAAGATGAAAAAGATTTTAAAAGATGAAATATGTGTTGTCTAACATCAGTGTGAAAGTTGTGACTAGCTATAGTGTGTGAACACTGGCAACTGACACCAACATCGCAAGATATTTTGATTGCAAACTAGCCATTTTGCCTATCCCAGCAGGTCAATTTCATGTTAATATAATTTTCACCTCACATCATCTTGTGTTCTCTTCTTCTCGTCCTTGTCAGAGCTGATCCAGAATGGCCGCCTGCTCACGCTGCCCCTAGTCGCGGGAGACCTCCACTCCCTGATGCCTGACGAAGACGGGAGGCGTCTGTACGTGGCCATGAAAGATAACCTGCTGTCTACCAGTCTGGATGACATAACACAGAACCCACGCAAGGTTAGACATGGATGGCACGCACACATTTACATACCATTCATGGATGCACATGAAACAGGAGACATATAAACGACAGTTTGCAGCAGATTTAGATAACTGATGTGTCAGGGCTGTGATGGAACTAATTACTGATGATATGAGGAAGAGGGAAGTCACACACCCTCTGACTAATATCCCCTCTGATTGCCTATCTGTCTCTAGTTTCTTGGTCTTGTCACAGTAATACATGTCCTTCTTTTTTCTATGTCACCCAAATGTTCTCTGCTTTGCACCTTCATGAACTCATTTGTCTTCACTTTCCATGTTGAAACAGTGTTTTAGTTATGGAATTACAGCATCTTCCACTCTCTCATCTTTCCACCTCGTTCAAACTTGGCTGCCTTTGCTACCAGCTGCTCAGCTTGGTAAAACATCTTAAAAATGTCGCCTTTTCCAGTAAAACAGACTTGTTTACAGCCTGATGTCCATGTGTTCTTTAGTTTTAGAACTTAAGGCTGATATCTGCTTGTATGGAGGTGGTGAAAGCTCCTTTGTTGCCTATATTTTGATAACTTTGCAAATCAGGCAAACAAATAGCAGCATAATAGCTTCCAGTCCAGCTGCAAATTGTTTTCTTCACATTTCCCACATTCCTACTTTCACCACTGTCCACGTTTACTGCCAAACTGCACATATGCCTCTCCAGCATTGGGAAGGTAGTCGACAAGAACAGCTGAAATTTTGGACAAAGCCAGAAAACCTGCACTCCACATTCTTGAATCATCAGGAAACACAGCCACCTGTGCGCAGCCTGTAAATGAAATATTTTATTTTCTCTTCTTGATTCAGCTGGTCAAGTTCCCATGATATGCACCAATGATGGCAAAACAAGTCCAACATCAGCCAGACAGTCTGGTTAAGTTCAGGGTCACCGCAAGGACAGAGACAGTGCTGCCTTTTTCATAACTCTGCTGGATCAAATCAATACCCTCATCTGTCAGATGACACACAAGCTATCAGAGATCCAAACAGGTAGGCAAGTGCAGACAAACAGCCAGTGAAACAGACAGACAGCAGTCATGCTGGCCAACCACCCACTCAGCCAGGCAGTCAGCCAACAAAAGGATAGATAGTCATAGTCAACTCATAACTCAGCTCCATGCTGGCTGTAAAGTTATATATTTGTACATACAGTATTTATAGTCTGTTTATACCGTTCCAGTTCGTGTGCAGTTTTTTCCCTTGTGGTGTTAAAACCACTCACGGTGCCATTTTCTCTACATTTCTGTTTATTTTTTCCAGCTTCTGACATCCAGAGCTTCTTATCGGTGCAGCCCAAGTCCAAGTTATTCCTACTTTTTCATCTTCATGACTTTAAACACATACATGTGTGGCCCTGGCACAGAGAGATGGACACGTAACCAGTTCCTTTAGTCCATTCCAGTTCAGGACAGAGTGCCGAGCATGACACTGTTGCCTTCAGTTGCATTTTTCTTTGATCAGGCCAAAAACTATCAAGGCATTCCTTCTGTGTGAGTCTGCAGCTGGCAACCCACATTACACAAGGGGTCATCACGAGTTTCAGTGCGTGTTTGTGACTTTTTGTTGAATATTGGTTCTTTTTTTCATTCTCACTACTTCTGTTTTTACCATTTACAGCTCTGGTATTCCCTCTCAAATGACAAAAATGTATCATTTCTTACAGTTTTCCCTTGTGTGATTTGAGTAGTTCCTTTTTTTCCCCCACAAGGACCCACATTCTTGTATGTTGTATAAACTGACAACCAGCACGCCTGTCACAGAGGGGTAAATTTCCATTAACCAAAGCCTTTACCTGGTGAGAATCCTTTAGAGGTGGTCCATGTTCCTGTCAGTGTGTGGTATTTAGAGATAAGGGGGACCGTGGTCTCTAATCTAATCTGATCGTCTCGGCTCCACACCAGGCTCTGCGGGAATGATTGCATCGGGGAACGATTACTGGACATCCAGGAGAAATCGTTTCCCTGAAAGCACCATCATTTGTCATTAGTCACTTTCAAAGAGTTGGTGTCACATTTTGTAGATTGAAGCAAATTCAGATTCCGACAAAAAAAAGAAAACAGCAGTTTGAGAGTTTTCTGTTGTTTTTCTGGGCCAACGTCCATGCACAGATCAGATGTCTTCCTTTTACTGTTAATGATCTTTTCGTTGTAAAATGATGTGAACTAAAACCAAAGATTTCTTCAATAATCTCTGCAGTTTGTGTGGTATGTAGAGATAAGTAAGGGAGATCACCTATCATATCCATTCGATCTCTGTTTCACCGTGCGGGTCTCTGAGGGAATGACTGACTCAGGGAAATATTTAGATTAGTCATATCGCTGCCATTCAACACTAAGCCTCACCTCTCTCTGTTTCTGTCTCTGTCACTCTCTTTTTCTCTGCCCTCTCTTATTTCATGTGCTGTTGGCTTCAGAGCAGTGGAATAACTCTCTAATTGCAGTATTTTTATTATTCTCTCATCAAGTATACATGCACACAAACAATGCAGTTTCACGTGTTGTTTTAATTACATCAGTTCCTTTAGTCAGACTTTTTTTAGAAATTAGTCTATTAGTGAAGTCATTCATGTTCTGATTAAAAATAAGTATTTTCATGGGTAATTATTTTACCTGAACCCAGGATGAACTAACACAAACCTAAACAGGCCCCAAGAAAAATGTGATCTGATCCTGAAACAATCTGTGGATTTCATTCAGACAAAGTGACTCAGGCAGTTTAGAAAAGTGAATAAACACTGTCTCGTGCCTTCACAGAGGACTTCAATCTAACGTCTGCCCTGCAGCCACAATTGGAAAAACGTCAGTTTTGTTACATTGGACAGGTTCCATTGCATTTTTTATTTCTGCATTACAGAGGTTGGAAAAAATGTTATTTTGGAACAGTGTCATTTATTTTCTTATTTGGCCGCGATGCACATGACAAATGAATGAACAATAATAAATGAACAATATGAATAAAATCAAATAAAGTATAGTGATCGGGCCTGTGTGCTGGCTGATCAGAATAAGAAACAAGGCATGGACAGTATGAAGGCTTCTGTGTGGGCAAACTTTCTAACTAAAACAAATTAGCCAACATTTTGGCTTCCTATCCAGAGTGCTGTTCCTTTAACATAATCGGCACAAAATCTGAGTTTAATCGTTGCTCAGATGTCTTTAACCAAGATTAAATTTCATCTAAACCATGGATAGATTCACAAATAATATTTTTTTAAAAACCTATGATTGTGGTTTACATTTAGAGGAAATGTAACAGGTATGTGCTAATTCAGTCAACAAGGAAATCAACAGATTATTTTATACAAAGTAATGACAATAGTTGCATTATTGTGGACATCTAACCATAGTCAAATGGTAGATTAGTCATGTTGTCACCATCACTGCTGCTCTGACAGCTTGTCATCAGGACTCAGCAGTATTGCCAGTTGTTTTTATTTCGTCCTCCTGCCTCACAAAAGCTATTAAAACCTTCCTCTTCTCCTCGTGCCCTCTTTTTTCTAGATTAGTCATGTTTTGCTGACTCTCCCCGCCTCGCTTCCGCGTAAAGCACCTGCCAAATGCCAAAAACCTTTTATCGGAAATTTAGAGCGAGCAATAAAAATGTTTTTTCAATCTCTTTCTCTCACTCTTTGTTTTCTTTATTTCTCTCTCTCGCTCTCTGTAGCTGTACTGGCCAGCCAGTCCAGACCGTGTCCAAGAATGCCTCATGGCTGGGAAGGATCCAGAGGTGATTCAACACACACACACACATGCACACACACACACACACACACACACACACACACGTACACACACACACACACACACACACAAACACACAAACACATTAGATTGCATAAGCAAAGCATCTTGTGTCACAGTCAGTACTGTGTGTCACCATGCACGTAATCAGTTTTAACATGGAAGGAAGTACATTTACACAGCATCCTACACTGATATGAATCAGTGGCTTACAGGTCAGGTTATATCAGCTTTTTTCATCCTTTCAATCTGCTTACTGCAATGTTACACTCTGCGAGATCTGTGACAATAAAGCAAGACAGTTGCATGATAGATTACAATCTAGAGAGGAACTAAAGTTGAATGAATTTGATTCATTCGGGAACAATAAACAAACAAGAGAGCTCTGATGCTGGCGAGGATATGAAGATTCAGGTTAGCAAGATTTATTCAGATAACAAAACGAAACATACTGGGCAAAATGGACGGACTTTGATAGGGAAGAAAAGAAAAACAATTGATGCTCATCGAGCAAACATATCCTGCTGTGTGAAAACACAGGCAGTTTGAGTTTAACTTTGTCATAAGAAACATGTAGATCAATTTTTTGATGATGTTGTACCAAATTAACATAAAATAACCCCTACTTTGTGTATGGAATAAATTCATATACATCCTCCACTATTTTTACATTGTGGTCCCTCTCTCTGTCTTTCTGTGTGTCTGCGTCTCTCTCAACATCCAGATGGAGTGTGCTAACTTCCTGCGAGTTCTGCAGCCTTTCAATCAGACTCACCTGTACGTTTGTGGCACTGGAGCCTTCAACCCTCGATGTGCTTTCATATCTACCAGTGTCTTCCAACAGGTATTACTGCAAACACACCCTTCCTGTCATAATGACTGGAGGGTGAATCACTGTATTAAAGTAACACCATTGTGTTTCTTAATCTTTACTTTCTTACTTCATCACTGCAACAGCACTGGACAACCACAAGTTTAAATCACACGTCTTCTCTCGAGCTGTTTACTTTAGTTTTAGAAGTCACATTTTTTCATTCACATCATATCAATAATTTTTAAGATTATAAACATCATATTTTTCAACCAAGACCTTCAGTATTTGGATCAAGCAGCTTGTGAAAAATATGGTCTGTTGAAGGATTTCCCAGTGAACGTAATTTTTTGTGTTAACAACATGTAACTGGCTTTCCTCCACAACAAATCCATACGGCTGTGGCCCCTTAGCTAGCCAGCCTTTAAGCTCATATTAAGCTTTTACATGTGGTCATACAATATAATATGCCCTATTTAAACAAAAGTTGAATAAATGACTTGACTGCAGAACACACTTTTTTTTTTTTTTTTTTTTTTGCAGTGAAGCAAATGCTGTTCCTGCCACCCACTGTCCCAGTCCTAGCCCACATACACAGGTCTATCAGCAGCTGAGATATCATGTGTGTGGTGTCTGCCCCTATGCCCATATAGCTACTCTGTGCCATCTGTTTGTAATATATACAATGTACATTTTGTTATTGAGGCTGCACTTCAGGGGCCACTGCAAACTGTAGGTCTTTTTTATGTGAAATTAATGAAATTAATTCAAATGTGATTCCACTGCCCAGGAGTGTCTTCTTTATTACACATGATTAGTTGGTAATTTCTTTAATTTATAATATATTTATAATTTAGACACATGTGGGCTATCATTTTGTCATTTTTGGGTGTCTGTGTGTGTGTGTGTGTGTGTGTGTGTGTGTGTGTGTGTGTGTGTGTGTGTGTGTGTGTGTGTGTGCATGCACATGTGTTTTAAACCAGTGCCAGTTGTGTGTTGGATCGGAGACTGTGTGCTTTTGTGTGTGTGGGTAAATGCATTCTTGCACTTTTTTTTAGGTTGCATGCATGCCTTTCAGCAGTGTGTGTGTGTGTGTGTGTGTGTGTGTGTGTGTGTGTCAGGGAACAGCTAATCCCATGAAAGGCCATGTAAGATCAGAGAGGTTCAGACGTTGTGCTTAGAGGAGATGGTGGTGCTGACTGATTTGAGACTGGACTTCACACATTTAAAAATCCTTCCACTTAGCCCGATTACCCTCACTTAGCCGCTCACTCTGTGGGCGTGTGCATGTGTGTGGCAGGCTAGTTTAGCTGGCTGGTAAAGTCTTTCCGCTTATTTAATAGAATTAATGGATGAGTCAAATAATTAATGAATTAAAGAGCAGCCTGACAGTCTGCCCAAACAAGTTGTTCTCTCGTCTGTCTTCTTCTGTCCAGCTGCTTTTCTTTGTCTGAGTGACCTCTGTCTCTGTTTTCTTTGCCAGTCAGAGTATCAGACCCTCTCCTACAGCCAGACAGAGTGTGGGAAGGGGAAATGTCCCTACGATCCATTCCAGAAAACAGCCTCCGCTGTCGTTGGTGAGTTAATCTGTTTCTTCAAACCACAATTTACATAAATCATGAATTATGGAAGTTATCATAGGAACAGCTCCAACTTGCATGTGAGGTTTTAGCTCTGTGTGGATGAGCAGTTTTAGAAGACAAACATTTGTAAGACATTTTATGAATCAAATGTACTCAAACAGGATGTATTTTGACTTAAAGCTTATTGTAACCTTGACCAGAATCAAACCTAAAGTTTACCAATAACTTAACCTCAATCAACTTTTTGACACAACATATGTGTAAATGAATTTAAGTATGTCTGCAACAAGAGTATTGTAAGTTTTCCTTGGAAGTCATATGAAAAGTTTCTCTTCTTCACATATTTTGGTTGAACCAGTGAGAATATGTTTAAAATTCAGGTTGTCAAAACCATTCTGTCTTACCTGAGAATACCTGTTGTTGTTCTGTGTAGACGGAGAGCTGTACGCTGGAATCACCTCAGACTTCATGAGCCGGGACTCTGCCTTCTTCCGAGGCCTTGGCAGCCGTCGCGTCATCCGCACCGAGCAGTACGACTCCAACTGGCTGCAGGGTAAGCTCAAGAAAACGTCAAAGAGACCCAGAAGAAAGTTAAAAAAAAAACTTCTTGAGAACTGATTTCTAACCTATATTGGTCGGATTCCAGAGCAGAAGTCTTTGCTTGTGTGTGAGTTTTTGTACTGTAAGAAGCCCTTTTAGAAATCAAATATTGGACTTTCAGTTGAGTCATTTTTCATCCAGAAAACACAAGATAAAATAACAACTCTGAGTCTTGGTGTTTCTACATCTATTTCTTAAGTGTCTCTTTTGCGTCATCAGATTGCTCTAAATGAAAACATTTAACAATCTTTTTCTTCACGTCTTCACTTTGTAAACTGAATATTCTGAACTGAACTTAATGTCTTTTGCTCCACATCTCTAAAACCATCTCCTACACACCCGGTTGGTGTTTTATCAGACCAGTTTGTCGACGTCTGCTGCTGATAACAACAAGATACATGTTGACTCTTTCTGCTGTTTGTAAATTCAGCTGAACCATCGTGCCTTTGCTCTATCTCTATTCCTTGTACACTCTTGCGCTGTCATGCATAATACGTGCATATCAGCAGAGGTGGATTGCATTACAGTTCATTTATACATATTTTACCTGTCCCTCACTCTCCCTCTCTCTCCAGATGCCCAGTTTGTGCGGGTAGCGCCGCTGTCTGAAACTGATAATCCAGAAGATGATAAGGTCTACGTGTTCTTCACCGAGCGCGCTCAGGAGGCAGAGGGGGCCGCTGGCAAGGTGCTCTACTCCAGGGTGGCACGTGTGTGCAAGGTATGGAGTGTGTTTGTTAGAGAAAGATAGAGACAGAGTTCGTGTGTTCATAATCAGAAACTGTCTGCATGTAGTTTACGTAAACATGTGTTTGTCTGAACAAGCAGAGTATGTACGTGCTGGTCAACTGTCTGCCATTGGAAGGCTGTGTATAGGGGACTGTTTATGTTTGTCACTATCAGTGTCTTCTGCTGTACTGTGATACACTGTGACTGTTTGGACTTTATGCCTCTTTATGTAGATATGTGTAAACATGCATGACCAAAACCCCTAAAATGTCATGGTTCCTATATCTCCAATGTGAACATATGTTGGTTTACAGCATAGTAAATTGAATGTCTTTGACTTTGATTGTTTGGCGAACAAAATATTATTATTATTATTATTATTATTATTATTATTATTATTATCATTATTATTGTTACAAAAAATTATAATATTTTTAGAATAAACCAGTGACTTGTGAGCTTTCTTTGAATTTCTTTGAAGTAGGTTGTGACTGTGAAAATAGGAGAGAATGATGTAGTTAACTGATATTTTTTATTAAATTTTTTATTTTTATTTTATTTGTGTAGAATGACATCGGAGGCCAGAGGAGTTTAGTTAACAAGTGGAGTACCTTCCAGAAGGCTCGCATGGTGTGTTCAGTCCCAGGGCCAGACGGCCTGCAGACACACTTCGACCAGCTGCGTGAGTACACACACGCATCATATGACAACTGCATTACATACACAGTAAAAGTAATCACATCAGACAGGCTCGACCAGTGGTCACATCAACAGCTGGAGCTCTGCCACTGTACGCTGCATAAAAGAGGTACTGACTTCAGACACTCAGCTGATATGTGTGTGTGTGTGTGTTTGTGTTTATGGTTTTGATACACAAAGACGTCTTGCTCAAATATTTCGAGATGATGAAGGAGAGTTCACAGACTGAAGAAACTTTAGCAGTACTAAACCACAGCTTCAGTGTGTGTGTGCGTGTGTGTGTGTGTGTGTGTGTGTATCTGCATGGCGTTACCACGGTGATCAACAGCCCTGTCGGTCACCTTGGGTCCGTCTTCATGCCTCAGACTTGGTAACCACGGCAACTGGCCTCAACATTCGGTTGCTGTGGGTTTATTCATTATCAAGGATTCAAGCCAGTGTCCTCCGCTTGGCTTTGTGTGTGTGTGTGTGTGTGTGTGTGTCTCGGGAGAATATCTATGTAGTCATAAGTCTTTTGATGTGTATTTTGAAGGAATTGGATGTCAGCCTGTGTTCACTCTCTCTGTTTGTCAGTCTGAACCCGTAGCTGCAGATGTACCACATTTTTCTACTTTCACCAGTGCTGCAATCTTGGCGATTAGTAATCAAAGCAGAATTCCTCCCTCTGTGGTACAACTACAACATTTCCACCGGGATTATCGTCTTCGGTAAAGTGGAGGTTAAAATCTTCAATTTCCTTAAATTATAGATAGCAGAGGATGGTTTCGATCCATCGACCTCTGGGTTATGGGCCCAGCACGCTTCCGCTGCGCCACTCTGCTATCATTCACCCCAGATGGGACTCGAACCCACAATCCCTGGCTTAGGAGGCCAGTGCCTTATCCATTAGGCCACTGGGGCTTAGGTAATTCAGTTAAAAGAGACAATCTAGACAATGTACAGAGGGAGCAGACATGGCACTGCAAAGCACTGACAACACAGACAACATGAAGTGATGTATTGAGGGAACAATGCTAGTGCTCAGCAGTCTTTAGCTCTTTTTACACAGAAATGCTACAATAGTGCCTGAAAAGAATCCCTGCCTTTATGCTGCCTTTGTATTTGTACACTGAACCAAACAGTATTTCTAATGCTGACCTTGACTGATTCGCTGGACTTGCTTTATTCTTTATGGTTGCACAAGTTAGCCCAGGGTGAAATGGTTAACATGTTTCCTCAGACTGGTTGTATTACCAAAGTATTTAATTTTTGTGAGGCAACTTTTATGCACAGTAGTTCATAAAATCCGAAATGTGCCCAG
>CP136883.1:19700000-20045000 GCA_033000465.1 Sciaenops ocellatus | reverse complement strand
AAGTATATGGAGGAGTATTTATGTTTAGAAGGACGTCACTGGAGCAGTCTGGGGCCGCACTGAATGATGAGTGCTACATCTGAATGAATGAGCACTGTCATCTTCACAATCCCTCAGTATGATGAGGTGAAGTCTGCGAAGGTCAGAAAGAAAGAGTTTGGGGGAGAGTTTTTGAGGGAGCGGTGGGGATGAAGGAAGGATGTGAAAGATGAGGGTGGAAAAAATGATATTCAGAGAAACTAACCAACCAGGTGAGACAGACAGCAGCTGTATTTACCCTCAGACTGTTATAATAGCTATAAATTAGCTGGTAAAGACATGACATGACAGATGTGATAAATATAACTGGAAATTAGTTTGAAGTGGTACAACAAATAAACCAACCTATTTTTCCAGCATAGCAAAAGATATCCATCTCAACAAGTCAGTAGATTTTTGAGTCAGAAAATTAAATTATATAAAAATTAGAAGTATAAATCTGACAGTATGTTTAGGTCATTTCCCCTGGCGTCAGTTACTTTACTTTAAGGCTTTTGTCTGTGCAAATTCAGTGATTTGTGTTACTTTGTGCTTCTCCTTCTGTGTTTTAATGAATGAAGTCCAATTAACAGATGTTTAAACAGAAAGTTTAAAAAAAAACAAAACATTTTTTTCTTTTCTTGTAAGTAAAAACACTTTTTTAAAGGATGTTCACCGTCTATAATGTTTAGTGATGTCCACATATGTCCTATATCTTTGTCGTACTCTAATGGTCTAACAATTAACCCTACAACAATGATGGATGGGAGCTAAATTCAGGGACAGCAGGTCTGACACATCTGTTGTAGTTCAAAATTGAACCTTTCTTTGGGCCAATTGTATCTTTGGAGCTGTTTGGCATTATAGGATAATAGGGAGAGACCAAAATGGTCAAAATAGCGAGTGGAGAGGGAGATAATGTCTGAGAGCACATACAAACATGTATGACTGAGCCAACAAGACGGCCAAGTCTGTCAGATTAACCTGACAAATGCTTTTTCCACTATTTACTGCCTAATTACCTCATCAACAAAAACACTTTCTGTTTAAAGTGGGTATGAAAACATGTTTTGTGATACTGAGGACAATTAATCATGTTTTGACGCCTCCATTGAGCCTTTCTAATCCATCAAAGTTTGTGTGAAAATACTTGGTTGGAAGCCCAGTTCATCAGAAGGAGAAACAGAGGAGAAAGATAGAGGGGCAGAAGAGGGAGGAGAGGAGCTGCTGGTCAGAAGAGGATGGGGGGGGGGATTAGAAAGAGGATGAGTAAAGGGTGAGAGTGAAGAAAAGAAAAGAAGTAGGACAAGCAGGAAGAGGGTAGAGGTTGTGGTATGAGGTGTTGACCAGACAAGAGAAGAAAGGGGGAGGAGGAGGGGATGGCGGGGGAGACGAGGAAAATAGAGGCAGAGGAAACAAGATGAGTAGAAGCTGTTATCAGTGTGTTATTGCCCCAACACTGCAAAAGAGGAGGTGGAGGAGGAGGAGATTGGAAAGAGGACTGGAAATAAATTTGGCTTCAGGGAAGGAAAAGTAAAGAAAGTGAGAAACAGATGATGTAGAAAGGATGGAGGGAATTAAGAGAATCTGTTAGAAGTGGCTGGTATTTAAAAGGTTATTTAAGACTTCTAAAGTTGCAGTAGCATGTGCAGATTTTGCCTTCACTTACTCAAGCGTCTGCTCCCAGTTTCCTATTCCCCTTTAGCTACGGTGGCCTGAAAGTGACACAAGGGAAGTCAGATTTTTACTACATAAAGAGGAATGAGATGGCTAATTAGTGGAAAAATCTAGAGCGGAAGGCATGAATAAAATAAGTTTATGAAAGTAAGAAAGGTCCTCACTGATCATCCGCAGTACTCTCTACAGTGTCGAAAATTAACATATGTGCTGATGCAACCAAGGAGGAAGTGAAATAAAAATTGGCACAATGAACAGACAGAAGAAGAGAAGGAGAAAACCAGAGTAAAGGTGATACTTACGTACCAGGTAATACTACAGCCTAGGCTCGAAGGACATGGAGGGGATGCGTGAGGTGAAGTGAAGCTAAAAGGGTGTGAGGGCGAGAAGGTGGGGAATGGGGTTAATGGGGAAGGATGGAGCAGACAGTGAGGTGGGGAGTGAGGGAAGGGAGGAGGAGGAGACGCAGAGGAAATTTAAGGTTTCACTACGAGATGCAGAAAGCAGAGTGTAATGCAGGTTGTGAGATTAGACTCAAAAGTTATGGCCTCCTTAATTATTGGTTTAAGTGCCATTTTACTGCTGGCCAAATTCCCAGTCTTTAAAAGGTATTAAAAGAATTTCAGATAGTATGTTTTAATATATGGATGTAGAGATGCACATCATAAAAGTGTCCTTCCACAATGCTACATAATATGTTATGTTTTTAATACATATATATAATTATCATTTAGATCTGCTGACCAGTAACTCTGAAGAACAAAATCATTTTTTTCCCCTGGTGTCCAGACAATGAAAGAAAATGTCCTTCATCACCACCTTGCAAGAGTAGACATCTTTCAAATGGATACCTTAGCCTGGACATAAATGTTAAAATTGAGAGAGACATGAAGATGGGGATAAAAGCAGTGGCTGGAAGGGAAAAAAAATGTGTCACAGAGAAAAAAAAAAAAGGTGCAGTGGCTGGAGGAATAGGGCCAATAGCTGAAGGGGTTAAAGAACCAGACAAGATGGAGGCCGGACTATTATTGGCAAATTACTATAAGATGGCGAGGAGGAAATAAAGACAGGGAGTGTGGTCAGAAAGATGACAAAGAGGAGGGGAGGAGGTGGATGTTGGCATTCAGGGTGGCTGGACAGGGAGGGAGGGAAAGAAGGAACAGCAGAGAAATGAGGAGGATAGGGGTGTTCGCCTGGGGGGCTATGGCCAGACAAATGGGAGGAGGAGGAGAAAGATAGGGGCTGCGGTTGCAGGTCTGCGGGCTAGACAAGACTATCTACCCTCAGGGGAACGCAGCCGCTTTTTGTTTAGAGAAGAAGAAGACACAAGAACAACCCTCCAGAGAAAATAGGCCAGACAGACAGATGGACGAGGAGATGGAGGGATGGAGAGATAGCGGGAGGGAGGGATGGAGACGGCAAAGGGACGGCAAAAGTGAGAAACAAAGAATGAGAGATGCCCAGAGGGACCCTGGGATGTCCAGGTGGATTTAAGCAAAATAGAGAGGAGGTGGGGATGAGCACACAATGAACAGATAAAGAAGAAAAGAAATGGAAGGAAGAAGATTCAGAGGGAGACAAAGAAAAGCAGCTCAGAACGAGGGATTACTGTTAGTGTAAGATGGTGGCCAGCTGTCTGACAGTGATGTGGTTAAAAAGATAAAGAGAGAAAAGTAAAGACATGAAGATGTTTCCTAAAATTGCAACATGATTCAAATGCTCCATTTGAGATATTTGATAACTTCACGTTTAATGATCAAACATTCACCTTGACTCACCTGGTCAGATAATTCTGTTTTGCTTTCCCTCCCGTGTTAAAGATGAACAACATTAAAGCCACAACAGTTAAATAAATCAAACAGACGAGAGATGTAGAAGCGTGGTGGAACTGCACTAAATCTGTCGCGATTTAAACTTGTCACACGGCGATAAGAACACATTTTTTTGCCAAGCTGAGCTGTAAATAACCGAGACATCTTCTTCAAAGTCTGGAAAAGAAAAATGTTGTTCTGGCTGCGTCTTCCAGAGATGAACTGTGTCTTAATGTGAATGCACAGGGAGGTGCAGAAGAAAGAGTCTGACTAACTTTTGAGCAGAAGGCAGGGATTGAAAGTTTTCTTGAAGGTTTTACTGAAGTTTTTATTAAGTTTAGGAGTATATTTACTTCTGTGTGCTCCTTTTAAGCCATACTAGCAGCATAGATCTATGAATGGCAGTCAGTTTGTTGATCGGCCAGTTGGTCCACTTTGAAACATCTCAACAACTATTTAATCGACTGCAATTTAATTCAGTATAGACATTCATGGTTCCCACAGGATGAACCATCCGGTGCCTCTAGCTAGTCAAAGATTTCACATAGTTATAAATAACTGAAAAACTAATGATATCCCCATCAGACTCAGCTGTGCTTTTTGTTTAGTGCTAATTAACCAAGGGTTAGCATGCTTAGATGTTAAATTAAGATGATGATGGTAAATATGGTAAACATTATACTTGCCAAACATCAACATCATCATTGTGAACAGGTTAGCATTTAGCTCAGAGCACTGCTGTGCCTAATTACAGCCTGATATATATATAAATAGTGGTTTCTCAACTGATGATTCAAATCATCTATGTTTAGAAGGGCAGCATTATAAAATACTTTTTGGCTAATCAATAGAGCGGTTTAATTTGATAGTTATGTCTTGTTGCCAGTTGCTCTGCATCAGGGTTAATGATATGTAACCTCCACATCAAAACTCCCTTCACTCTTCTACCAGATGTTTACATGTTTACCTGCCAACGACCAAATTAGGGCATGTGTGTATCTTTGTGGTTGCTTTGGTCTCATTTTACAGTTAACAAGTATCCAAACTACTGCTACTTGTTTTTTTTATTTTCTGTTCTTCAGCTCTGCACATGAGCACATGAACGTTTATCATTCCACAGCTCAAACATGTGTCCTGCAGACAAACACATTGTCATTAATGTGGCCAAATACGGCTTTGATCACCTCTGTAGATGTGGTCTGGGTGGAGGTTCAGTGCATATTTGGTGCACTTTCAAATGGATTGTATCTGTTGTTTGCGCCGTCTGATCACAATCCGATCACCCAGTAAACATGTTTCCACTAGGTTTAAACAGAGTCTGTCTGTTAACTGCGCTGAAATGCCTTCCACCAGGCTGACTGCTATAAAACTGAGCTCTGCAGGTTTAGATATAAATCTTCTGATGCCCTTCTTTTGACTCATCCCTTCTTTGAAAAAAACAAAAAAAAAACTTAAAGCTGCTTTGGATGAAAGCGTTCACCAAACAGAATATATATCATCCAGAGTAATAAAGCAAAACTGCCATAAAAAAAGCTTTAAGACAAGTAGAAAGGGAGTGAAAAAAGAAAATGAGAGATGATAAAGGTTTTGATTAATGAAAGGAGTTGAAGAGGGATGGGCATTCTTTGGAAGATGTGAGCAGAAAAGAAAACTTTCTAGAAATGAGTGGTGAAAAAAAAGATAGAGGGATGATATACAATATGAGTAAAATATGGTAAGGAGGGATGGAGGACAGGAACAGAAGTAAAGGGAGTTATCTGCACAGAAAAGGAAAAAAACGGAAGCACTAAAGAAAACTCAATAATGAAGGAGTGATAAATTAAATAAGGGATTGAGGGAATGAGGAATGTGTACGCTGCAGGCTGCAGACTACACATCGTCCTCTCTGCTCTGCCCTGCTGATTGTGTGCATGTCCATACATACAGTATGTGTGTGTGTGTTCATGTGTATGATTTGGTCCCTGCAGTTTTACATTTTGGTGTGTGTGTGTGTGTGTGCTTTTATTTTTCTTTGCTTGATGTGTGTGCGCTCCAGAATCTGTCAGGGTGTGTGGCAAGTGTTTGTGTGTGTTCTTGTGTGTGTGATGAGATGAGATTAGACTTCCTGCCGGGCTGTAGTTCCTCGGAGGCCACCTGAAGCAGCAGGAACGACGGGAATGTGGGAACAGTGATACGCTTCGCTGTCTCCGTCACCACAACAACATCTCTGCCTCATCGTGGGAAGAAGAAACGAGAGAGAGGAGAGGAGAAGAGAGTAGAATGAAGGCAGAGACGTGTAGTGCACATCGAAACCTTGTTTTGAACATCCTTCTCCGACCTTTATTGCTGCAAAGGTTTCCAAACTCTTTGTGTCTCAACATCAACCTGAGCACTTTCTGAGTTAAACCTTTTTTAAAGAGTTTCTAAGACTTTTAAAGTTATCTGTCCCACCGTACCTTCGGAGTCGAGTCACGTCGTGTATTTATAGATTATCACAGCATGCCACACAGGAAACAATGAGCTCTGTTCTGTACCTTTGTGATGCGATGATAAAAACATTCCCAAACTCTTATCTGAGACAAAAGTGCAAAACAGAACACCTTTGATTTATTGTTATTTAAATAAACAGTGAAAATCAAGACCTTGTCTGCACTGTGACAGCAGACAACTGAATTATACAATGATAAGCAACACTAGAAATCTGGGGATACAGATGATGAAAATGTGATGAGCTCTGAGGAGCATGAGTTAAAAATCATCTGAACACTGTGCATCAGTTGGATTTTTAAACAGCAGAACTCAAAATTCATCATAGTTTGTCAAAGTGGTGTCTGATATGAAGCACTGAGTAAAAAATGTTGACGTGTGCTAATAATGGACACACATTTGACAAATGAGGCGGTTTTGTGAGGATGACTGTGTAGGACTGGAGGGAAATGAATCAGAGATACTTTATCAGACCCTGTTGAGTTTCCTTGTAAAATATATTAAGTAATTTTGTTTGTCTGAGTTTCCAATTAGAGACTTTTAGAAGACATTTTGGTGACTCCTGCCATCTGTTTGTCTGTTTGCTGTCAATCTGTTCATTAATGTTTTCATCTATTTGTGACATGCTTCATTTCCGCTTTAATTTACAGCCCAAGGAGACAAACTGCAGTACGTGGATTATATGGAGCAGCAGTTTGCCCTATTTGTTTGTTTGGTGTTTAAGTTTAAGTCCCAACATTAATTATAACCTGTTACATTTTGATGGACTCGCATTGAAGCTGATGAATTACAAGATGCAAACAGAACAGGACGTGCTCACCAAAGCGTTAATCCATCATGGCATTAGTGGTCAAAAACTCTGCAGGATACCTTTAATTAAACCTTTGTGCGATGTATTCTTTATAGTACATTCATTTCTACCAGTGTTGTAGTTGATTGATTTTGACCTACAGTCCAGGATGTTGCTGTTGTGCCAAGTGGAATTAGTGTCATTTATCAAAGCTTCAATGCAAACATCAGATAGTTGGTGTTTCATATGTCTTATTTATGCCAAACTACAGTATGCCAAATTAGTTTAGTCAAACTTGGGCCAGTGGTGTCTCAGACATCAGCTTTTAAAGACAGACAATTGGAAAAAGAGTGAAAATCCACACTCCACCTAATTGCACTGTGTGAAGGACTGCAGTCGCTTCAATGCCGAAGTGAGAGAGACGTATCAAATGATGAAGAGTGAAGACTGAGGTGTGGTGTTACTGAGTGTGACAGCAGGTGCTGTTCTCCTGTGGTGGACTCTGCGCTCAGCTTTCCCACTGTGGCTGGTTATTAATGGCTACAGATTCATTACAAGCAGCCAGTCAGCCATGCTGCCAGCACGCCTGACGCTATTAGTCACACAGTCAGACTGACTGATGCACACACATACAGTATACACAAACCTGTGCAACACTAATCAAAACTTCTCCGGTTTTTCAGACAGTGTTATGATTTTTATTTTGGTTTGACTAATGTTTTACCTCTTTGTCTCCTTCCCATCCTATTCCCTGATCCCTCCCTCCTTTCCTTGTTCTCTCAATCCAGAGGACATCTTCATCCTCCATGGGAAAGATAAGAAGAACCCTCTCATCTATGGTCTGTTTACCACTTCAAGGTATGTACCTCTGTAAAGCAGAAGACATGGGAATATACTGTAGTAACTATAAATGGTACTTTGTAATCTGTGCTCCTTTGTTTAGGTGTGTGGTGGTAGTTGGGAGGCACTTGGAGTTTCTTGATTTTCCACTGGGTGGAGAGTTTTCATTTCTACAGAGATAGATCATGGTTAAAAGGAAATGCATTGAGTCATTATTGATCAACAACCCCTGCAGATATATTTGGGCTCAGTCGTTTTGTGCCACAGTACATTACAGGACAGCACAAACCATATTTCCTTTGAGTGTCACATGAAAGAAAGAATATAGAAGAAAGAAGAAAGATAAACACTATGACATTTTATTGTAGGGAAAAAAATAATGGCTTCAAGGGGCAAAAATATGTAGGTGCAATCAATCAATTTTAGCTTGCAGAAATAATCAATATTTATACTGAAAAACAAAATTAAATTCACCTCAGTCACAACCATTACAGAAGGGAAATGATAGCCAATTATTTGACTCAGTCTCATAAGCAATACTAAACTAGAGATTATCTTGTGATGGGACATGCTGTCTTCTGACCTATGACGACACAGTGTTCATGTATTGGGCCACACACATCTTTGAACTTCTCAACTACACACATGTACAGTTTTGTGTCTGAATCTTGCACGGTTGTCTCACTGTCACGTTGACAAAATCTGTCCACAGACAGACAGACAGACACATAAACACCTGCCAAAGTCTTGATAATCACCTCACTGGTAGTTTCCACTACAGTAGGTGGTTGATGACATGATGACTCACAAGGTGAAAACAATACCAGCTGTCGCTGTCACTGTCGCTGTGGCTGGTAATTACCATATCAGTAGTTAGCAAAGTTGAAGGATTCTGGAGGTTGGCATCATTTAACATTACATAGACGAGCATGTACATCCACAAGCATTTGTTTGAATATATAACTCAAAGCAAAACACACAATATGATCTAACTAAAGTACTAAACCGAGAGTGAGGGTGTGTTTGTTTTATGTTTCATGGTGATGATGATTACATTACATTTTGCTCTATGTCACTGTAATGTGTGACACTGTAGTGGGAGGCCGCAAACAGGCCACTGGGTCCTCCATCACTGTGAGTCATGAATGAAACACATTCATTCATGTTAATGAAATGGAGCTCATGTGAACCTTCATCATCACCATCAATGTTCTGACTGTGGCACAGTGTGTGTGTGTGTGTGTGTGTGTGTGTGTGTGCACTGTAGGATGGGAGAGGCTCGGGTTTGTGTCATGTTTTCCTGACACACAAACACACAGCTACCCATCAGGACGATGATTTAAATCTAACAACGTTCATACCAGCTAAATGGGTGTATGTTTGTATGTGTGTTATATATATTGCAAAAGTTGTAGCTTAATTTAAGGCACTGTCTGTAATGTTTTTGACTAAAAAGACTAAAATGAAGCATCTTTGTTTGATTGCTGCAGGGTATCGATCAGGAGTTACTATAGCTATGAACTGTCTGTGTAGTCCTTGGATTATCTTTTTTGAATTTATGTTCTATCTTTCACTGACATGTCTTTTTAAGGAGACTACAAGAAACTTTGGGACTTTGAGAACTTGAGAAAAAAAACATGAAGAGAAAAATATGAAAACACATTGCAAAATACATGTTCCAGAGGTCAAACCAGAACAACAACATGCTGTGCAACTACTTTATTAAAAACCAGGACAAGGAACAAGGAAAATTTGAAGCAGCACTGAAATGGCTTTCATTAGAGTTTGTAGACAATATGCCTTGTGTTAGTATCTGCAAAATGATCATTTTCTTGCATCTTGGTCAACAGAGAGGGAGTGAAAAACATTTTTCTACTCCTTCTGGAGCAGAGCACTGACACACACACATTTGTATGCGCTCGATAGAAGGCAGACAGATGGATAGAAAAAAGGCTGATATTCAAAAAGACAGCCTCTCATTAAGACTGGCTCTCTGAAAGACAGATAACAGGTGAACAGATTCAATACACAGACTGAAAAATAGGCACTTGCTGGTAAAAAAAAAAAAAAAAAAAAAAAAAAGGGAGAAAAATAAATTGAGTAAAAGCCAGAACAAATGAGCGAGCTAGTAAAAAAACCTAAAAAAGCCTGCAGTTTCTCATTTTCTCCAAACTTATTGACGGCACCACATGTTCTGAGAATAACCCAGTTTCTGAGGCGGACGCCAGAGCTCTACAGTAGCAGCAGAAGTATGACAACATTTGGCATGGCGGAGCAGGGAGTTGGTCTGTTTTTTGGGTTTTGGAAAGTGTCTGGAATCTCAGTGGGGAACGGATAGAAATCCAAGGCATCACCCAGGGTGGGGTCCTCACCACAGAACTGCGCAGCGCAGAAAGGTCATTCCATCTGAATGGAAACGTCTCTCTCTGGTTCACTCATGATTGCACACACAGAACTTTTTGTCCCCAGTGATGAAGTCAAGAGAGTAGTCTGTGATTCTGTCGTCTGTTACTTGCTTTCCATTTGATAACTTCTTAATTTGAGTGTCATTTAATTTAACTGAAATGAATTAACAGGAGAAGAGAGTGTGTATTCATTTGTCACTCATTCATATTTATATTCATTTGTTAATTTGATTGCATATTCATTCATACATCCTGTATTTGCTTGTTTTGGGATTTCATCTGAGATCTCAGACATAACTGTCAAATCATTACAAAATATGAGGAACTGAAATTACACTAATTGGGCTAAGGAGTGTGTGGATTCTTGCCCGTCACACTTGTTATCGCAGATGCCAGACACTAGTGATAATATTTCGTCAACAGATTGAAACACCTCGCTGCAGTGTTTAGTTTTTGATGTTTTAGGGGCAGTAGCTCAGTCTGTAGTCTGTTGGCTTGGGAACCGGAGGGTGGCCCATTCAAATGTGGACTGGTAGCTGGAGAGGTGCCAGTTCACCTCCTGGTGCCCTAAAGCAACACACCAAACTGCTTATGTTGAAAAGCCTTTTCCTTTCTAAAGTGCCAGTGAGCAACACACTAAAGTGCCTACCAGCTACAGGGACTCTGACCTGTGCAGCTGAGAGAGAAAATAGAACTTTCCTTCAGAGATGAATTAGACTAAACATACCGTATGTGTCAGCCATGTGAGCTGAAGGAAACCACCATGATGCATCACAACACAGCCTTTCCGTCTGTTCTGTTTCTAGAAGCTCTCCCCATCAAACTGGAATCTTTAACTTGGACACACTCAGCCAAAAATCTTAACCATGATGCTAACTACAGTGGATGGGATATGTTGTGGTGGGGACTGATGTGCTGAAAGCAGCGCATTTATCCAGGCTGGACTTTGGGTTGGAGCGCATTCAGTGAATTGATGCGTTCAAGCTGAAAAGCCACAATGACTCACAGCTCTTCGTACAGTACACCACTTTCTTATTTAATTCACGGCTTTAAGACCCATGCTACTCATCAAGTGGAATCATCAAAGACACGCTCAGCTTGTGTTCTTATTCATGCACGCTGGAGGAATAACGGATAGAAAGATTATACGAAGCTTACTATGATGAATGACAGTTCTCCTTCTTTCTTTTATCCCCAGTGATATACTGAATGGTTCAGCAGTGTGCGTTTACCGAATGGAGGATGTGGTTCGGGCTTTCAAGGGGAACTTCCTACATAAAGAGGGACCTCAGTATAAGTGGGCAGAATTCACAGGCAAGGTGCCCTACCCAAGACCAGGAACTGTAAGTTAATACTCAAAAACTCTTTATAATCACCTTTAGTGACATGCACATTGAGAGCTACACTTGGGACAAAGCCTCTCACTTTAACTAAATAATGCACCTTACTTCCATATTAGTATGAGGATGGAACGTTCTATTTTTAATAAGTGTTAAAATCCAAACATTTTCCTTTTCTTCTTCTCTATTTCTCTGTCTCTCAGTGTCCGAGCACTACATATGGAAGCTACAGCTCCACCAGAGAGTATCCTGACGACGTCATCTTCTTCAGCAGGACTCATCCACTGCTGCAGGTTCAACTGATATTTCACTTTATTAAATTACACCAATCTAATTGAATTAGCTGGTGGCCTATTTCGCAGTGGGGTCAAGCAAACTTTCTCACTCTATTTTTGTCCAAATTCTTAGGAGAGATTAAGAAATTAAATAAGCCGTCAGTCCTCACCGAAGGGACACCAGTCCAATACTGAGAACTTCAATATATACGATGAGCAGTGCGATTCAACAACTCAATAAAAATAAATCATATGTAACTTATTACATTTTCTACAACATTAAACTTTTGACAGGAAAATGTGCTGCCGCTGGGAGAGCGCCCCCTCCTGGTCAGAGTGGGAGCTCACTACAAGTTCAGCAAACTGCTGGTGGACAGAGTGGAGGCCGTGGACGGTACCTATGACGTCCTGTTCATCGGCACAGGTACAGTATGTCTGTGTCTTAAGTTTTTGAGGTTGTAGAATTGTGCGCTTTGCATTTTAACCCAATGAAACGTTTGTCTTTTTGTTTTGTTGTCTGTTCTGCAGACTCAGGCCTCGTGCTGAAGGCTATTCATCTGCCAAGGGAACACGGTCAGAGTCAGGAGGTCACTTTGGAGCAGCTGCAGGTCTTTCAGGTACATAAAAAAAACACAATATCATCTCTTTGCCAGGTGTTTTTAGTACTGTGTACTTTGCAGTACACCTCTTCATTCTGCAAATAAAGCTCTTTTCCTTCTGCCTTTCATGCACCCATTGGTGTCGGTCCATTTCCTCCTGGTCTGAATTTAAATATCAGACTATTTAAACCTGTAACAGTCATAACACTGTGACAAAATAATGCAGAACAGATTTTCCAAAATCAATCTGCACTTAAGACTGCATTACCATGTGACAAAAATAAATGCAAGCATGATGTTAATGGACAGCCTACTGTTCATTCCACATGGAAATGATTGGAAACCAATGGCTTAAGCAACCTGAAACACTACAGCATTTCTGACATTGGAAATTGGCAGCAATAATGTAAAGCACGCATAATTGCATTTAAGAAAATACAACTCTTAAATGTGAGTGCACAGAGGAAACAGCTTAATTCAGCATGAATATAATGTCTGCCATTATACCAACACACATACAGTATATGTCCTGTAAACCATCACACATGAAATGTAGCAAATGCTTGTTACTGTATCAAGACTCTCAAAACATTTAGCACAAGTACTACAGCTGCAAATAGTTATCAACCACAGTTCAATATTAATATTATTCTTTGTTTGAAAATGGTCAGGCTGTGTTTCTCTCTTGTGAAGCATGTGCTTTAAAGTGACATGGAAACATATCTGATTACCAGACTATGAGATCAGTTCTCTGAATTATTTAAAACTGTTGTTGTGGTGTGCAGCCGCACCCAAAGAATTTCAAGCAAAGTCTACATCTATCTATCTATCTATCTATCTATCTATCTATCTATCTATCTATCTATCTAGCTATCTAGCTATCTAGCTATGTAGGTGAGTGGCAGATTTCTGTTTGTGTTTCTCAGTTTTCTTTTTCTTCTTCTTCCTCACAGCACAAATCACCCGTGACAGCCATGACACTCTCAAAGAAAAAGGTAACAGATGAGCGAGAGAGACAGAAACTCACTTTTTAAACTTCCAAACTCTGCTACACACACACACACACACACACACACACACACACACACACACACTCACACAGATGAACACGCGCACACGCACATGCACAACATCACACTTATCACTCATCACTCCACCTTGTATCTCCAAGGACAGCTTCATCACCAGTTGCTATGGTTACCCTACCTCAGTCGGAGCAATAATGAAGAGATGCCACACATGCACACACACCCATATATACAGACACACACACACAGAAATACTCTTTGCATTATTAAAATAGTCTGAATTTCATGAAAAAAAAATCTAAAGCTCGCTCACAAAACCAGACACACACACACACGCACAAATATACACACACACACACATCAAGATTATAAAAAGCAAGTTTCTCTCTCACACACACACTGACATTGTTACAGTGTGAGCATGATGTGTGACTCAGAGTGAAAATGAATCTGGTTCAGCTGTTGATTGTCAATGTGTCCCTGTGTTTTACGGGAGCAAACTGAATGCCCTCTTTTTCTCTTTCTCGCTTCATTTATGACTTTCCCACTTCCTCTTTCTTACTTCAAATTCATCTCTTTTTATATCTTTCACCCCCCCTCCTCCTCCTCCTCCTCCTCCTCCTCCTCCTCCTTTTCTGCATCTCCAGCAGTGGTTGTTTGTGGGTTCCAGGGAGGGTGTGTCCCAGCTGGGCCTGTACCAGTGTGAGCTGTACGGTCAGGCCTGTGCTGAGTGCTGCCTGGCGAGAGATCCATACTGCACCTGGGACGGACACGCCTGCAGTCCCTACATGCCCACAGTGCGCAGGTAGGGACGATAAATTAGATCTGCGTTCATCCAGACAACAAGAATCTGATTATGCTGGATACTCCTTATAACTGTGAACAGCAAAGGACAAACACATGGAATTGATCTTCTCAAATAAGATTTGAACCACATTTGTTGATAGTTTGAAATGTGGCTCACATTACAGCTTAACCCAGATCGTTCTGATTAAATGTTAAGCATTTTTTCCTTTTGACCAACACTTGGTTTGGTTACAAAGAATGACAAATGGACATATTTCCATTATATTTACCAGTGATAATTTTGTGGCGCTCACATCATTCCTCTAGTGTCACCATCATCTCCATCAGCCTTAATTTCCATATTTAACTCATAAATCCAAAAATCCAAAAGGAAGATTGTCGTGAAATTTGCTGAGTAAACCGAAACTCCCAAGTGGAATAAACTTTTTTTTTAATTTCGCTGTCCCCATGGCATTTCCTGTAGCTCCACCCTCTGGACAAACTCTACATCATCAGTATATTGTTCATAACATTTAACACTTCCATATCACAGGATGTAATGAGCATTGCAGACTCTTGAGCGACTAGCAGGTTGTGATTCTTTGTTCACTGTCATTTCATGTCTTTCTCTACAGGAGGAATGCTCGTCACTTAGGGGAGGACGAGGACCCACTAACTCAGTGTGTCAGACAGGGAGGTGAGGAGATAATTCACTGTAAAGTGTTGATCTTCACTGTCTCATTTATAATGAAAAGGACATTGTGTAATGATCTGCAACACATATACGTGTAGCGGAAGCATGTGTGGGTGTGCAAAGTAACAACATTCAAGTTAATTTTATTTATTTGGCCCAAAATCACAAATATGTGATTGAATATGTGATGAAGGAGCTTTACAGTCACACAACACACACACAACACTTTCCATCCTTAGAAACTTGAGTCAGATGAAGAAAAACTCAAATGAATCACACTGAAAAAAAATCCAAAGTTATCTTGAATAGGCAAAAATCCAAAATAAAACTAAAACTAAAAACTAAGACAGAAAGCAAACAAAGCAAAAATTAATCCTCACATATTATTCCTGATTTCATTCAGCCGGGCTGCAGGTGGAGGCGGAGCAAAGGGTGATGATGGTTGCCGAGGGCAACAGCACCTATCTGGAGTGTCTACCCCGATCCAGACACGCTGCTGTTACCTGGTACAAACAGGCTGGAGAGAACAGTCCTGAACTAAACCAGGTACACACACCATCCACAAGGCCCTCATCACCGATTTATGGACGTGACTGCCAAATATAAACACAAGTACTCAGTAATCATGTGAACTCTCTCACCAGGTGGTAACAGGTGACCAGCTGGTGGTGATCGAGCGAGGTGTCCTGATTCGTAAAGCTGAGCTGTCTCACGGGGGCGTCTACCACTGCCAGGTGGAGGAGCACGGCTACCACTGGACTGCCGTCACCGTCCGCCTCGCCATCTGGAGCCCCTCAGCCAATCGCCTCCTCACTTCCTGGTCCAGCTCGTCCTATCAGACCACAGGACCCCAGCCCTGGTACGAGGACGTGATGCCGCTGATTCACCGAGGAAACCTCGGCCAGCACTGCCGGGCTCTGGGATACCGCCCCCCGCGCAACCACCGTCGCCACAGTGACATCAAGATGGAGCCGAACAAAGAGAAAGAGAGGGGGGAGAGGCACAAGCATGGGGGGGGAGGAGGAGGAGGAGGAGGGGGAGTAAGGGCAGCGGGGAGGAAGAGCAGGAGCAAGCCGCAGCAGAGGGCACCAAGGAGCGCTTGAATGTGTCGCGGAACAGGAGGGCAGACTTAAACACACACACACACAAACACATATGTTAATGTCTACTCTACGACACACACACACACACACACACACACACTTAACTTATACACTGAGACAGACATATACTGTATGTACAGAGACTATGACATGCGCATGCACTTATCTACAAACAAAAAAAGGCATCCTTTCATTATCGTGACAAACTAAGCTACACAAACATCTGAAGTATGTACAGGAGAACGGGAACAGCAAAGACTGTTGGACAAAGACTTGTGAATAAAGAAACTAAAGTAGAATACGTTAGGTTGCATAGCATGTTGAATGAAGGATGAACCGCATGTCCAGAGCACTCAGTTTAACTCACTCTGTGTCGTGATAAAGGGTGTGGGAGAGGATTTAAATTTTGGATTCCCTGAGTAGATATCGAACATTTGAAAAAAATTATCCAACCATTCTGAAATTAGTGCTGCCTTCAAGGACTATACTGGCTTTGCATGTTCTTGCCCACTAATTACAAATCACATCCACACTGCCAATTATTCTCCAAAGCAGAGCAGATGTTTTTAGATTGATTTCTTAACCTTCCAGGCAGTAATTTCAATACGATATGCAAACCAATACAGTGAACAATATGTTGCCTTTTCTTGTTCAAAGTCATGTTATTGCAGTTGCAAGCAGCATTTTCCAAACTTTACAGCTTTAGATTTCACGGACACTCTGTCCTTGGCCTTCGTGGATTTGAGGTTCAACTGCTCAAAAGCTTTTGATGGCCAAGCTGTGTTGTCGGAAAGTGAAAGCAAGGAGACAAACATAGGAAACATGTTGAAAATGATTTATTTCAGATGTGGGAGCATCCTTGAACACATCAACAGAGGCTGTTCTTGAAACAGTTTTCAGCCTAACAACAGCTGACCTGAAAAACAACAAACACAGACAGGCATTTAAATATTCTCTGTTTGAATCAATCTAAAAACCCTTTTGGGAAATAATCAGCAGTGATAGTTGTTTAAATTATTTACTGTAGATTGTGAATAGCAGTAAATAGCACTGACGAGTTTTCTGCATCTTTTTTCCCCAAACGGATAAATAGCAACAGCTCACCTACAGGGAGAGTTTTGTTTCTTCATATAGGTGGGGTCTGACCACGAGATTGCTGACCGCAACCACAAACATGAAAGGCAAAGAGAAAAGCACGGGGACGGCTTTGATGAGGTTACAGATCTACTTTCCCAGGACGTTGCAGCCGCACAGACACACTGCAGGAGATGTTTCCATTATGTTCTCCTCCAGGTTTAGAAATGTTAGCCGGTATGGTTCACAGACATATCGGGCACTGATTTCATGCCACGCAACAGAGAGCTTAGTTTAGGTGTGGGGGGAAAGTGTGGGATCTGGTGTGTTTTATAACATCTGAGAAAAAGTGATGGTTTAGTTTGCCTGGAGTCCCACATACAGAGAGTGTACAGATTCAGGAAATATGTTTCATTTTTTCATTTTTGCTTCGTGAATTTCTGGGAAAAAATGTCTTTAGCTGCTATTAAGATTAGGCACAATCCAGCCTCTCCTATAACTCAAAAAGAAAAAAAAAGAACTTTAAATTTTCCTCTTGACATTCATGACAAAATGTGTTTTAAATGGTTTTAACGAGTCAAAGCCTGAGGCCGCGAAAGCGAACAAGAATTTTCGATGCTGTTTGATACGACTTGGACGAGAAAACACGATTCAAAGAGGACCGAATAATGAACTGAACTGCTAAGAGACTCTGTACAGAACATGCATGTTTCTCAACCTATGGCTCAGGACCCACGGAGGGCACAGTGGGTGACTTTGAGTGGGTTCCAGCCCAACTAAAGAAGTGGAGTAATATATTGCTGGTCCTGTAGCTCCAGCTGGTAATGACATCTGGCTGTAAATTATAAAGCAGACCCGATGTATAATGAATAAACCGTTATTATACAAAGTTGGAACTTGAGAAAGTGCTAAACGGGACTGGCGTCGAATGGCCTGTGGGATGTGAGCAACTTCAGTGACTTTACAAGGCAGTAAATTGTGATTTGTTCTTAATGTTAAAATGTTAAACCAACACAACATGTTCCACCTCTATTAACTTTATTCTTAGTGGTATTTATTTTGTTTAATCTGGAGTGAAACTGCTTGTTTCAGGAGTTGTGAGGTCAGAGGTTTTTTGGGAAACGCTTCAACCATGATGTCTCACAAACTGTCTATCTATCTGTCTTTGTACGCATGTACTGTATGTTTGTGCCCACACATTGAAGTCTGCACAGTCCTTTTCTTTATTTTTATTTTGGAAGATTTCCGAATGCTACCAAATGTTTCTGTTGATGCACCTTCTCACTCCCACCTGCAGAAATTCAGATGAGTCCTGCCTGTAGTCATCTTTGAGAATCTGGACCATCCTGCAGGCATTTAAATCTAAAAAGTGCTTCAGCTCAAGGCAGTCAGAAATAAAAGTGGTATCCCAGAACAACAAATACAAACCCAATGCTGACATCAGAAGTGAGCTGAGCAGAGACAGTGGAGTAGTTTACCTATCAGATTTCATTAGGGATGGAAAAGTGGATGGAGTGGGAGAAGGAGAAAGACAGACAGACTAACTAAATTAAAACTTAACTTTATTTTCGACAGTTAACTGGAAGAAGATGCATGATTTAGTCCAATAATAACAGCCTGTCATATTTTCATACTTAATTTCATTCCACAATGACGATGCTGAGCATGTGAATCCACCTATATTAGACTAAATATATCCCATGCTGGGTTGTGCAGGATCCCAATCTGTTTGCTCTGCTGGTTGTATTTCTGTATGTGTGTGAGTGTTTGTATAGTATGTGTGTGTGTGTGTCTTTGTGTGTGTTTGACATGAGTGGGATCAGAGTGAGAGAAGCTGAAATGAAGTTTCAGAGGCCAAGACAGTAAATCTGGCAAATGGGGGACCCAGAAATGGATCAGAGACACTTTTGATGCTGTAAGAAAAACAAACCAGAACGACTCCGAGCAGAGAGAGAAAATTAACATGGCCTCGGCTCTTTAGCTTTGGCCACATGAAAGAGCTAACCAGCGCTGAGTTACTTCTTCAATGTATGTGTTTGAGTAAAGGGAGAGAGTTTATGGGGGAGTGCGTAGCTCCGAGTAACTGTTGAATGTTGAAAATGTGTGTCAGGTACAGCCATGTCTCAGAAATGAAAGGGTGTGTGGGTGAGTGTGAAGCTGGCAGTATAATCCAAATGATATCAGGACTTGGTGTGTTTTCAGACTGCTGTCAGGTAAACGGTGTAAGTTCAGGTGTCTTTAATGGTGTTAACAGAAAGTTAATACTTTAAAGGTTTTTTTGTCTGTCAAAAGCTTGTCTGTTCATGTTCAGAGCTAAATTAGCATCCACCACTGTACTGGCCAGTAAAACTTGAACTGCACATCATATCTTATGAGTTGTAGCTACTGACACACTGTCTAGCATCTTGAACACAGTAGGTTCTTGTTATACCATTATAGTCATTTCTGTTCATATTTTAAGATAAATGGCTATCCATTAGTGTAATTAAACATGGACACTATACTACTTTAATCAAGATAAATGGCATTTATTTTGTTAGCATTCAGAACAAGATATCCCATGGCTCATATTAGCAAACTGACAAAGCCTTGCAGAAGCTGCGTAGCATTAATGTTAACAAAATAACTGCTATTATATCTTTTGTTGTCAAAATGTTAAAGAGTAGGCCTACAGTCGCTAATGTATCTTCCAGTACAGCGGTAAATACAACTCTAGCTTAAATTAATAGTTTGACATTATGGAAAATACATTTATTTACTTTCTTTCCCAGTTTTAGATTAGTAGATGGATACCGTTAGTTATCCATCAGCTTAGTACACAGACTTAATCTGAAGACCGAAAACAAGGGAATACAGCTAGCATGTTATTTCTTTAAAAACTGACGTAAATAAATAAATGTAACTTTTCAAAAAGGAACCGTCTAGCCATTACATTACAGAAGCTAACAGCAGACGCTAGTGGCTAGTGACTAGTGACTTTGGCTCTCTATCTGCGGCTGAAACCATCATATGACATTGTTGACTAGCTTTCAGGCAACATCATGCTGGTGTGTAGAAAATGCATGCTGAGAAAAAATGTTGACATGTTCTGCTAGCCAGAATGCACACTCAGGCAAACGAAGCCAAATGTGACAGTCCTCAAACCTTTCATTTTCTTATGAGAAGATGCCAAACTTTGATTTCATTTTGAGTGCACTGCCAGCTAAAGAGTTTCTATTTTCTCTCTGTTCTCCTGTAAAATCCATCAAATCCAACCACCTAAAAAATTATGAAAATAATCACACTTGTATGGACTCCGGCTTGTGGATATTGTGTGTATATGAGTGTGTGATGTGTGTATATTTGCGTCAGATCCAAACACCACACGAGTAGGAGGCAGAACTCCTACGAGACATTTTTATGGCAGACCATTTTAAACATTCAGTGTTTCCCTCAAAGACGTGGTGCAGAGCTGCTCCTCATTCATTACAACGGCCTCATGTGTTTCACTCTGTTATGCTGTATTTACATCTCAGTGTCAATATTCGTCTCTTGTGATTTTCCAGACGACTTCTTTGCAGACGGAATGAAACTGTCTTCAACTAATCTCCTCTCATGTGTGGAGACTTTTTTTTTTTGTAAATATGTATAAAGGTCTGCTTTCAAATGAGTATGTTTGTGTTTTGTGTTTTATTGTGCCTGTGAGAGATTTATCCAGATACATAACACTGAACACACACAGAGACGCAAACAGAAACTAGATATAACTTACAACACTGTCAAGTGAAAACCATGTTATGTTTTGCTATGCATTGCTCATTTTTTAGTATTGAAGTTGAAGTATTTCATACTCTTTTATGGTTTAAAATAATTCTCCTACTTTTTAGCTTATACAAAGCTTTAAACCTTTAAACAAGCATCCAATTTTTTTGTACCTGAAAATGACCAGAGACCCACAATCACATTGTTAGGATGGCTGTGTAGCAGCTGGCAAGCAGGAGGCTTGAGGCAGATGCTAGGTGCTGACTGTATAAAGAATGTACAGCGTATGCGTGACATCACTCACAGGTTTCTGAAGAGTCATTTTGAAGCTCAGAGTGCGGTCGCTTTGGCCACTGCCATGTTGGCAGACCTGCCTCTTCCATCTATCTTTAATCTAAAAATCACCACAGACATGGATCATCAGCCGAGTTGAGTCAGGCCAAGTGACGCCTGGATTCTCAAACAAGCCATCTGTAACGACACCCATCTGTCAGTCAAAGTGGCCACACTGTTAATTATGCATAACTTTAAGCCTTAATATAATTTGAACAGGTGAGTTAAAAAAATTAACCCTCAGTATAGTTGTAATGAACGGGGAAATTAGCTATAGAGACCAAAACTGTTTTTTGTACCAGGCTGTAAAATATGTTTGTCTCTGCTGTGAAGTTGGACGTTTTAATATGGGTGCTTACTGACTCGTTCTTTAGCCATCCTCAAGTGGACGTTTGAGGAACTGCAGCTTTTGGCACTTCTGCATAGGATTCTCTTCACGGTCACGGCGGTTGCCGCTTGATGCAGACCAACCAAGTGTTAATTTTGCCAACACTAAGACATATTACAACAAACAACGCAACAAATACAGTACAATACATCATACTGTCAATTACGCTGTATGATCTTATTGTGTGAAACATTACAAAAAGAAATCATGAAACCCCTCGTGAACTGATTAAGTTACACCCCTCCCACCCTACACTAATCAGTACATGGTATGTCTCGAAAATGTTAAATATTGCTCAGGTACTCTGGGTACTCTTTTCACCCAAACACCATGGAGAAAAGACAAAAGAGATGAGTGATTTGAACGCACACATATCATCGCCACACGTAGCGTATTTTGTTCAGGCTGCAACTGAGCAACTAATCAGTCCCAGCTGAGAGGCAACACAAGACCTACAAACACATTGTTAATACAATTAAAGTCAAATAATTTCAATAAAATATTCATCCCATTGATCTGGGGCTCATTTTTTAACAATATTGTTTACTCATTGTGTTACCACATAACTAGTACTACCAAATGTGAGTAATGAAGAACACCCTCATTACAGAAGTGTATGACCCTTTTCACTTCTGAAAAGTAACTTCATGGAGTTTGTTATCAGAAATTCAGTGTTAGTCTAAATGATACTGAACCAAATTTACAGAGCCATAAACAAACTTTTTTGTCTGCGGAAAATCGATTTTACAAAATAAACAGTAGTTGTAGCAGTGATATTGGAATCTCAAAATGATTTGCAAAGGTTGATTCATGAGGCTTTGTACTTTTAAACAATGCATAGTTTGTCATGGTTGAGTGAAGGTTTGACCCAGTGTGATCCCAGATAATGTAAACCCTCTCAGGCCCCAAGGCTGTTTTTTATATTTTGGAGATACATGGCATTAAGCGAAGTAGACCAGTTTACATATACAACATGCACGCAAACAGGTTTGGACGCGAATCAATGCACAGTTATATTACAGGCGTTCATTCCAGTCGAGCCACATTTTTCTTGCACACTGTCCATCACTGTCTTTACTCCAAAACAGTAACATACCATACAATACCAAACCACCGTCCACATGTCTGCCAGTGACCACATACAGTACTTTCTCATTAAATGTTCAACAACTGGCATGTTCTGCTGAGCAATCTGATGGCTGAACGTTCCAATCATGCCTGATACCCAGCAGCCTTCGCTTTGGTTGTTTTACGGTTTCCAAAAAGTTGAGGTAACCAAGAGGTCAGTAGTACTTCATTGTTTTCCGTTGTTTATTTTTAACGTATGAATGCACGCCACTTGACAGGCTGTAGTCAAATATGAGCAGCTGTGGCTTTACGTTTTCTGTACTGCCAAAATGAACTTTGTTCGGGTAATCATGGGCATGAATCTTCTCAAGGAAATGATTGAGCTGATAGCGTTCCAGAGAAACGGGATATCACAACAGAAAAGGAAACCATGCATTAAAGTACATTTCAGTGCTGTATTTTGTTAGGAATGGGACATTCCTTCTTCAGTGTTTCCTACGAGCCTCAACTGTTTGACAAAGCATAGATGTGATACCATAATTATATCGCAGACTTTCCTATTATACTGTAATATCGCCAAAGGGTTCCACCTCCTCGCAAACTAGACCTCATTTCAATAAATAGACTTTTTGAGTGATTGGTGTCAATTTACCAATTGAGGCCATGCAAAACATATTAAATACTCAGGAGGGGAATTTTTACAAGACGCTATTTTTGTTTTGGCATGTGAGCGGTGGAAACTTGTGTGAACACTGTCACTATTCATCTGTTTACATGCTTGTTTCAGACACGTTAAGACAGAAAGATTTGATGTCTCTGTTTGTGCTGAGAAAGTCCTATTTATAAAAGAGCATTAGAGAAATAAGGTTGGGTTTTTTAAATGAAAAGTGATGACAACATATATCAACAATCATCATACATATATCAAAATCTTCAATCAACACAAGGTCATTTTGGTTTCTCTTCACCAACGTTGACCACCAACAGTACCAAAACAGAGAGAGTTTGGTTAACTTTAGAACTACTGTGAGTTTTCTTGACTCTAGGGATGGCAGTGTGGTCAGTCCACCACTTTGTTCGAGACTGAACTATTAGGTGGATGCCATGAAATTTGGTACAGACATTCATGGTCCCCAGAGGATGAATCCTGACTTCTCCTTTAGCTCCATTAGCAGGTCAATGTTTTCACTTATCCAGTGAAATATCTTGACATTTACAAGTTGAATTGCCACAACTGTTTGTAGCCATTCATGTCTCCCAGAGAATGAATCCTAACAACTTTCATGATCAACTTTTCGTTTAGCGCCACCATCAGGTTCAAATATCTGAAAAGTGACATTTCCATCAGTCTCAGCTTCGTGTTAATTAGCAAATGTTAGCATGCTAACATGCTAAACTAAGATGGTAAATGTGGTAAAAATTTACTTGAATGCAGAATCTCTAGACAAAGGAGAAGATTTTGGTATCAGAAGCCTTCTGGTTTATGCTTGTAGTCCATTTGTGGTCCGAATAGTATTGACCAATCATGTTTGAATGGGCCTTGGTTGAATGCAGGTAAACAGTCCTGAGAGAGCAAAAGAGGTAGAATGTATTGGTTAAAATGCAACCTTGGAACCCATCGGCTATTGTCTGATGATGATTTCACTGTTTTAAAATGTATCTAGTGAAACAATCTGGTAGTAGACGTTGTCCCTCAACTCCTAGTTCATTCTTGCCTTTCAACTTGCTAGCTGGACTGTAAACAATGACCATCACATGTAAGATGAAATTTTGGCACAGATAGCCGCTATTTGCATATCAGCTGGCTAGTGGATGGAATGGAAGCCATGAAACATTGGCTGTTTCCCCCAGACGCTAACCCTAAATTCTACCAGGCACGGCAGCGATGTGTTTCAGCTGAAAGAAGACACACAAACAGCATAGAGGATTCGGTCAGTTTTCAAAATAAAGGGATACTATTTAACTACGTTGCCTTATTACCCATGGTAGAAGCACATGGACCAAGGCAAAATGACCAAATTTGAGCAAGTTAATAAAGTCTGGTGGGCAAAACTCTCTGCTTCTCAAACTCTCCTAGTAGGTTATGAAGTCATGTGAAGAGCAGACCAAAACACCATTGTGGCCGCAACGTCACAGGGCCGTGCTCGATGGAGGTTAAGGGATAAATAGTCATCAGATGATAGGCAATGTGACTCAAAAGAGCTTTATGTTTATTGGCATTTTCGGTTCCCTCATAATGACGTGATAAAAACCTACAGTTTGGTTTGAATATTCACCAAATAACGTAACTTCAGAACACTTGAGAACAGGAAACTAGCACTCAGCCACACAGAGTGACTCATCTACCCAATTGATTTTTTTCCTCCCAGTGCTAACTCGACCAGAAAGTTTTCTTTTCACCATTTTGCTCATAAAAGTGCCTTTTAGGTGCAATAAGATGTTTGTGAACTTCACCACAGTGACGTTCTCATGCTGGATGAAACTGTCTACTCATGCTTAAGATTGAATTTTACAGCTAACTGCTTCAGACGGTTTTCTGTGAATCTCAAACTAATTCCTCTGGACATTTCAGGACATCTTGGTTATTGAATATACACATGTATTACCACAGACATCTCTCTTTGATGATGTGACTTGTAACATCTAGATCTTCTGGTTGAGCGTTCTTAATGAATTCCATTTTGTTCTACACCAGCTTTGACAACCTTTCAAAAAGACACTGAAATATCCTTTCAAACCCCCATGACATAAATACAATATAATATAAACATCTAAAATGCTAATGCTGAAGATTGTCTTAGTTTTAGAAACACCTATGGTACCCTTCTGAGTGCTTACATCAACTACATTTTCATGAACTCACTTTACCGAGGCCCAAGGTCATGGTACAGTTCCCTAGTGGTCTAGTGGTTAGGATTCGGTGCTCTCACTACCGCAGCCTGGGTTCGATTCCTGGTCAGCGAATGCTTTGTTTCCCTCCTCTTACCCTATGTCACCTGGGACAAGCTTCAGCCCCACCATGACCCTGATGAGGATAAGCAATTATAGATGATGGATGGAAGCTTTCACTGAGGAAATTTGTGCTGAAATGTTCATCTATAGCATTTAAAACTAAAAGATTACAATCGATCTATGAGTGTGTGGCTTTCTTTCTTTTACCCCTCTGTCAGCCATTTGACAACAACTTCCTAGTGTTGCAAGCTGATGAGCATCACCTGAACATAGCATTAGTTTTGGTCTCTGTGAGGATAAACTGTCTTGTTGACCTCAGGTCCTCTGAAGAGCATGATCGACCCGCCCTTGACCTGGGATGCAATTAATATTTGTGATTTATGAAAATATGACTTACGGGTCCTCGGTGTAATTTTGATTGCCAATATACAACATGCAGTCTCTAGCGTTTATTATAGAAAAACCACATCTGTTTGAAGGCACGTGCTTTCAATTTGCTTTGTATCCCTCATTTTCCTAAATGTTGCCTTTCTTGTGGCAGTTACTCGTCTGTTAAAATAGCTTCCCACTGACAGTAATCTCATCAAAAAAGGAAAAGAAAATCTGGTGAGGGTCACAGTGGTTATTGAGCGTTCTATAGGGAAACTCTGGAAACCACCGGCTTATTTCAGAGGTCTAATTGTCTTTAGGTAAATGTCTCAGGCTTTGATGTTTGGCACAAAAGGAAAGGGAACGAATCGGACAAAACAGCTAAATCCTCACCAAGAGAGAGGGAGCAGCTGGCCTGGATTGGACGGACTAGATTAGAAATTTTATAAGATCTTTAGATGTGGTGACACTGTGGTTTTGAATCCTTTCTCCTCCTCTGCAACAGTGTTTGTCATTTCTTGCCACATTGGAGGGTTTGAGAAGCCACAGACGTTGGCTCGGTATCCACTGTGGAGGCAAACAGGCTGAACCGAAATCTTCTCATTATTTAGGCCTCCCCTCCAGCTTGTTCACCTCGATTTAAATAATTTCAAAAACACTTATCAGATTCATTATGGTTTATGAGGCAAAACCAGAGCAGCAGTTTTGCAGCTCATTTAAAAAGACGTGTGTGAAACTGTGAAAACTGCTTTTTCACACAGGAAACTGTGTATGTAACTCAAGTACTGTAGACACAATTTTGAGGTACTTGTACTTTACTTTCTACTTCTGCTTCACTACAATTCACAGGGAAAGGTTGCACTTTTTACATACAAAACTACACAAAACTAACTAACTAACTAAATATGATTTTTAGTCATAAATCAAACTAATAATAATCTTGTGACATAATATAGAATAGTTTAACTGTCACAGGGGGTATTGTCTGAGTGTATTTTTAATACCTTAAGTACATTTTCCTGATTATATGTACATAGTTTTACTGAAGCAATACTTATACCTCCACCTGCATTATTTTTGGTGAAAAGAATTTGTTTTCTGTCTCGGGAGACTACCATAGAGCCTGCAATCAACACATTTCCCTGCAGGTTTCCCTGTCAGAGGCCAGTAACTGAAGATTACACAAAGTTGGACAGGAGTCTGCTGACATTGCTGTAAAAGGTGTACAGCTTCCACCCAAATTGTGTTTAGAGACACATCAACGTTTCAAAGTCAACAAGCATTAAATATTTCATATTTTATTTGAGGAAATACACCTGTTGCTTGTTTAATGCTGTCAACAGGAGGTCAGAGGTCAGACTCAGCTACGTGCTTACAGCTGAAAGAGGTTCAGGTCTAGTTCAAGGACCCTTCAGTCTAACCTGCCAACACAAGCTGGGAGCTTAACCCTTGTTTTCTTCTGTCTTTGTCCATTCTGCATTATGGAATCACCAATATACAACTTGTATTCTTGGAGAAGCTGTTGCCTGAGGGGCTGTGGTCTTTGTCTCCATCTGTGGGAGAACAGAGATACATGCAGGATGAGCTGTGATGGTGTGGGTAGAGACAAAAGAAAGTCACACATCTTCAACATGCAGGAGTTACATGTTGCTCAGCACGAAGCAACACTTCTCTATAAATATTTAGATTTTTTTTTTTAAATACAAATGCACAACAATAACGTGTAGGTCAGGGTAAAATTAATACATAAGTTTTACTTATTTGAATAAATGTGTTACTTCCTGATATATGACAACAGAACAGACGTGGTGTGATTAATTTAACATTTTAAATCATTTAGCTTGAAACGTTTGTATATTTGAAAGGCGGAACTATTCTGATGAGCTTCGCGGGGAAGGATTTTCACTTCGGACCCAGTTGCTGCTTACATTTTTGTGAATAGGAGCTACACTGGTGAGTGTTTTCTTAATTCAGTACAGCTCAGTGCCTCTATTGTTTGCCTTTATCAATAGATACATGCGCATTTTACAATTAATTACCTTTAATCACGTGAAAGTGTGAGACAATAACAAGCGAGCCGTGAACACATTAAAGGCCCAGACAGCTAACGTTAGCCAGCTAGGCGGCTAATGACAGCAGTCCACCAACTTCCTCAAAGAAACATGTTATTTAAGTCTTCTTCATTTCTTTGTCCCTGTCTGTCTGCTGTGCGGCGCAGGCTGTGTCCACGGACCTCTGCTCACGGGCGTTGTTGAGATAAACGTAAAAGTTTGTTTGGTGTCTGAGCTAATGCTAAGCTAAGCAACCTAAAATTAACGTTACGTCATTTCACACACACACAAACAAACAACAGCTGCTATTATGAGCAAATAGTCTTGGACACGATGAAAATAACAGCACACAGGGACGTAGAATAATATATATTATATATACATTAGCCTTGTGTGACAGTCTTCACATTAACACAGCTAGGATTAAGACCTCAGGTTCACATCTGGAGGCTGTCCCTGTCCTCACCACAGTCCTCCACTGAAATTAAACACATGTACGTGGACCTGTGTAGATCTGTGCTCTGCGACACAAACTGTGAGATAATGAGAGCACAGTTTATGCCATTGTAACTTTCAAATCTCTGGTTGTGTTGTTGTTGTTGATGTTGCAAACCAGTGAGCAGGGCTGCTTTATGTCAAACTCAAATCCGTAGAATATTTACTTAAAAAGGATTATTTTTTTTTGACTTTGCATCCATGTAATTTACTTTACCCACCTTGTTATTGTCTCAGATAAATTCCAGAAAATGTACAATGCCACAATTAGCTATAGATTACGCAATATAAAATCACATGTAGCATATCAGAGGATTGTACCCAGATCATCTACCACTTCCATCATCCCTTTTCTTTCCATGGTCTAAGGACAGAGGGTGTCGTATGCTGTACAGATTGTAAATTTCCTTCAGTCAGATTGTGATTCGTTATTCTCTCCTCTATCAGTGAAAGTGACTCGACTTGATCTATATGGCTTGGCGCCAGGCCACTGAATCTCAAAATCAATGTACAAATTTCAATAATAAAAACTGTTAGATATTTACTGATTTAAATCAATAATTATTTATAAATTCAGACTATATTTTATTTTGGTAATATCCTTAATTTAACACTGATTAAAAATCAAATGATACCCAGCCTTAGTAAGCAGTGGTACAGTTGAATTATGGATTAAATGAGGATTTGAACAGCAGAATCTCTTCTTACATTTTCTCTTTCTTCACCAGCAGGTGGAGGGATGAGTCTCTCCCCTGTGATTGGCACAGAAGTGCCAGAAACCGCAAACGGGCTTGTGACACCCATCCCTTCAGAAAATGGCCCTCATGCTCCGGTCTCTGTGAAGTGTGGGGGTAGCAGAGTGCACTATCCTGGGGAGGCATCCGAGGACAGTGTCCTCGGACACACAGAGAACCACGTAGATGTGGAAAACAGTGTTTACGATGGCGAAGGGCGCTTGGAGACAGAGACGTACAATAATGAGAGAATGTATAGTTTATCATCAGACCCCTCACTCCTTGCTGCCACGTGCACAGGAGACTCAGAATCAGGCTCCAAAGACACAGACATTCCTGAGGCCTCTAAAGCTGCTGAGTCTCCTGGTGCAGCTCTGCTGTGGGACTCGGCACACTCTAAAGACTCATCTCAGCGAGGAGGCCCTGCCACCACTTACAGACAGCAGACAGAGGGGGAGACTGTAGATGGAGGTGCTGACAGCCAAGAGGAGGAGGAGGAAGACGGAGAGAAGGAGAAACAGGATGAGGAGGACGATGAGAAGAATGAAAAAAAGTGGATTCATCAGCGCACAGGAGGGAGAACGGAGGCGGAGGTGAGTGGCCTGTAGGGTTATTTTCAGCTTTATTAGATTATGTGTACCAGAAAGAGTGCAAGGAATCATGGGAATGACAGAAGGCACAGTACGATCTGAACTAAAGGCAGGGCTAGGAAATGTTGTAGAACCATCAGGACTTTCTGCTGAGACTTCAGAGAACAGAGAAATTATAAACAGCAAGAAGAATATGTAGCTCCTGGGCTGGTTTCATAATGATTCATCAGTGTGATTTAATAAGCAGAAATTTAACTTCTTTTCTTCACTTCCTCTTCTACTCCATTCTTCGCTCACCCCCTTGCCTATATTTTAGCCTGCACGACACTACTCTTCCTCAGCCCCTGGTCCCAGCACCTCGTCCTCTTCCTCCCCTCCACCTCCTCTTCTGCCCTCAGATGACATCCCCTGCCCTCCGCACGTCATGGCGCAGGTGTGGGTACGCAACGTACGGGGCATGCAGGACAGCAAGAGCCTGGATGAAATCAGCCAAGCGTGTGGAGGTAAATATCTGTGCAGTTTGACTCATTCTTCATCTCTTTGCTTTCCTGGATTGACACGTAAAAACTCTTTCAGTGGAGCAATACATTATCTGAAAAAATGGTCAAAATGGAGTAGCTTTAAAACTTAATTATGTCACTAATTACCGGCAGTATTTTAAAACTCCATTCTGCTGATGTGGGTGTATTTTCCACAGGTGGTTTGGGGCCCCGGGGAGGGGGCAGAGGTGGCCAGTCAGAGGGCAGACGGGCCACAATCTCCTCGGCTCTGGAGCTCGAAGGGACGGTCAGCCATGAAGGAGACCTGACTAACTTCATCACCAAGAACCTGGAGCAGAAAATCAAGATGAGCTCCAAGCCCAGTCTGGACTGCAGTGACTGTGAGTATGGAGCTGAAACAAACTACACAACATTTTATTTTATTAACAAATGAAGTGAATTTTATTCTTTTATTATTGTTTATTATCATTGACTCAGTTTGTAGAAGCTTCACTTCATATTTTAAAGTCAATGTAAATGCAGTTTACATGTGAAGAACATTTAGACTTCCTGTAGGTGTGTGTGTATATTTACAGTATGTATGTGTTTTTTGTTGTGTTGTATTTAATATGAGCAGAAGAAACACATGCACATACGTGCCCAGTGCATCCATGTAGGTTGCGCCCTGAAACTGTTATATTGGCAGGCAGGAGGCTCCAACAGATGAACTCTATGTATTTTCCTCTGCAGGAGGAGGTGTCAGAAATGGCATTTCAGCAGATTAATAGCTTTTTTTATTGGCAGTGCTGCTGAAACTGCAGTGCAGGGTGTATGACTTGCAGTCATATCCACAGCCAGTTTTTCCCCTGCAGAGACTTAACAGGCCCAGCCAGCCACTACTCATCATTTATGCATAACTTTTGTCATGTCTAAACCAGAAGACGTAATAGAGAATGGATGCTATATATATTAAGCAAATTAATTGCTGTGTCTGCTGTCTTATGATGAACTGATGGATGCTTGGTGAATCATCGCCCTGCAGTGTTCACAATGCAGCAGAGACTAGTCTGGGCAAAAGTGCTTCATTTATTTCACTAAATTTAGTTTTCCATCTTAGTATTATTTATTTCGTCTTTTCGGGATCATACAGTATATCTTTGATTACAGTGGATAATTCTAATGGAGATAAGTGTGCAGGTTCTTTAATTTCTTTCTATTTAGAGTAGTTTTGCGTGCAGAAGCTCTGAAAAGATGATTAAATTTAACATGCAAATGTGGCACAAGTGAAGTTTATCATTCAGTCATTATCATGATTTGACATGCCAGCTGAGTAAATTATTAAAAAAAAGACTTTTGGAGGCAAATGATACTAGAAAGATTAATGAGAAGATATATCAGTTCAGTTAGTAAGTCCACGGTATCTTTTGATAGCTTTGGCTGAAAAATAGAAAGAAATGTGTCGACATACAGGTGCAAAATTCACATCTTAATCACAGTCTGTGTTGGTTGGGCTGGATGAAAACTTGCAATGTAATCAGTAACTTCAACACGAGGTCATAGTGAACATATAGTGAACATAGAGCATACGTGGTATGTAAACCATTTCTTCTATCTGCGCAGACATCTGACCCACATGAGAGCAGTAGTAGCAGTTAACTGGACAAACAGACAGTGGCAGCAGCAAAATGTGGATCATAACCTGTTCGATAGCTATCAGACCCTGTCAGACAGCTTTCTGACTCAAACAGTCTTCAAGTGTGTTCTTCAGGTTTTAGTTTGGGGACTATCATTTTTGAAATCCTCTCAGGATGAGATGAATAATAATAATGTGAGGAAGACATTTTGCCCTCGCTCTCTCCATCTTACTACTTATCTTACTTGTTCCTGGCTGATTAAATTAGCCCTCAGACCACGTTTTAACGAGCCAGCAGAGACTCCCGCAGATCATTTTCCATAAGGTCACACACACACACACACACATACACATATATATATATATATATATACTGTTGAAATCAAATCATCTCTATATGTTCAGCAGGTTGACTTAGTCCAGCCTGTCCATTAGCAGCCGTCTGTCAAATTTTCCAGGAGAAAGACTCTGAACCGCTGCCCCTCACTCAGAGGAAAAACCCCTCTGGATTAAAGCGTCAGCTAAACTGGCCACTCAATTTAAACACAGGAACACAGTCAATATCCCCTGTGTGGCAGCTCATTCCCTCTACCTGCTGATTCAATTACAATGGATGACTCACAGACTTTGTTTAGACTGGAGGGGTTTATTACAGAGGTCCTGCTGCAGCCTGACAGGAACCATTTGCAGAGATGGAAACCTTTTATTTTTTATTTTTGTCCACTGGCCACACGTGTGCCCTGTACTTTAAGATTTAACGATTCAAGGCACAAGTGCTCTTTTAGTTAAGTGCCATAATTTGTTTAAATCTGTACAGGCTGTCTTTTTGTAAGAACAGGTGTTTCTTCAAATGGGAGTAATTGTTTAATTGCTCTTGGGTAAAACTTGTGCGTCGTTTTGCCTGTTTTTCTCTTTTTTTTTGTCATTTTTAGCTTGTGCATTGCATCACTAACAGTCTGTGTGGTCTGTATGAACATGTGTGCTGAACTAATTTATCGAATAGTTGTCGACTGAAAGTGAATCAACAATTTAGAACAGTCAGTTCTTGATTTGTTGGTAATCAAACAAAAATGCAACCTGCTGCTGTATTCTGTTTTAAATAATTATAGATTAGATGATTATATTTGGGTGTTGGACTGTTATGTGAACAAAACAGACTCTTTGCAGAAGGCTCTGGGAACTTGTGATGAGCATTTTTCACTCCTTTTTTTTTTAAACATGGATTATGGATAATACGTTTTATAGCACGGGTGTCAAACATATGTCCAGAACTGGCCTGCCAAAGGGTCAAATCTCACATATTTTTCAATAAAATGCACTGCTATTCTTAACAAAGTAAAATACTATATTGTTGTTCACTTCCAAAATACATATGACTAAACATTTTGTGCCTTCGTAGATTCATAGTAATCACAGTAATATGACATGATGACAGTAGACTGAGTGGCTGTAGAAAAATTGTGGAAATTGCACTTTTAAGAAGAGATACACTTTAATGATCCCACATGGGGGAAATTCACTTGTCACAGCGGCTTGTATACACAAGGTGGATAAGAAATTCCTCATAAATAACACATATACAGAAAAAAGTCATGAAGTCATGCTGGTCTTAAAGAGTCTGACAGATGTTGGAGTGAAGGACCTGTGGTAGCGCTCCTTCTTACATGGTGGGAGTATCATCATTTTCTTAAAACATCTCAGGCTGTTCATCAACTGTTAAACTAAAAGAAAGGGAAGAATTTGAAGGTGGTGTTATTTAAATGAAGTTATTATGCAATGGTTTTACTGGTCTGTGCCACTTGTGATGAAATTGGGCTTTATGTGCCCATAAATTAAATTAGTTTGACACCTCCTGATTTATAGAATTACCAATATAAAATAAAACTGTTATTTGCAGCTCTCAAATTTCACTACTTTTTCTTACCAGCGGACTGTTCAGGTCCCATCTACCGAAGCCGGGGTTTGTCACGGAGACCAGCGGATATCCCCCCCATCGATCCAGCTGTCCTATTGGATCTTCAGAGACACACCCAGGAAGTGGCGCACAGTGTGGAGATGATGATGAGGAGCCTCAATGGAACCATCCAGAACGTGAGACTAAAACTGTCTAACCTTTTTGTCTACCAGAATCTCGTTTGTGTCTTTGTCATTGATTGATCTCTCTGTCTGCTTATCCAGATGACAGCTCTGAGTGTCGGATACATCCAGACCTACAGGGACTCAGTTGACAGTCTGGGGGAGTCTGTGGACATGAGTATAAAGGTGACACTGTGTGTGTGTGTGTGTGTGTGTGTGTGTGTGTGTGTGTGTGTGTGTGTGTGTGTGTGTGTGTGTGTGTGTGTGTGTGTGTGTGAGAGTGAGAGATGGGAAGTTAATGCTCGTTCTCTGAGGTTGTTGGGAAAGTAGGAAATTACAGAGCACAGAGAGTGAGTTGAGTTGTTCCATCATAAAACATGAATTATAAACTTTCACTACAAAATGGGTCACAGATTGATGATAGCTGAACTTTTTATTTCAGTTATCTTTTCTACATCCTGTTTGTTGGATATCATGTCATCTTTTAGGAAAACAACAATCAAATGAGGAAACAAAATATTTTTTAGGTCACCAAAGTAATTCATCTTTGTTTTAAAGAGAAAGTTACAGAATCTTACATCAGGGCCACAGTGGACTACCCTATTCTAGTTATTATTCTTGTTATGTTGCCATCATTTCATCCACTTTGGCTCCAGCGTTTTCATCGCCTGCCTTACATTTTGCCTTCCACAGGGCATGTACACTCTGATGGCTCGCTGCGAGGAGTTGGATCGTTCCATGCAGCCCATACACACCCTCGCTTCACAGATCCGTGACATCAAACGCACCCTGGACGCTCTGGAGGCTATCTGCAAATAACCCCCACCTGACCGGTACGAATATACATCTGAGCTGCAAAGACCCGACATCAAGCACATGACTGAACGAGGCTGTCTGCAAGTAAACCCACCTTTCTGCAGGTAGCACACACACACTGCAGCAAATATTAAGTGCTCCTCTGGATTTCCTGGAACCATTGCTACTAGGCATGCTGGATGATTGGCGCTCATAGTCCCTCCGCTTGTTCATTTGAAGATGTTCGTGTTGTGAGATCGAATTGGGCTTGATTTGCTCTCGGAGCTGAGCTTTCTCTTCCTTTGTTTCTTTTTTTAAAGCAACCTCACTTCCTCTAATGAAGTTGAAACTAAATCTCACAAACTAACCTGTTTTGGAGACACTCCAGTGCCCTGAGCACACACACACTCTCACAGACACACACACACAAACAGATCCTTGAAGATGTGTGGGTAGATGCCCTCTCTCATGATCCAGTCTAAGGAGGAATAGTGTGTTGTTATCCGTCCAGCCCGCTTGGTTCAGATTGCACTAACCTTTCCTCCCCACATGGGGGCGATGTTTCTCTCTCTGTCTCTCCCCTCGCTCATGGAGAGGTCAGTATGAACTGCTCAGAAGACCGTGACTTTTGCACAGGAACAGAAAGTCTATTTTTTAATCTTATGCAACAAAGATCAGATTCTTTCACTGCAGGCTAAATGAGGGGATGGGATGCATCATGTCTGTGTGTATTTTTTATGTTAATTTATTCAGCTTTCGTAGCATGCTTGCTTTTTTTCAAACTACACTGCTACTCTGTGTCACTGGGAACTGACCAGTCCAGCCAGATGTTTTTTTCCACTGAACTGCCCCACCAGAGCATCTGGAGTTCAAGCTTGAGGGTTGAAGGTAATGAAAGTGTTTTAAATCACATGTCTTGCTTCTATAATTTAAAGGTAACCCTAGCCATGTGTCATGAGGTCTGAAATCTCACTTTCCTCGTCTGTGTCAATGCAATCCAAAGATGTTTTCAAGAACTTAACTGGAAAAATGTTATTTAGCCCGCACAGTGGCTTTTTAAATGTCATCAAAAGTGAAAAACACGTCATGCAAGTAGGATGAAAATGAAATCATGAAGCTATTGAAAAAGCATGTAAGTAGCTAATAAACAGTCAATAACTGGATCGTGTTGTTTCAGTTTGGTTCAGCCAAGAAAGTTTGTACCAGAAGTTCAATTTTGAATGCATTCAATTCTTTGGAACAAACCTCTACATTTATTCCACTTCATGTTTGAATCTTGAGGGAAAATGAATCACGTAAATTAAATTCAGATCTGTTAAGTTGCTCTGCAAGCGAAGTGAAAAGATCAGACACTTTGTCTCAACAAAGGAGAATTAAATATGGGAAACGTCGATGGACACAGCCTTTGGAGGTGAACTAACGTGGAGTATCACTTTTAATTGCTTACAAAGTGAGTATACTATTACTCGTACGTGTACCTATTACTGACGGCAGGCAATATGTAATTTGGCTTGAGTAGTGTTGTGATGGCTTTCTTAAATTAAACTACTGAAGTGGATTTCATCTACAAAACGTTACCAGAGCAATACTGCAAGCAAAGTAAGTACATGTTTTAATCTCAGCTCTGCATTGTCTGACCTATCTCTACATGCCGCTCTGCTCCTGTTAACGTGTTTTCACCACTATGGGAAAAGATCCATTATTGGCTTCACAAAAAGCTGCATTCAGTGTAAAGTCTGCTCTTTGTCTCATTGTCGCTCTCCTCGACCTCGTTAGCAAAAGTTTTGGGGAAAAGTTCAAAGACGATTAGAGAGCATCACTAAACATTTATGTTAGAGAATAATATGGTCCTGGTTCCCCTTGACGGTACTGAAATTTACTCAAATGTGTCCATGGTTGTAAAGATGTAAATGTTCTTTTGCAGATGAAGGTAAAAATGAGTGGACAGGAAGGATCATGGGAGATATAAGAGGAAATGTCACTTTCCTGTTCATGATATAAATAAATGTATGATTAATTAATTTTCTGTTGTACAATCAGATGCACCCGTGTACATATGATCTCTTTCTGTAACTAAACAAATGATTTAGATACCCTTTGTCTTGAGTGTATATTTTAATGAAAAATAACAAATAAATTTACATCAGCTGCAAAAACAAACATTTCAGTCTTTTTTATATATATACAGTGAACAGCCTCAAGGAGCACTGAAGGGTGTGGATGGGGAAGAAGTCAGACATAAAGAACACTGACAACACTGAAAAATATACATATCTTCAGATTTCCTATTATGGACTGAAGTACTGAGTGATTTTCTTTGGAGGTGTGTCCTTTGAATGAACAGATACTGCATTAATAACCACAATAATAATTAAAGGGGCTTTGATTACATGCTGGTGAGACCAATGGGATTTTTTCACAGCAGACATTTTGGCTCGTCGCAGTAGGAAAAGCACAGATGTTACTGATAGTGGCAAAGTGTCACACACTGAAGCAGATAAATGGAATTTGGCCATCACTGGTTTTATTATTTTTTTACACTTGTGTTTTTCCTACTGTGACATGTCAAAATGTTGAATGGTGCAGTTTCATCCAAAAACAGGCAGAGGATGCTAAAGAGCTCAGAGAATTAGTGCTGTAGTTCAGCAGAGGAGCCTTTTGAAGACGATATGAACATTTGTGATATGAAGCCACAAAAGTCTGAATATTCACCACTTCAAGGCCAAAGTTGACACGTTTGTTTGAAATTGCCTCTAGATATGGGATTTATGGCCAACAGCTCTGTAAGTCAGATTAAAGGGTTAGTTCGCTCAAATTACAAAAGAACAAAGAATGAGTTCTTCCTAGAAATGCAGGTCCCAGGATTTCATTTGTCTCACCATCCAAATTCAGTGGAGATGAATGGCTTGCTTTATTTTTGTTTCTTCTTTTGGTGAATTGGCCCTTTAACCCAGCACATCTACTGAATGGAAAGAGAAACTCTTGACGACACAAGGCTTTAAAATGAAGAAATAATTTCCACAAAACAAAGCATAAGCAAAAGTATAAACAAAATGTGCAAAGACAATGAAACCTCAGTGAAGGTTTCCTGTATCTGTGGTCAGGTTGAACATCTGATTTTGATATGATATAGAAGCTGTTATCAGCACACTGGTTGATCGGTTAAATCTAGTATATCACAGCTCAGTTCTCTCAAAATACAGCCAGGAAACTAAAAAAAAGTGACAAGTGTTCGTACTACTGTCTCTTGGCACATTCAGTGTTTGAACTTCTAGTTCTGGTCGTAGTTTGTTGTCCTTTTTTAAAATGTATATTCCATTCAGCAGCACGCCTGCAGCTAGCAGGGATTCAGTGTCTTGCTCAAGGGCACTTCTGAAGGGCTCATATTGCAGTTATAGCTCAGACCTTCCATGTGAAGGCTGGTTAGTTCACATTTTAAGGTTCCAGGCATAGACTTCCAGCCACCAGCAACAGCAGAACAGTCAGGTTTGGGGCACTGAGGGGTTTCGAACCACCTTCTATAGATACTTCCAGTGAAGGCTTTGGACCAAGGGAACTGCTTCCTCTTAACTCAGTCCCAGAGGCACCTTTTATTATAGAAGGTACAGTAGAGGCTGTCCTAGTCCCCATCACATCTTCAGCATTTTCTTCTACTGTACCCCCAACAGATGCTCCATCTTTGAGGGACTGCTGGTCTGAGATGTCCCTGTCTGTAGTAGTGTACCACTGGCACTGGAAGTCCTTCTTCCAGATCTCAGCTGGGTCTGGTGCAGGTTGTGTAGTGCTTGTGTCTGGCTGATCTGTGGCTGCATCTGCCTAAAATGTCAGATGGAAAATGTATATGTTAATACAAGCAAACATTCCTGCTGTAATTTTCATGGGGAATATGGAAATACTTTACAGTAATTTCAGCCTGGAAACTGAAGATGAAATAGCATGGCTCAGATACAAAAAGAAGAGACATTTTCATAGTGTTCTTTCATAGTATTGTGTTGTACTTTTTATGACATTGAATTTTACCAAAGCCTCATGCAGAGATTTCCAAAATGTGATGAGTGTTCCCAGAGAAACACTGTGTTCATTTCTGCAGGATCATACACCACCCAAACTCTGTCTGTTGTGCCTCAGCTACTGTTTTCCTCCCTGCTTTCTTACTGTCTAAACACAGAAGATCCTCAGGCAATTACACTCCCTGCTGTTTTTTCCACCTCTTTCCTTTTTCTTTTTTTTATAAAGTTAGTTATCTTTGTCCGTCGTGATTCAAAATGAGCTGTTCTCTTTCCAACTTTCTGCACAGAAATAACACAGGTTAAAAATTTCTGTCTTTCAACTTGTATACACAGGCTTTTGTGAATCAAATCTCCAGTAGCAGAGAACGGGGAAAGTCAAAATGGCAATCAGAGCTCATGGTAGTAGCCACAGTCACATACTGTATGTATTTGTTAACCTTTCTACAACCTTTCTATGATTTCACAGTTACTGCACAGTTTGCTCCTTAGATAATGCACTAACTTGAAGACTAAACTGCAATCTAATATGCACTTTATTTGATCAATTTATATCGACTAAACATTAAAAGTGCCACAAACTACAGCCTCCAAAATAACCATCAAGTTGGTTAGCACCACTCTAAAACAATTTCAACAATATTATACCCTTCAAGAAATTAAGCTTCATTACAGGGCAGTTGTGTTGGACTACAGTAGTTTTAGCTACATGTTGCCAATTACCTGGAAACTCAGCGTGAGTTAAGTAAGACTTGTTTCATCTGTCATAAGTTTTTTAGGGTCACCACAAGCACTGGAATGTGTCATGGCTTCGCATAATAACGCAAAACAACTTTAATGGTGTTGCCATTGGTAGACCAAGGACAGAACATGTCTGGTTTATATCTGAACAAGGTTAAACAGGTCTCTGTCAACATGTATTTATGGCACGCTGTAGGAGCAGGCATCAAGCTCATGCTCGTCCACAGGATAAATGATAACCGGAATACATAAGCAGGGCTTTCTAAATCCTGCATAAATAAATATTGACATAAAACTACATTGCCTCACGTTTTCTGTCACCTTCTCCGTCACTTCGGATTGGGGTGGGAGGTGGAGGTAGGCGGAGCTTCCTGGATTTTGACGGACGCATCGGCCCTTTCCCTGGCACAGAGAGGCTGAACAGAGTCGAGCTGCCGTGGTGACGTTGACGGAGTAGGGTCCCAGGACCTTACGGACGAACTCTGCCAGGTCCTGACACTCTCTCTGGGAAACAGATAGTTTGATGAAGCAGGAACAGTGGCATGTGCTGATACCGTAGATACAATAGACATTTCCAACACATGGCAATCTTTGGAGATTTATCAGTGAAATTAAAAATGTGAGATGGTGATGGGTGGCCAGGTGCATGTGCAGACGTATTCGTGGGTGTATGCACTTCATGCAAATGTATAGTTGTGTACCTCTGTCTTAGTCTCACTCCTCTCCCAGATGACAACTCCGGCTGTTCCCATGGCAGCACTCTCCCCTATGGTGCTCACCAGATCTGCCTGTAAAAAATAAATTATACCAAGAAGCTATAAAAGAGTCAGAGCACAGCACGCTCTTTTTCAACTTGTCTCTTTGTACTTGTCTTAGTAGGATACAGTATAAGCACCATTTCACTCGTCATATAGCCTATTTATCTGTTTATTTCACACTAAATCCTCCACATGATGATAGAAGTGCGAAACAAAAACACATTTCAGCTTTCTAATTATTCTCTTTTCCAAATAAAACCATGAGACTTTAGAACCAGAGTAGAATTAGCGCTATGATCCTTCCTCTCTGTTTGTTCAGCTTTAGCACTGACCCATATGTAGGGCTCTTGTATCAAATCCCAGACGTTGACATCTCACCTGTGACAGGAAATTATTTGTCGAGGCGTAGACGCTCTTGACCAGTGGGAATACAGGAAGATCAAACGCTGTCCCAGTCAGAGATGATACTCGTAGTGCTTCTTTGATTTGACTGGACAAGTAAAGCCTGGCTCCAGACATCCCACCCTGTAAAAAGAAAAAAAAGGAGGGGGGGGCAGATTGTGCACGTTTACCTATAAACCAGGCACAACACAATTATTGGAAATATACCAAGACTCAGTTTGGTTTACAGTGAAGTGCTTAAACAGCAATACTTTTAACTTTTTAAAAAACTTTTTACAAAACTTCACTGATAAACCAAACATGGCATTTTTCATTTCACTTGATTTTTTTTTTTCTGCAGTCGTGCAGATGTTGTTAACTGTTCCGGGGACAAGCTTAAGTTTGACAGTAGTTTTCACAATTTTTCCTGATTTGATCTCTCTTTCCTCCTCACTGTTTTGTTTCCACTTATATCGAACCGGTACTCATGTGGATGTAGGCTTTGAAAAGATCTTTTTCTCTGTTAGGTTACAATCAGGTTTTCTATGCTCCCTCTATAGATTATTGTGATTATAAAACCGAAAACAAATATGTGACAAAGGTAGTATGACCTACCTGCAGCTTCTCCAGGGTGAGGAGAGGGTAGAGGGCGGAGCTTCGTTTCCATAGCCACAGGAGCTCGTCATTAAGGGCCATCTCTGCAGCAGGGCACTCGCCGGTGTAATTGGCTAACACAGTTTGGGCAGGATCGCCATTGTAGCAGCTGGGGTAAGGGGAGACGCCCCATAATGCTTTGGGCCTTAACCTTTTGACCTCCCGTAGCGTCTCCATCATTACTGACTGGGCTGCTGCCTCAAAGTCCACCTGTGACGAGATCCATAGATCGCCTTTCAGTTCACTTTTTAGACATTTTATATTATGTTATTTAAAATCTTTCATTTTTTTCACGGTTGAATAGTCACATGAAATTATTTTGGCTTAAGAGTTTAAAAGCTTCAAAGCTTTGGGAGGATATTCAGGATCAGATGATATGAGATGGTTATTGGATTTATAGGACTACGTTGATTTGTCAGATAGCTCCACACTTAATACAATTAATCACTTTCTTGTCAAGACTTAGATAAGAAGATTGATACTATTCTCGTATTTGTCCATTAAATATCAAGCTGGAGCCTGAGGAGAGTTAGCTTAGATTATCTTTCCAGCTCACTAATTAACACACTAAATCTTGTTTGTTTAATCTGTACAAACACCAAGGTATAAAAAGGACTCGCTGTAGTTATGTGGCGGACTATTTCTTGACCAGATGCAGTCACTTAGTCTGACATAACCCCCCATAAAACCACAATGTGCAGTTTTTATACTTTACACTACAGATTAAACAAAACAGATAAAACAATTATTATTATTATTATTTTTTTGTTACCGTTGCACAGAGCCATACAAGCTGTTTCCCTTCCCTGGTTTATTTATCTACAAACATTTTCCAATTGAATTTCCTAAAAATTATATAGATGTACATGTTATATGTACTATATAAATCCATATTTATCCGTATTCCCTATCTCTACTTTAGCAGAAAATGATCCAGTCAAACCACGACTCAACAGCGTTGTCTATGTTTGCCTCATCAAATGTTTTCCAATTCGGCTTTATTCACATTAACCATGAGCTTTTCATTTGCGTACTAATATGCAGGAGATCACAGTCATGTACCCTCAATTTAATGGATGTCAGTTACACTTTGTTGTAACTTTGACACCATAGAAAGAAAATCATGCAAAGATCCACTTTGCCCCGATGAGTCCTCACTTAAGTACGTTGTAGATTTTGACTCTACATTCTGTTCATCACTCACTGCTGCGGTGCCCTCATGTTTGCCCTACCTGCCATACTGCTTCCTAATTTTCCGTCCTCACATTTCTTTCTTTGGTACCTTTTAAAAGGTTGGAGGTATAGATGCCGAAAGATCAGAACCAACCAAGCAGAAAAACTCACTTATACCAATGGCAATATTTCAATTCAAACAAGATACGGTAACCATGAAGAGTCTGGGGAAGTACGTGGACTATGAGATATGACACATAAGTAAGGTTTTTTATGCTTATGACAAATGCTGGTATACAATTATTGGCATGCACTTTAAATGCCTGCCTGACACTTTAAATGCCGCCTAAAGATTGTGATGGCATTCATGATGACTGCTAAACATGATGATGTTAGTCTTATTCTCACTATTGTTTTGCTTATCTATGTGTTGTAATGTGTCTACATGTTGTGTTCTGTACTACAATTTTCATTTAGACATTTAAGTATAAATGAAAGATGCTCTTATCATAAAGACATATCATTGCCAACATAATTACAATACTTTAGTTGTTATGACTAAAAGCACATGGTACCATAGTGGTCTTATTAGTGAAGTGTATATTTGCATTTTGCATCAAAGATTTTCTCTTGACTAAAGAACAACCTCTTCTGAAGTGTTTTTTTTTTCCTCCTGTTGGCATCTTGCATGCTCCACCATCTGCCAACAACTTTGAAAGTTTTCTCTCCATCTCATGCTCCCTCAGTCTCTCCCCTATCCATCTTTCTTTTTTGTTCACTTCCTGCTTTTCATTTCTTGCAAACTTGTTTTTCCCTCCACTCGCCACTTGCCCTTTTTGTTACCACTTTTCCCGAACTCTCTTTACCTGTGACCACTTCTCCACCACCTCTGGAGTCCAGCTTGGAAAGAAAGTCTTCAGCAGGTTCCTCGATGCCTCCAGATACATTGCCTGCCTCTCTCGGTTCCTTGACCACTGGGGGACCCACTCTGCCCAACGCAGCACCCCCAGTCCAAGGTACCTTGGGGCGGGTAAAGCTGCCTCCAAGTCCTGCTGTGTCTTTTGGAAGTGGTTGTCCAGCCGTGTATGCTGTGGTAGCCCCCTGTTGACCGGTGTGTCTTTGTCCACAAAATACGGATAGTTCCCCAGCGTGTCCTCGTAAAAGACGGCCACGCGGCCCTCTGGTTCCATCCCGAAAGATCTGAGATCTGGCCGACCGGAGCAGGAAGAGTCAGGGATGCCCCAGAAGATGATAAAAGGCTGTCCGGACAGGAGAGGGGGGCGTGCTGGCTGGGATGGACCAGCAGTACAGAGGTCAGTGAAGGCAACAAGCAGGAGAAGGAGGGGCACTAAAGCTGGAGGCTGGACTTGAAGGATGGCTGATGAAGAAGAAGTTACATGAGTCCTGAGATTGAAAGGTGTCAGTTTTGGTTCTGGCTTTGGGTCTGGACGCGACCGGGGCTCGGTCCACGCCATTGAAGCGGCCACCTCTCAGGCTCTCACCTCTTCAGGCCTTCACAGCCGATCATGTTCCTACAAAACACATGACAGGAAGTCAGACCTTCCCTGGATAAACTGTTGCTGATATTGTCAGGAAAACAGTACATATAAATCATTTTCTCACTCTGTTGGAATCGCTCTGTACTTCAGAAGGAGTTGCTCTGTCAACTGTTCGGAGTGAAGTTTGTGGATTACCTTAAGTAACCGGAATATTGAAACTTTAAAAACCACCACCAACAAAATTCAAACCATAACCTCACAATTTTGACTGTCATTGCTTTACTGTGTTCTCACCTAATCTCCTGATTTTTGCTTCGATCTACCCTTTTATTGAGCTACACTCTGTTTTATCACCTCACTTTTTTAGTTTAAAGGCTTAAAAGCCATCCTTAAAACGTTCTTATCTTCTGTACCATTCATTCATCTCCCCCCTGTTTTAAGCGTTGTAGTAAAATCAGTGACAGATTATAGATTTCTCAAGAGTTCCTTCAGTGACACGTGTCACGAAGGAAGCCAGCGTAGTTAATATTTCATGCGCTCAGTCATATAAGATACACTCGGTGGGGATCTAGGTTTTAAAATGGTTACAGAAGTGTGTACAAGGCTGCACAGTAGTAAAGCAGGATAAATGCTGAGTGGAAGTGATTCCCACATCACATGCATACACAGCATGCAATGACTTAAAGAGTACAAGTAGAAAACATCTTGAGTATGAATTATGGAAGAATCATGCCGTGCAACATCTGCTGTGATAACATTATACATCTTTATATATACTTAGAAATCACATATGTTCATGTGCAACATTTTCAAATACATTCTGCAACAAATTACCGAAAAGGACAAATAAATGCCTCCAACCTAAAGTTTAGATATTGATAGAGGGATCATCTCCAACTAACTGACTAACTTTGCTAATCCAGTCGGCATCATTCATGTTAAAATCAAAATCTGTTTTAACTAAAGAAAATACTGTGTGGTTCTCAGTAAAAGGACAAAATGAAACAAATCTTCTTTGTCACTGAGATGTCACGTCGAACAAATGTGCTTCTTTCAACTTAGAGTGGTAAAATACCAGATCTCACTTGAGCAAATAAAGAACTTTTCTTCTTAGATATATTCCATAACTATCCATACACTACATATTTTACCATCCAAATAAAAAGTTGTTGTGTATACCAGATGTCAGTAGCTTATTGTTACAGTTAACATTGCTTCTTTTAACAAATTTATGTTTATCTTTTCATTACTAAAAAATACCAAACTTGAAGATGCAATTATTTCTAAGTATATCTTCTAGCACTGGTTTAAACATAGCCACAACAACAGTAATACGGTTGTACAATCACTACAACTTGTAACAATAATAAATATTTTCCTGTCTAAGCTGTTGTCCTTCTGTCATAAAATATATTGCAGTGCCCGTTTTACTCTCACTGTATCATTTTCCATCATTGAGCAGATGACAATGTAGGAGGTCAGGGGAGTTTCTGTTTGAAGGGAGTGGATTTTAATTTAAAATTTATCCATTAATTTATCTTATCCTTAAATTAATTTATGCCATTAAAAACAGCTTCATGAAGGTCACTAATTTATTGAGCTCACCAGACATTTGCTTTTATTTTTCTTTGAGTTGATTACAGCCCAGATGTACCAGCAGATACACTGTGGCTCTTTGTTATGTTTTGAGACTATGAAACTCTCGGTTTTCTCTTTAATAGCACTTGTCTTGTGTTCACTGATCATGTGAGACACTCACTTGGTTATTAAAAAACATAAAGTTCTCTCGTCTTTCATTTATTTTAAGAGGCTGACGTGGTGTCACTGTCACATTTATCACACCATTTTAATGAGTCACATTATGATTTCTATTCAGCATGACTGACACACAGATGACCACTGTGTGACTCATATAAGTATAAGATATCATCTATTTTGAGAGTTTAACAAAACAACAATTTGTTACACCACCTGCAATTTTAAAATGCCTGCCTACAGGTTATCGCATCAATAATTTAACACCAAGACATCAGCAGAGGCAGGAAAACTGACAGACATAAACTTTGAAGACGCGCACCGCAGTTGCTACCGGACAGTGTGTGTTCCTGAAGCTTTTAGATTGTTTATTTCACTGTGGATCATACAAGTTTAGTTTGGAGAAGATGAAAAACATACAAATGTACAAACCAGTGCAGAATGAATAGTGTCAGTACTGAAGAATGAGAAACTAAAATCCTGAATGTCCAGGTGTGTTTTTGACAAATTACATTTTAGGAGAAAAGAAAGTAAACGCATCACCTCCTGCTGCCTCTTGTTAAATTTGAAGAAATCACACGCTGGAAAAAACTTTTGACAAATAAACCGTGTTTTTCCAGGATGGTTCGTCAGTTTTGTTGTATTGCTTGTATCATGATTTGGCTTGTCACTCGGCTGTCAAATAAAAAACAATATCACTGTAGAAGAAGAATTATTTGAAACAAAGTTTTGCTCATGTAACAGACAGGCACATGAGGAATCCCTTCCATATAATTAGAAGGTAAATAATTGGCCTGTTTTGACTAACAGAAATATACAGTGTTGTCACATCAAAGGACTCTTGTTCATCAAGGAGCACAAGAGATGAGAAAGTGAGAACTTGAAGCAGCACTAAATGTTTTTTCAAATAATGAGTGGCATTTTTGCATTGGTGGTAAAATCAAGACAAAATGTAAAAAAATAACAGAACCTTTTATATCAGGGAGTGCTTTTCCTGTTTATGTAAGAAATGATTATGGTGAGCAATGGGAGGCTCTTTATGGGTTAAAATCACTGGGCAGTAGAGGAAGACGAAAAAGAAAACAGCTTCATTAACGATGTGAATTAATGATTTATTTTCCATAAAGAACATTCATGCTAAATAAGAGAAACATGTTTCATCAACATCAAAGGCTAATTTAAGTCACAGTTTTGCAGTTTTTGGGAGACTCGGTCAATTAAATCAGGTTAAATATTTTGAACCTAAACACAAATCCTGCTGTAGCTGTTTCACACACACAAAGACGCTCTACTGGTGTCTACAGATAAGTCACAAAATTGAGAAAACAGCACAGCGTGTCAGTGTGTTGAACACAGTGGAAATTACATTGGGTCTGAAAGGGCCATTAGGCTGCAGGCTACAACTGACAACATCCCTTTTTAACAAGTATTTGTTGACAGTTTGGCAAATTGGTATCATTAAAATATTCTGAAATATCTATTAGCTGTTTCTGTTTGCACTGTATGGATGTACAGAAAATGAGCACTGGATTAAATAGATTAAAAATGTGATGATTCTCGGGAAAGTTCACAGAGTTTCTAGGTGGATTTATGCATATTTGTTCACAATGGATATTATAATTGGTAAGTTACACTGAATCTAAAAATATGTGTATTATATCTGTCTGTTTACATTTGATGAAGTTATAACTCAGAGTAGAAGGAGCTTAAGTACCCCCATCTCCTCCATCCACTGTGTGTCTCAGGCACTGCTGCAACTGTTGACCATGTTGGTAAATGGGCCAAACTACTATAACTGTCTTCCTACTTTTTCCACAACACTGGCATGCACCTGTTCCTCTCACTTGCCCTTTAATCTCCCCTGCACCTCACCTCACACTTTGAAGACCTCTGGCTTAGATTCTCCAAGACCACAGTCGGGATAAACACAGTTTTTATTACAGATTCACTCATTTGTCTAACACTTAGCTCCACAATCTCCCATAGATGTTCAGTTGGGATCAGGTGACTACAAAGGCTCTAGCATATGATTCAAATTATAGTCATATACATCTAAGTAGTCAGTTATGTCTGGTGTCCTCTTTGGAAGAAGCTTGTTATGTGTTCCATTCGTTTATTCAGGTTCCTTTTCAGAGAATGGTTAGTTCAATAATTCATGTGAACTCCTCTGTATCACATTGTGTCCCATTCCTCTGGTGTTAACAAAGAGCTGCAGCATTTTAATGTTTTCCAGCTTATTTTTCTTCACCAGGAACTTGTCACATTTTGGTGAAAAAGCTCCGGCAATTGCTTGTTAGCAGTGGCAACTCTTCTCGACAGCACAGATAGCTGCTTGCTCGCTAACAAGCCATTAAAACGGGAAATTTTACATTGTGTGACGAATGTCTGGTAGAGACAAAGTGCAACTCGAAATGCCAAGGGATTCCTGTTTCCTGCACAAATAAGTACAGTAACTCGAGGAGGGGAAAAAAGGAAAATATATCTGCACCCTGATAAAGGCTCTGCACACCCTCACAGGTGTTTTCAATTAGCCTGGCTGATTAGACCTTTAGTCAGGCGGAGGAGAGGCGGAGCCACACTCGAAATGATGTGATGTCACCAGCCTAGCTGACGGGAGAGTGAGGGAGCGATCGGGCAATCAGGTGCCGGCTGTACTCGCCCACACAGTCCTCAGAGGAGGTCTAATCAGGCTAAAGTGAGAACACCTGTGTGGGTGTGCTGGGGCAACATGCTGATTACTCGTGGACTGACCTCTGCAGTACAACTACGCTATGTTAACAAGACAAGTGGAACGAAAGCTATTTCACACCATTATTTGATTTACATGTTCATTTGCCTCATCATCATCATCATCTCAAAATAACAGCCATTAAACTGTAATTATATCTTACATATGAATGCCTAATTATAACACAGCTTCAGTGATACTGATTAGTTTACACACACCCAGTGAAATCTGTTTAAAAACATTAGATATAAGTAGATGTTAGATTAGAAATTAAAAGGTCAGTTTTAGAAAATAAATTGCAATTTTGTAACATGTAACTTTAAAGTCCTGTTTATATTTTTAAAATTGTAAACTTAATCCACAGACTGCCGCCTTGGTTCATTTTAAGCATTGTTCTTATCCTCACAGACTTCCGACCAACATTATAAGCCACTAATACCAAGGAGGTCAAAGGTCACAGAAAGCACAGTGTGCTGCTAATATCCCTGTTTTTCTAAATCAATCATGTAAAAATGTGCATTCAAAACAGGAAAACAATGAGGGGAGAATGCATTTTGTTCTTGTATAATCATTGTTTTTAAGGAGAGATTTTAAGGGTCATTCTCTTGGAGTTTCTCACTAATAAGCTATAGTTTGACTGTAATCATCTAAAACATGATCAGACATTCACAGATGAGTATTTCAAATTATTACAATCATCCTGTTTTTTTTTTTTTCAAAAAGTGCTCTTGTCCTTTTTTTTTTATCCTAATAACCCCTTCGTACTGTACTTATAATTCCTCACTCACTGGCTGTGGTGAATGTTAAGCGTGATAGCGAGCTAATCTCTGGTCTGTGTTTACTCGTCTGTCTGGACAGAAGCTGATCCTGAGCCCACCGCCTCCGCAGCTCAAAGCACATAAAGACACGTCAACCTTTAGAGGTTATACATCATGTAGCCGTGAAGGTGTCAGCTTATATATTACACATTAGTTTTTAGAGATTAACCCGGTTAAATTCACACACAAGTTAATAACACACTTTTAATTATTAAATGTAACAATATCATCACTGAGGTATGTCTTTTCAGAAGGGACCAATGAGTATGTAAATCTGGCATTTCTAATTTTTAGTTATTTCATTTTCTAATGTGTTTTTCTCTTCATTTTTATCTCACGGTCCATTTGTCTGCTCCTCTCCCATGAAAGCCGCCATGCTGTGCCAATAACACAAGGAAAGGAAATCTGTTATTTCAACCTGCTGGGACTCTGATTTGATCATCATCATCATCATCAAACAGTGTTAAAAAAATCAGATTTGACACTTGAGGAGAAAAACATCCATAACAACAAGAAAACCCTGCTTGTTATGTTAAATTTAGACCTTGAGATCTCATTTAAAAACTTGGCAACCGGAAGCTGTGAGCTTACGGCTGCGCTGGCTGTTTCTATCTTTGACATTGACTGCCGAATGTTGGCCAAAGTACAGTACTATGTTTTCTTCTTCTCTTGTGTATTAAGTGAAAGTCTTATACTGTAAATTAGAGAACTTTGCCATGTTTGTTTTCCAATTTTTTCAGGAGGCTTTTAGGGGGTCACTGTCATGTTTTCTTGTAAAATATGGGGCCTCTAAACAGAAGGATTGGATTGTTGTCACCTAATTGGGGTAAATTAAATGAGTATTCTACGTTCTACGTATTCTATGTTCTCAGGCCGTGCTGTTTGTGCTGCTAATCAATGAACTGAGAGGAAACGCCAGTATGATCCAGTCAGGTCGCGAAATCAGCTGAGATTAGCCCGATACATGCGTCACTGCAATCCAATGCCCAGAAAAGAACCAGTGCAGCCATGCTACAGCTAGTCACTGCTCAACATACAGTCCATTAGTGCATACTTAGACAGTTTGGACATAGTCAGGAAGGTGAGAGTTGCTTCTATTTGCTCAGAAAATGTATGATTGGGTCCAATGACTGATATTAAAACGGAAAGGATTCAGAAACAGTAGGAGTCACCAGTGTTACCATTTTTGCTCACTGAAACTACATTTTTAGACTGAGGAGTCTGAGGATAGAGACGTCAGTGCAGCATTCATCACATCACTGTCGGGACATACTTTCATCATTCTTGTCTAGCATTTTGGACATTACACCACAAAAACAGAAAGTGTTAGATTCACATAAAATTAGCCATGAACGTCACCATGTCCAATGTCAGCTGGGATCCTTTCCAACCTCCCTGCAACCCCCTACGAGATAAACAGACTAACTAATGTATGGGTGGATGGGTGGACAGTGTATATTAGATCTTGTTATAATTATTTTCCAAACCATAAACTCACAGCTGCAGTCCTGACTATAAAAAGAAAATACCTTCCTGCCAATTGGTTATAATCATATTTAATAAAGGACCACCACAAATATGACCGCAAAAATTACTATTTTGTTAAATCAAAACCCATCTGACCTTTTCTTAGCAAAACTAAGACACAACGTGTCTTAACATAACATCCACAAAGGTGACATTTACTGTAGGAATATTCACACAGGTGCTCGCTGTAATAGTGGCACTGTTTCTACATTTCTACAAACTTTTTACTGTGTTACAGATTTTTTCAGCCAACATACACTCTTCATACATTCATTTTACACCTGTGATGAATCACATATGTCAGTGATGTCTGCAAATTTTCACTGGAAACACAGTTTCAGACGTGCATAGCTACAAAAATATAAGGTGTGTTGACTTGTACATGTGTGAATTTATGACAAAATATGTTCAAATCTTTTATGTCAAAAGTTCAGCAGTTTATCCACTGATATTACTGCAGTTACTGCAGTTTTAATACTTTAACACGCTGAGAATATTTATCTGAAATATGAACCACAAATCTGTTTTTTCCCAGTATCCGTAACTATAGCTTTCTTTAGAAACAATTCTATTTTATGCAGTTTTATAATAGCAGCTTGTTTCAGTTGTTTATTGTCAGGCACAGAGTTTATTTTAAATATTTTATGATTTTTAGTTGTGTAGCTCTTTTGAAACAGTAAACCAAACTGTCAGTAACCATAACAACACAGACTAGAGTAAGACAATCCAATGATGCGTCGTAGTTATTTAATTAAAATCAAACAGACAAGCTTCTGGCCTTTGCATTCGAGAGGAAGTGTTTAATAGTGACAACAAGATCTTTATTTTCTTAGCAGCAGTTGGATTTTTGGGATTTTGGTGCAAACTAGCTGTTAAGCTAACCCCTGCACATTCACACTGATGCTGTTAAATGTCAGCGTGTGATTAATGTGCACTGTCGCCTCAAAGAACAAACAAATATGCTGAGATTTTAAAATATCAGAGGCCACTCCAATACGAAATGGAGGTAAATGGAATTTGCTCAAAGCACTGAATATTGAGCTGACAGTCAACAGTTATTTTGTACTGAGCATAAAAAACTGTGAAAACTGTCTACTTGACTTTTTATTGAACTTTTGTTTTGAAGACAAAACAACTCATTCAGCGACTAGTTATATTATTTTATTTTCAGGTTTTCTGTTCACAACTTCAGAGAGCTTTTATATCCTCTATAATTGACACAATATTTCCTGAAGGCCTCTGATTAAAGAACAAAACCTTACATTTTCCCCTTTAAACATACAAAAAACAAACAAAAAAAGTCCCAGACTATGTTAGTTCCAGACCTCTGAGCAACTGCCCACACGTTTTTTCACCTTTTTTTTTTGTTTTGTTTTTTTAAACAGTGATTCAAACAGAATCAATGAATAATGACTTGAAACTAAACAGCCTGTTCCTGACCACATGTCCTGAATAAAACAGAGCAACAACACAATACAATTGCTTTTGATTTCATTAAAAAAGAATCTGGTGGTGTTGTCCTGTATCATATAATTCAACTGTGAATCTTTTTCTGTTTTAATTCGACACTTTGAATATACAATATTTGTATTTTCTTTATGGCTTATTTTGTTTTGTTTTGTATTTTTAAACTGAAACATTTTATCATAGCACCAACTGAATTGAAATCAGCAACAAAAACAATACTTCAGTTGAATAAGTGCTATCCTGACCAGACAAGACAAGCCACACTTACCAAGGCCAGTGTTGTTCCTGTATTTACTCCTCAGAGTCTGGACATCTTCTGAGTTACTGCTCCTGTTCCTACAGTACTTTACTCCTCTGTCTTCTGTTTTATTCGTTACTCTTCCAGACAGAAAAATGAAGGACTCCTGCTGGATTTGTGAGCGCATGGATGAGCTGTGTATGTATAACATGCAGCAAAAAAAACTGACATCTGGAAGAGAGAGATATATAGAGAGGGAGGGAGATAAAGAGACAGAAATAGATGAGAGAATTAAAACGAGAGATAAAAGTATCAGGGGGAGAGGAGAGGTGGGAAATGAAGAAGGAAAAGACAGAAAACAGGTAAAAAAAAAAATAAATAAAAATAAAAAATTAAGAGAGACGTGGAGGAGGAGCTGACAGTCTGTCCAGGAGGTGGGCAGGTGTGTGTGTGTGTGTGTGTGTGTGTGTGTGTGTGTGCGTGCAACCTCACCTTCACAGCCAGGTTAAGCTTCCTTACTGAGAGATGGTAAGCAGGGTCAGTGTCGACCACGCCGACTCACATGACCAATGGCACTGGCCATAATCCCATAATCCTCTGCTCTACCGCCGCTCTTGGCTAAACAAACACCCGAGCTGTGAAGGATCACACCTGCCCCCCTCTTCTTCTCCTTCTTCTTCCTCTTCCTCCCTTCACTCCCTCCTCTCCTCCTCCTCCTCTTCATCTTTTATCTCTTCTCATCTTCCTCTGCCTCTCATTCACTCTCCTCCCCTCTCTCATCAGTTACCTTAAAGTTTATTTTCTATGTATTTCTTTAATTTCCCTCCTCCTCTTCTTCGCTCTCCTCCCCCTCCAGCTCCTTTCCTCCCTCCCAAATCCCTCTCACCCTAATCTTTTTTTCTTCCACACTTGACTCTCTGTTGTTTTATGTTGAACTTTTATTTTTTTCAAGGATTCAGCAGCCACAAGAAAAAAACCCACCAGCACCGTCTGGGTTGGTGTGACACAGCAATAAAATATGCTCCCTCTTTTACTCTCATCCCTCCATTTTTGCCACCTCTCTTTGTTCAAACAAATTTCTCCTCCCTAGTTTCTTGTCCTGTATCATTTTCTTTAACGCTTGACTAGTTTTATTGTAAACTAGTCACAATCCATATCTCCTGAGTGGATCTTTCCCTCTGTAACACATTTGTATACACTATGCATGTGCCTCTAGAAAGCTGTCTGCTTTCTAATGAAAATCTCTTGACTTAAGTCCAGAGCCACATTGGCCCCCGTGAGGAGTTAAACAAGAGGTGATTTTGACCTCTTGGTCATGCTAAATAAAAAGTCAGGTGAATTCTCAAAGTAACATAAATGTCTGATCAGATTTCATGGCAGTCTGTCAGGTAGGTTTTGAGATACTTTACTCTGGACTTTCAAGTGTTGAATAGAGGAAAATGACTCAGAGTGAAAACTTAGTCTGAATGTGTGAGGTATTAATATCATCGAGTGCTAGATGTTGAGTTGAGATGGTTTAGATTTCACCCAACATGTGAACCTTTGACTTCTCCATCATGTCGTTATATCACGCTACATCAGAGACAGCCAGTGCTGTCTAACAGAAACATGTTTAATGTTAAAATCACAGTAAAATGGATGTAAGAGCTTGTTTAGCGTCTTAGCATCCAGATTGACGTGGAGTATGTGGGAGGGGTTTAGCTTTCAAAAGGGGTTTAAATCAAATCCTTCAGATTGGACTGGATTGATCAAAGTGCATTTGGCAGAGTAAATACAGCACAATGTGTAGCTGTAGAGCAATATGTGTTGTCGTTTACTCCCTGCAAAATACACACTCAGTAGTTTGCACTAGGATTGACAATTCAGACACTACTTCATGCACATTTTCATGCGCATTTGTGCATTACAAAAAAAACCTTAACCTTTGGTTAGGTTGGAAAAAGCAAAATGCAACAACGGCCAAGGAAACAGACTTAGTGAATAAAAATTAAGCTACAAGAGGCTGTAACTTTCCACACATGAATAAATCAAACAATATTTCCATCATGTTTTCTACATTGTTCTTCACCATTTGGGATTTGACTGGACTCACTGAGTACCGTCATCTCAAAATCACAATTGCCTAGAATTTTCATATATTTTGATGGAAACCTAGCCAGTATTAATTTGCATCACTGCTAACTATAGTCACATAATGTTTATTTTCACATCTATAAAATGCGTTACATTGCATTCTGGTATTTGTGGCAGAAAGTGACTGCTAGTACCCATGAGCTAACGATAGTCAACAGATAAATTTATAGATATGTCCCCAAGTTCATAAGAACAGAAAAGAGAGGGACTTTTGCTGTAAAACAATGACAACGACAAACGACAATGTAGCTAACCAAGCCAAACATAAAGCAAGTGCAACAACACAAGACATAGCAGCCAGCAAATATTACTTACTAGTCCAACAGCAAGAAGCCCAGCTCATTGTCTGTCTTTCAGCCTTTTATTTCACAAAGCTCTCACCAACCACTAAAAGTCAGTCTCAGATTTACTCTTGTCTGGCAGCCTCTTTTTCTCTTTTTAGCTTCCTCTGTCGGCCTCTTCGGTCTCTTTAGCTCGCCCTGCTATGTTTTAAATGTCATTATTTTAATATTTTTATTTTTACTCAGGATAATACATGCTGCAGTGTTAATGGACTGACTACATATTTCATATGGACTATAGTTGTGTTGGAGGTAAACTTACACAAAATATAGAAAATACAGCTCCACCTTGTCAGGGTTTTGTGTAACAAATCACATATTTATATTTGTTTCTATACTCGCTTCTGCCTATATTCTATTCTTGAGTACATCATCTTTTCCTTCATTTGTTTTGTCTTTTTTTTTTTCATTTTGCCTCTTATATTTCCACCCTAGTCCTTTATTTAGACTCCATGCCTTTCACATTCCATCTCTCCGCTCTAAGTTGCCTGTCATTTTTTCCATTAGAGCTGTCGCTGCACACAATAGCTAATAACCTGGTCAAAGAATCGCACCTGTGCTCCCATGCTTTTTCTATAAATTCCCCTTTTTTTTCTCCCTGTTCTTTGCTGCGGGTCTTTTCTTTAGATTTTTACCCTGTTAACCATCACAGTTATGTTTCCCTTCATGCTGAAAGCAGCAATTTATGTTTATTCAATTTAAAACTATTCTTTTCATATTTTCTATTGTATCCATTCACTGTCCTCATTCAGTTGTTCAGGATGAGAGTTGGTAGCCCTTAATGATAGATAATCTCCATTCTCTCCAGGTAATCTAATGTGAAAATGAAACAATGTAGTTTGAGGATCAGGAATAAATCCTGCATTACTTTCCAAAGTAAAAATCTGTTCCTATTTTTTTGCTCTTTGGCAATTCTGAAACATTTTCACAAAGTCTGACATTTCACATTATTTCATACAGTTTAAAATACAACACATGATGAACTCATTCACCTCTCTGTTGATTTATTCCACTGTTACATACATATATTTTATATATATATGGATCCCTTATATGTCCCCTGAGCTTATTTATGTGTATACGTTTGTGGAGTTTGATGCATTCCTCACAGTATCTGCACTGAGCTAATACTTGTGGATCTTACATCTTTTACACCTTTTATTTCATTCTCACTGAGGCCTCCTGCACTAAAAATACATCGCAGGGAGTTCTAGACAAAAGCATCCACCGCATGCCAAGTGGCGGGCTGTACATGGGTACTGCGTATCTTTATGTCAGCATTTATGTTGTATCTGTGTCCTCGCATGTTTTCCAGTTCTCTAGTCATTGTGCAGTGTGTCTCCTCTGTATGTATCAGGGGTTTTGTACTGTATATGTCGCATGATGCTCCAGATATATTGCATTTTCATCTTTGCTTACCTTTGTGTTTTTTCAGTTTAGATCAGCAGGGTAGATTAGGGTAAATGTTCTTTTAACATCACCCCAGTCAAACCACAGTCTGATCTTTTGTCCAGTGGAGCAGTTTGAGGTCTTGCTCAAGTGCACTTCGGCAAGACTGCAGGCCATTCATCTAGGCAATCCTTTAAAATTTTTACATGTGAAATTTAATTTTTCTCACCGGAAATGAAATCCTATGTCATAGTTTGTGCCTGAGTTTTATTTAGTGCCTTTATGTTGCAGCCATGTTTGTTTTAGCTCCCTCTGATTCAATATTTTTGAGTTGATTGTGTGTTTGTTGGTCTGATTGTATTGTATGTTGTGGGTGTTTTTGCACGTACAGCATGTTGTACCTAGTGTGGCGTGAGATCTTCTGCCCTTTTCAAGGTGGAGCAGACGGAGCACTCAGAGTACACGGATTATACAAGGGTCACCAACAATACCTTCAGGTTAAATACACACAGACCATCAGAGATGCACACACGCACACCAGCACCAGTCAGATTATATGTATTCAATTCCCTCGGGTCATCCGATTTGCTCTGAGGGCATGTTTCCCTGGAAACAGATCAGCGAGGGGACGATGATGATGATGATGTTGCTGATCTCAAAAGCCGGTGTATAAAGATAAAGAGCTAAATAATAGATAATAGATAAAGAGCTAGGAGGCATGGAACAGCTAGGAGGAAGGTTTTTCGTACAACGTGTCTGGATGATGACATGTTTGGACTCATATCCTGATTTTTGATTCAAATTATTACTGTTTATTAACGTATATCTGTGCTGATGTCTCAGTTGGTGCTCCTGTCGTTTTATGTGGCATTTCAACATCACAACAGTCTTCCCCTCTGCATCAATGTCAGTGATGTCATATCACGTATCTTGGTGGATAGCTATCAGGAATCTGAACATTTCAGTCACTTCAGCATTCATAAAGAATGTTGAACATCCCGTATACTCTCAGCATACTCTCCTGAATAGCTGCAGTAGTTGGTCAAATCCCAGCAGACATTGGAATTGGTGCACACTATCTAAACATCACAGCATTTACAGAAATAGTCCAGTATGTGGAGAAACATCAGCCTTTGGAAACTGGATCAGTTCCTCTAATCCATACTGGCAGGCTTCTCAGTGCAACCAGAGTTTGTTCAATGATGCGCAGGCACTTCGAGTGATTGTGGGAGGTGATTGCAGGGCTACAGTCCAGCTGTTAGATCCCAGTTCTTGGCTTGGCCATTGTTAGATGTTGTTGAAATGAGACACAGACTGCATGTCATATATGAGATTCTCTTTAAAATGTGAATTTTTTCTCCTCACAGCACACAGCGCAGTGCAAAGAGGGGGAAAGCCTTCATGAAGCCACAGTAATCATCATACCATCAGTCTCTAGAATTGACAGTAATGTGAAATTGTGGTTCATTAGACTTGTGAGAAGCTAGTCGCGGGCTTCCCTGACATTGACGATGGTCATTAATTAAGCCACTGAGCCACCAGTGATTCAACTTAGACACCATCAGGAATGCAGGCTGTGAGAGAGCACAGGACATCCCTCCTCCTTTATATCTTTATTCTCTCAAATATCACAACAGCATCGCAGCTCCATCCTAAATCATCCTGTCATGTTTAACTAAAGCCTTCACAGAACATTTATGTCACAGATATCTGTGTTTGAATGTCACAGCCCATCGCTTTAACAGATAGATGAAGTCGATGAAGCGATGTTACAGATGTCCCAAAAAAAGACGTTTTGTCAATTATATCTCACTCTTGAGACGTGCGTGCCGTATGCAGACCAGACAGTAAAGACACACGTGGCAAATGATTGTTTCTGGCATCATCAACTTGATGGGGATATGATTAACATTTAGGTGGCGTTGTATGGGGTGATCTGGCTGCATGAGAGCTCCCTCTGATGGCCAGAGAGAGAGAGAGAGAGAGAGAGCGAGAGAGAGAGCAAGTGAAAGAGTAGGGACACACACACACACACACACACACACACAGTGGTATTACAGTTTGGCTGACGTTTGCGGCTCTGAACTGAAAGATTTGCAGTGTGAAAGCACCTCTATTGTGCTTTTTAGTGTGACAGTATCCAGTAGGAATGTGAAGCTAACTGGTCTTTTTTACACACAATAGATACCATCGAGTTCAGCGGGGACACCAGCCGCAGAGTTTAGAGCTGACGTACAAAAAAACGAGAGAAAGCAGAGGGGGGGGAAACAGCTTGTGTGCTGTTATCTCAAACTAGCAAGAATCAAGATACAAAATGAAATTCACAACGATACCGATAACATTTAGAGGATGAGGCACTTGCTGAATTTATTGTGTTTTTAGGGTGTTTCTGCTCAAATCCATTTCACATACAAGCCTTCATTTTCATCCAAAACAACCAAGAATTAAAAAAATAAATTTTATTTGTCCATTTATTTATTAAGCCACCCATTTAATTTGACTTCATTTAAACCTGCAAATCAATTACAAGAAAAAGAAAAACATTACTGATTGCAGCCTTAAAGATGATAATTTGAAGTTTAATTTTAATCCCTGATAAGTTTAATTTTCTATCGATTATTTTGTAGCAGTACATCTCACTTCTGACTCCTAAGATGCAGTGTGTGTGTGTGTGTGTGTGTGTGTGTGTGTATGTGTGTGTGCGTGTGTGCATGTGTGTGTGTGTGTGTGCAGGGGGTTTCTTCATCTTCAGGGGAGTTAGAGAGAAAAAAAGCTCTTGACACTGTTTGAACTGGTTTGTTAATCCTCAGGGCTCTTCAGGTGGCTCATCCCCATGGAAGCAGTGTGTGTATTCCTATGTGTGTGTGTGTGTGTGTGTGTTTAGGTGAAAGAGGTCAATAACCACAGAGAGGTGGGGATGGTGGGTAGTGTTGGAATGAAGATTGTGTGTGTGTGTGTGTGTGTGTGTGTGTGTGTGTGCACTGCTGTGGAGCTGAATGACAACAATGGAGGCGGATGTGGACACGACATGAAACCGGAACACAGCTCTTCAAAAAGAAAGAAGGAACCAAAAGAAAAGAGGGAAAAAACAAAAATGAGAAGGAGAGATGTTGGGTTAGAGAAAGAGAGAGGAAGGAGAAAAGAGGTAGAAGTGAAAAAAAAAAAGGAGTAAGGAAGGAGGAAGGGAAGGAAGGAAAAACCGTTGAGGTACATTGACCGACTTGGAGGAGGGAAAGCATGATGGAGGGAGGGAAGAAAGGAGGAGTCAGTGAAATGGTCTTTGATCTCTGTCTCGTTTAAGCAGAAAAAGGAAAGGAATTACAATGTGTGTGTGTGTATGTGTGTATGTGTGTGTGTGCGCACCCATCCAATAGGCCTCCATTCTGGTTTGCTAAATCCTCGGCTGAAGTAAAGTGAGGAGTTGAGTGTTTGAGTGTGTTCTTACATCTACTGTATGTGTGTGTACTTCAAAGTGTGCATGTGTGTATGTGTGTGTTGAGGCCTAGGCGGATGTTTTCGGAGCTCAGCAGCCATGTCGGGGTAAGGACACACAGAGAGAGAGAGGTAGGTGTAAAAGGGGAAAAAAAGAGGGTGGAAAAAAAAGCGTGTCCCAGGAATTTACAAATGAAAAGAGAAGGTTTTTCTCTTAATGCGATTAAATTTTTCCATTTCACCGCTTCCCCGGCCGACAGTTTCAGCTCTTTAGGAGCACAGAGCCGCAACGCAACGCTGTCTTCAAGACAGGACGGCGGGGGGGTGGGGGTGGCGGTGGGGAGGGAGCTGGCAGGGGGTAAACAGAAGGGAGAGGAGAAAATGGCGAGAGAGGGAGAGAAAGAAAGGCTGGCAGAAATTTTACATTTCATAAACCACTTTGGCAGTGTTTCGTCTAGTTAACAGTCGAGCCAGTGCAGCGATTCAAGCTGAGAAATTAAATTGAGAAAGTGACAGACAGAGACAGACGGAGACGGAAAGAGTGGGAAAAAAAATGCAAAAGGATTAACACTGGATAGACCAAGCATGTTTAGAGTGAATGTGAAGGTTTATTTCAACTTTGGACTGTTTACATGATCAATTTAATTTATTAAACCAGGCGAGGACAATGCAGTTTGAACACGAGGAGTTAAGCTGATTTGATACAGTAAGAAAAGATACAGATACACCCTAGCTTTGACATCACCAATAACAAAATACATTTTCTGACATGTTTCCACTCTACTACAATGCTACAATCCACAATACTACAGCTACGTAGCACCCCTCATTATATAGACCAACAATATTAAAGTACCAATGTGTAGGATTTAGTAGCATTTGGCAGTGAAGTTTCAGATTGCAACCCCCTCGACTTGCCTTCCTGTTTCATGCGTGAACAAAAAACTATGATAGTCACAAAAAATGCAAAATGCCCTACCTAGAGCCAGTGTTTAGTTTGTCTATTCTGGGCTACTGTAGAGCTATGGTAAACACTGTGCTAGAGCAGTGTCTGACGATATAAAAGGCTCACCTATAAGATAACAAAACATAATGATTCTTATTGTCAGATGATCAAACACTAATGAAAACATATTTATGAATATTATATTTCATTTCTGCCATAAATCCGACACATTGGACCTTTACCAAGACTGAGTCTACAGTCATGCTAGCAGCTCTGTGAGACTGCACTTTAGTGCTGTACAATGCTAAGATGCTGATTTTTAAAAGTTATAATGTTTATCTTAATTTAAGATATTCGTACGCAACATTTGCTGATGAACAGCTGAGGAACTGGAACGTCATGTTAGATTTGAAGATATTTGGTCATAAACCGAAGTATTGTACACATTAAGGAAATTACAATTTATCCTGAGGGAAACATGAATGTCTGTTCCAGATTTGGTAATCTATCCCATAGTTCAAGTCAAGATATTTGTCTCAAAACCAAAACGTTATTGTGGCATTACACTTAAAGTCATCCTCTGAGGACCATGAATATCTGCATAAAATTTCATAGGTTTGAGTTTTGGACCAAAGTGGTGGACCAACTGACCCAAATATCCATAGTCAGGACCCTAGCATAACTAAAATACATGTTCATCAGTGTATTCAACAAAAATATCCAATACCATCAAAATAACATGTCAGTCTCTAAGCTTTTTCATGGATTTATTCTGGACATTTATCAAATGTTGACAGTATAAGCAGCAAGTTCTGTCATTCATTCACACAGACAACACTATTCTAATGTGATATGTCCATTTAAACACCTGCACTAATACCATTAAAGCCCTCTGTTGGTCAGTACACATCGTCAAAACAATGTCATGTCAGAGTGTCCTGGACTTGTGTGTGCCCACAGATTTGTACACTGCAAATGAAACACCTTGTTTATGCCTCACACCGTCAGGAGCTTCAGCTGTCAGAGTTACTAAAAATGACAAAATGCTGTTATATTTACTGTAAAGGTTCAGTAACGTCTGTCTGGATCAAAGAAAACTTGTTTATCAGAACAAAATGTAAACCAGGGTTGCTGATAATGGATTTCAACAAATGTGCAGCGTCTTCAAGTACTTTTTTAGAGAAGTTTAAAAGAGAAGGTTCAAATATTCGCCCTAATGGTGTAAAATGCATTGTGGTGCATCAGTTGCTGTTGGGAGCACTGTGGTGTTTCCATACATCACTGCTCTGTTGGGTTTCACAGAGGATGTATTGGTTTTTTTTTACTCCCACTGAATGGAGCAAACAAGGCTGTTACAAAATGGTGTGTGCCACTGGGAGAAAACACTCCACTGGAAAAATATTTCACGTTGAAAACACCCCTGGCTGTCAAGTAATTGTGTAACTGAGCTTAAACAAACCAAGAACATAAATGCAATAAGGTGAACTGATTCACAGTGATCAAAGAAGACAAACTGTCTGTGGGTCTGATTGCTGAGATGAGACCAATGAGGCGTTGCATGAAAAGTCACCACTTGGATAATTTGGAAAATCATAACCGTTGCAATCAATTGTTAATTGAAACGTGGCTTTTCCTGTGTTAACGCCACAGATCTGAGACACTTTTGGATGAGATGAGGTGTCTGAAATGTACAAATTGTTTCACACCAAAACACAAAAAAAGCTGTTTTAGAGAAGGGAAAGAAGAGACAAGCTGAAGAGAGAAATTCTAGTTTCGACAGTAGCTGATCCGTGAGATTTTTGAGAGGCGGTTCGGCTCTTAAGAAACAGGCACTTGAAGACGGAGGCGAGCGATGCCCCATCTGTGTGTTTCATGAAGAGGCTCAGCAGCAGCAGCAGCAGCAGACAGAAACCAGACATGGAACAACTTTTTGACAGATGCTGCTTACTTGTAGCTCTTTAATGTAATTCGTTGAAGTGTTCTTATATTGATGTATGCTCAGTGGATAACACATTTATGAAGGGAACCAGCGGACCGTTTAACTGTGTCTGTCTTTCTCACTAATTTACAGTGAAGAAAACAAAGTTTTCAGATTTTTTATTAAAGTTAGCCACACTCTCTTATTATTTTTAGCAGGTAGTAATATTTAGCACAAAGTGGTTTCCTCCACAGTGAAATAAACAATCTGAACCTCCACTCACAGTGGCATGAAGCTCGAGCAGCGCTCAGCTCCAAAGTGCCTGTTTGGCTGGTTTCCCTTTCTCTGCTGCTATTTGCAGTTCTGGCCACTGTGCCCATCTCTGTTGTCAGACAGAAGCCACTTATCTGTAAACAACACAACAGTCTTTTTTTGGTTTCAAGCATTGAAAAGGTCACACAGGGAAACCTTGGTTGAAGTTCCACAGGTCAGCTCTGCATGCATTCATTTCAAGAGACCAACTTCTCCACACAAACTGGATGCACAAATGTAGGTGACATTCTGTCATCTAGAAAAGCCATTTCCAGTGCAAACTTTCCCTTTCCGCAATAGTCACAGTGAATGAAAGAATGTTAACACATTTACTTCCAGGTTTATAATCAATAAATGTACTGTTACAGTGACGCTACAAAATTCAATGTGAGTGAAATCCATAGCTGAAATAAAAACGCATCTACAGTGAGACTGCAGAAACACTTTGTTCTCCAGGTCCAAGTGAAATCAGTTATTGCTGTTGAAGTGACAGTTGAGCAGCAAATCGGTTTCCTTGTTTTGTCAAATCTAGTTTAAGTCATCAAATTCATGTCTCAGCAACACTCCTCTCCCCATGGAACCAGGAGACGTACTTGAGGATTATAGAACATGCTTGTTATTGTAGTCACATTTTTGTCCAAGATTTACATAGAATCTAGGCCTCTTATATACAACATCCTAAATGCATAAAACATACCTATCAGCACCAAATAGTTGCTGTTTCCTGTATGTCCAAAATGATGCAGCTCTGACCTGGCCACTGCTGTGTGTATTAGTAAGCAATTACAGGCTACAGCCAACCTGTCCAGCCTCTATTTAAAAAGGGACAGAAAGAAAATTGAGTGCAGGAATAATGGAGCCCTTTATGAACAGTTTGGACAGATATGAAGAGGAAATATGTCAAATTGTCTGAACCCATTTTTGGCGAGTCAACAGAAAAGCTACAGACATGAAGAGTCATTTTCATCCTGGTGTAAAAGCAGCAAATGTTGTCTGAGACTTTGGCAACAATTAAATGCTTTGTTGCTCTTTACTGTTGGACCCTGAGCGCCTGGTGTCTACTCTGAGCCACAATTCTGCAATTACAAACACTCTGCTTCAGTGCCAGAATGCAGACTGGCACTCATCACTCCAGTCAGCGTAAGCACCCACACTTTGGCCTTTGTACTATTACACGGTAGCCATCTTAGCTCTAAAGTCCTGCTCTGTGGATGTTGCTCAGTAACTTGTGCCTCTGTGCCAGCTGGCTGGCTGGAGCAGCACACATCTAACCATGGCAATGTTAGGGAGGGAAATGCTGTGTGTCTGCAGCCAAAACTTGTTGAGTCCAAAGAGGACGCTACACCAGACCTGGCTGAGTCCAGCAGTGTGTGGCTGTTGGGAAAAGGGCAAATTGGTCTCTATGCTTCTTCTAAAATGGATTTCACCCTCTACATCAGTTGAAAAGTCTCTTGTAGCTGTGCTGGAAATACTGGAAGTGTTTTGGCCTGTTATCACAAAGTTATCAAGAGTAAGAAAAATACATCAGTTCCTTCTGTGCTTCTGTCAACGCTGGACTCATTCAGCAAAAGTAAGGAGCTGGATGCCCAATTACCAAGGTTTTAATCAGGATTAAGATCAAGAGTTTGCACCAATCTGTTTTTAAACTCTTTTTGGCTCATCATCACAAAAACCACACAGTGTCTGACTTCTGCCTGATCACACGACAATGAAATGTTCCCAAAATGGCACACAGGGGTTAAAAATCATTTTCTTTGCTTGTTTAAATCCTGCTCATCTCCTCCTCTTTGAAATCTTGCACTTCCTCCACCAGTTGGGTAAGAAAAAATCCAATTTATCTGGCTCTGTGCTAATCTAGCAGAGGACAAGTTGCGTGTGACTAAAATGAAACAAATTGACTGTCCTCAGTGCAATACAGCACAATACTTTATCGCTAAAGTGTTGATACAAATGATATTTCAGCTTTCAGACTATCTTTGCGTCTTTGAGTGATTTGTGGAGCTCAGATGCATAAAACACGAGTCATTACCTCCTAAAGCCAAACCTCACTTTGTGTTGTTATTGTGTGCAGCAGTATATTTCAGACAAAACAGAAACACTCACAATTGCATTTAAATTACAAGGTCGCTTTTTTTGTGTCATTTGTTATTCTCTGCCCCCACCCCCGAGGCTTCTCCATGCCCACTTTTTTGGCATCTCTGTCCGCCAGAGTGTAACAGCCAACCATCCAGCCAATGAACCAGGAAGCCAGCTATCCTGCCTGCCTGCCTGCCTGCCAGCTCTCTCCTCTCAGACCGACAGACAGTGGAGGAATGGGCTGGTCTCTGGAAGCTAATGGTTCATGCCCTCCTCCCAGGGCTGAAAATGGACTGGAATGTTGTTTACCTCAAACACACCAGGCCACCATACAGAAAAAAAACATCACAATACAGAAGCTGTAGTCTGAGACTGGTAAATTTCTTGAAGGGTGAGACACACTGAGGTAAAACAATCTCATTGATGCTTTCAGATCATTTATTTCATTTTGTACCAATTTTCTACAGACCCAACAAAAGTAAACCAAGTGTGACAGCTTGAGAATAGATTCAAATCTAACTCTGGGCTCAAAGTGTTAGTGTGGGCATCAACGACTGAACCAAACAGTCTGAGAATGAAAAGATCAATCCCATTAAGTTAACACAGCCAATAGTGGAGTGGCTTTGGTGCTGAAAAATGAAATAGGATCATTAAAATATCTGCATTGATGTTTATTTACTCCTTTTTAGTACCATGTGTGCTGCTGAAAGTGTGACCCAGTAACCACAAACAAAGCCAGAATGTGCTTGGCGCCTTAAATGACACGAATGTCGAGTTTTTGATTGACTTTCAGAAATTATCCTCAGTTGAACATCTTTCTTTGAGGACAGTCGAGGGCCCAGGTGGAGTCATCTTGGCGCCACAAATGACATTTGTCTATAACTTCTGATTTGTCTTTTATTTCAAAGAATGCCTACATCTATCTTGACGTGTTAATACTTTACAATATCTGTCACTGAAGACAGGCAATGTGACCCTATAAACACAAAAAAGCTGGCAAAGGGGCCATCTCGGCGCCACCAGAGACATTAGATTTGAGGTCCTTGTCCAAAATTGTAATTGAAGGAGCCTCAAGTGGCATTACACGCCAACTGAGGCATTTTCAGAAAGACTGTTGATGTCTGTGTTGATGTATTTAATGCCTTTCAGTGTCTATCATGCAGTGTGGCCCAAGGTATTCACAGATGGGGCCCGACGTACCATTGAGAGCCCCAATCAAGACTGAATAGAGCGACAATAAAGGTGAAGTGGGAGGTCCATTCAGATCCATTCAAAGGCCTTTCACAACGCACACAAGGGTTTGAGTTTGATGATGAATTATGTCACGAAGGTCAAAGGTCATTTGTAGGGCCACAGAGTCGTGTGTCAGAGCGGGGTCACGGTCAAGATCAAGAGTGTTCAAGTTCATGTGTAAAGTTGAGAAGATGTGACAGTATTTATAACACTAATGAAAAAAATAGTTTGTGTAATTGTTTATTGTAAATCACAAAATCACAAATCTGCACTTATTAATCACATATGTATATTTAATATTAATATGTGCTGAGTGTGTTAAATCACTGAGTAAAATGAAAAAATGTCGTATGTATTTCTTGTCCTTCACAGCAACAAGACTAAGACTCAAGACTGTCTCTTTCCTATATACCTGTGTCTCCCCATGAGTCAGTCAAAACTGAAGAACCTTTCAGGTTGAAATTATTACACCGATGCAAATGTAAAAAAGTCAAAAACAAAAAGAAATATATTAAACATATATCTCACACTTGCTTGTTCGTACTAAAGGACCTGTGTGTAGGATTTTGTGGCATCTAGCCGTGTAGTTGCTGATCACTGATCACCTCATCCTCATCAAATGCATGAAAAATGTGATAGACCCTATCTACAGACAGTGTTTAGTTGGTCCATAATGGTGTACTGTAAACATGGCAGTTCAACATGGTGGACAAACGCGTTTTCTGTAACTGCTTATCATTATCAGGGTCATGGGGGGATGGAGCCTATCCCAGCTGGCATTAACGCTAATGAAAACATAGTACTGCATATTTTATTCCATTTCTGCCATATTCTGTCAGCCTCATAAATTTTACATACTGTACCTTTAATAGAAGAAAATGGCAATTTAAACCAAGGATGATTTCTACTTTTAAAATATTTTTTCATCAAGCAATTGCGAGAGAAGATTTTTTTTTTTTTATAGTTCTCACTAAAGCAGACAAAATCAGTTAAATTGTTCACTTGGTAACACAAATTTTCCTGTCCTTTTGCTCTTTATTATTTCAGTGCTCAATTAACTTTCAGGGTCTGATGTGTGAAAATGAGGTGGAAGTGAGTGAACAATGCAACACTCACTGGAGTAGAAATGTTAAGTCAGAGCTGTAAAGGACAGGAGGTTGAGTGCTAGAAGTACTCTGGCTGGCTCAACCAGGCATGCTGTGTATCGCCAGTGACCTTCAAAACACCTCAGACCTACATAAGACGATCCAAGAGCTGGTGAACCTGTTCCACTCCGTCTGTTGATGTTTGTGAATTTATGACCTTTCACAAAGCCTTTTCCGTAGGTCTGCTTTGCCCCCGGGTCATGAAATCTGTTAGTGTTAGATGAACTGATTATTTCCAGGGTACAAACAGAACATAGCAAGATCATTTATTTAAGGGACACTCTCCTTCTCTGTCAACCGCTGAGAAGTCAGGCATCTGGCTCCTCACTGTCAGGCACTCTTCAGCTGGGTGGATGTCTAGCTCAGGTCCTTCTATAGGCATTGAAACATCACTGCATCACTTGTGTCACTCAGAGCTACAAAATGCAGCTATTTACCTTGAGGTGGTGTATTTTGACAACAGCACTCAAAGCATCAGCTCTGACACTGCTTGCTATACTGTAAGATGCAGTAGCAAAGTGTCTGGCATCTTAACGTTTCAGTAGTATACAATCTGTGTGAAGTGTCAGTCCTTTCCTTTCCGTGATGATGGTTGAGCTCAGGGTTCGCAAACATATCAGGCAGTTCTGCAGCACACATCCATCGCCAGCAATCAGTGTGATGCACTTTGAGGCTTTTCTAAAATATTCATGACACCAATCAATCGCTAACTTTAACCACATAGTAGTCCCTAGTTGCCATGTATGGATTTTGTGAGAATAATCAATTGAAAAAAACCATCACTGAACATAATAAACCCAGGGTTTATAGATTCCTAGTTGAAGTATGGAAGTATGCCTATGGAGCTGTAACATCATTACACACCACAAAACAAAACAGTTGGATGGAAGGGTAATTGTAAGAAGACCTTCTTATACTTGGAAGAAGTTTAAAATTTGGCCTGACAGCTATGTTGCAACCCAATTCAAAAAAAGTCTGTTCTGTGGCCAAAGTTAGCTGGTCAGCTTCTCTCCACATTGTCAAACTTGGCTCAGCTCAGCCTGTTATCATGTGAACATATCAATGCTGTGCTTCATGCTAACAGTAATGATACCATGGTAATATGCTAATATTAGCAAGCTGACACTGACATTAGGCAAATTAACATCTCTATAATTAGATTATGATTAATTAGATATTTTCTTTCAGCTCATGTGTAGGCTGTTATCATATAAACATACTGATGTTGTGCGTCATCCAACATTAATGGTACTGTGGTAACATGCTGATATTAGTACGGTAATAGTAACATTAAGTTAACATGTCAATAACTAGCTTACCCTGAAGTATTTTCTTTTAGCTATTCTACTAAAATGGCTGCTTGTGCAGCTATACAGCTAATTAGGTGTGAGAATACATGTCATACACTTATCCTATCATTACTCCACTGTGTGAAATTGTACATATTACAGTTTTTAATAGACTGAAATGTTTCTGATCATTAAATCATGTGCTATCCGCTGTTTCAGCTGTGTGTAGACAGCTATGTGGTTCACAGGATAAAGAGGCTTCAGAGCAGGTGGAGTTAGAATAAGTAGAACTAATGGTACGTAGGTTCAAATGGGAGAAACATCAATAAGAAGCAAACGTGAATTCAAACACATTAGAGCACATTAGAGCAGCGTAGTGTGGCATGTTTGCAGCGTGCCTGCATGTCACGGTAACCATGTGAATCATAGTTAAAGCCTAAATGTAGTGGAAAGACGCTGGGAAAATAGTGAGTGAATTTCTTGCTTGAACTTCTGATTTTGTGCTCGGGTGAGCATGTCTGGAGGCGGAGACCTGTGTGTGTGACACTGTGAGTTAAACCACCACTTGCAAAAAAAAAAAAAAAAAAAAGAAAAGATTTTGATGTATTTTTGATACAGAAATGGCAGCACAGCGGTGCATGTTGGTTAACTCCTTGCTGTGATAAACACACACACATTCACACGCTCACACAAACCTATACAAAACAGTCAGGCGCCTGCATGTGGGAGCTTCAGTTGAGTCACAGTTGTCTTGTCACGCCCCTCCTTGCTATGAACCTATTTGACCCAACCACACACACACACACACAAACAAAACACAACACACACCAGATGCAAACATGCATTTGTAACCCTGAAAGGAAGTTTAAAAAAAATGGAAACACACACACTCAATGCCTCTTTTTCAATCTGACACACACTAAAAACACACACCTCTTTCCTTACCTCCTGAAGTGTAGACATTCACACCCTTGGTGACTCTGACAACAGGGCTCATCTGTCAGTGCACACATGCACACACACACACACACACACACATAACAGAGGGGGAGAAAATAATGACCAGTGTGTGTGCGTGTGTGTACGTGTGTGTGCAAACAGCATGCACATTCCTGGAGCCGCTGACCCAGGCTCTGTGGGTAACCATGACGACCACTGCTTCACCATGGAGACGACCGTTACTCCCTTTACTCGCCCTCCTCCTCTCCTCCTCCTCCTTCTCCTCCTCTCTTGCTCCCTACCTCCCCACCCCCACCCCCACCCCACCCTGTTCTCCTCCCTCAGTGTCTCTCTCCGTTCACCAATGACATCAGACGATCCTCAAAACAGGAGTCAGGTGTACTCGCTCCATCACTCTGTTGCTCTCACTTTCCATCTCTCTTCGTCTTCCTTTCAAGAAGTATTGTTAGTAAGCAAAGCCTGATAAGTCTTATTCCTCTGTGCCACAGAGCTCCATTATTCTACAGAGTACATCATTGAGCCACACTGCTGCGCTGGGTGACATGGTCATTCATTACATGAACACATTGTAGTTTATTTTGACTAAATCCACCATCCTCTTGCTGTAAATACTCACTAGAAAACCAAATGTGTATTAATCCACCATTGAAAATAGTCCCCAACAAATGCACAATTTATGGAACAATATTTGCAAAAAAACAACAGTTTATTCACAATAGGAGGAACATATTTAAGCAATATCACATGATTCGGTTGTAAGCACAAGGCCATGGGCCGAATGCCGAAGATAATCACAGCCGTGCTGATATTCAGTACAACATCATGACCTCGAGTGTGATATTGCTTTTATACGACATGTTTACAAGCACCATGGATTGATTTATGATAATAAGTGATAACAGATTATTTGTTTGTTTATTTAACACAAATTTTATTTTATTTCACACATCAACATTTTCCTGAACAGTAGCTTGCTAGCTTTGAACCCTTGGAGTCTAGAGGTTTGCACTTAAGCATCCAGACTTCTTTTCTTCTCTCCATCCTTTTCTGACATCCAGTCATAGTTTAAGTCAGATGTCATTTGTGGAAAATGTTCATGTTTGCATTGCAAAGTTCGTTACAATTTAACGTGTATGCCTGGCAAAGCTAACAAACATGAACAGCTATGCTAACTTTAATGGTTTACATACTAACCAAAGTATTTTGTTTCCACAAAACTTTTTCTTTTCTTTTCCCCACAAGCTGTTGTAAGTTTCTCAACAAGACTTTTATAAAAACAGACACTGGGATTTAGTGAGTGGATGCACACAGCACATTTGTTCAAATTTAAAGGCAGCTCTGAGCATTTGCAGCCCCAAATGGCAATACCAGGTAACAATCTGAGGTGACATTTGTAAACCACAACAAACTCTCTCATGCTTACCAGTCTGGCTGGTCTGTGATTAAATTTATTCAAAAGAAAAACAAAAGGACTTATTCAAAGAAAAACGATCTGGCTCTCGTAAGTCCAACTTTCTTTTTGCTTTGTCACTTCCTGTGAGTCAACAAGTTTTCCCACCACCAGTCATAGCTGACATCTGGGGTGAACACAGCTTCTTAATCAGTGTGAGTGCTGTAGGCTGTAATCTTCTTTTGTAGCCTTAGTTCTTCATTTAGGTAGTTAAATGTGTCTTCTTGCGAAGAAATAAATCATGTTAGTCTGGTATGAAACAGTGGTCACACTACAAAGTGACATAGGTGAGACTAGAAGCTTGATGCGTAGTGACTCTTCACCGCACTAATTGGTGAACTGCTGTTAGTAAGTTAATGGTTAACTCGCTACCTGGTCTGACTGGGCTAGCACTAGTTAGCCACAATATCTCCCAGATCTTCTACCTAATCTCTCTCTCTAATGTTTACTGCCTGTGATCACTTTACACAGATTATTAGTGTGATTATACTTTTCTCCCCACAAACAAATCCACTCGTGGAAACTTCATTGGAGTAGATTTGTTTTGCTGAAAAATCAAGCTGTTTCCTGACTTAGTATAATCACAAGGAAAAACTGGATTATATTTTTGTCATTTTGTAATTTTAAATGGAAGACTATTTATGTGTATATTTATATATCCGCCCTCGCCACTGTCCTGGGAACTAACAGCAACCTGTCTACAAAGTTGTCTCCAGTTCTGCACCCACTTACTTGAATGCCCTTATACAGGCCTATGTTACCTTCTGACCATCGCGCTCCTCTGATGAATGACACCTGGCTCTACCTCTCACACACTCCAATTTTTTCCTGTCTGTTGTTCCCTGTCGGTGGAACATCCTACCATTACCTACCAGAGCAGGGGTGTCCCCTCTCTACCTTTAAAAACCTCCTGAAGGACGCAGCTCTTCAGAGAGTACCTCCTCTCCTAGCACTACCAACAACTGAACCCTAGAAGGTCCCTCTGCTTACTGCAGAGGGGGGGGCTGCCAAACTTGTTTTTTAAAAATATGCCTGAGAATACAGATTAACCTTTCATATTCGTAAAATGTTTATTATTGTAACTAATAACACCACTGATGATAGGCTACGCGTGAATCTTCATGCAATCATGTGATCTTGTATTTTACATGTCATTGTAGGCCCAATTTAATATGCATTACAATTTTATACAATATAGCAGAAGGTTGTTGCTCTGTCTCTCTATCAGCTACAGGGTGCTTGGCCTGAAAATTGTTGAATATGCCTGATTCTCCAGATATAGATACAGATCTGCGACAAATTAAAAGAAAATGAATGAACGAGTGGAAACTCATATCAAATGCAGATACATCATACAGGGCACAAAGGTCCCTAAATGGTTTCATGAATATGAAAATGATGTGAATTATATGCTTTGGCCATCGCAGTCACCTGATCTCAAGCTAATTGAACAGTGGTGGAATATGCTGGAGTGACATGTTGGTTATCACCCTCCACCATCATCATCAAAATACCAAATGAGGGAATATCTTTTGAAAGTTTGATGTTCATCCCTTCAGTAGAGATCTAGAGATGTGAAGAATTTATTCTGAGGACCATTAAAGCTTACTCAGGCACTTGATATTTATCTTAATTTTTCATCCACCTCCACCAAGGCGGCCTTATCCTAAATATACTACTTTAGTATTAAACATTTTTAAAACGTTCTGACTTGGATGATGATCAAAATACACAAATAGTGACAGACAGTCACAGGGATACAGAGTTTTTTGTGATCCAGTTTCTCATGCAAAAATAATGCAATATGTCTGATTTCAGTGTTTCAAAATCCTTTGGAAAATTCCTGGATCTGGATCTGAAATATTACTTTTTCATGTTTCCAACAAAACTCTATGACATAGCCTGATAACTGACAGCACTATAAACATTGTCTCCATGACAGAGGCAAATATCAGGCACATCGCTAAAGGGCATTTTGTGGATTTCCTATGTTGCTACTTTGTCTGTGCACGTACACAACCAGTCCGCCCACACTTAGATGTCACTACGACTTGAATCACTACTTCCTGGCCTCTACACATTAATGTGACTGATCTGAGTTTTGTGGGTGGTTATGTCTGACCTTCACTCCATGACGTTTCAGACAGGATGTCCTGGAGGTCTGTTACAGCACAGACAGAGCAGACTGTCGAGGGTGGCTCATAATCATATAGTTATCATCAGAATCCATCCTTAGCAAATGTTAAATAAATGGGGAGTAAGGGAAGTCTTTCCTCAGCTGTCCCCTAAATTGAATTGGTAAGAAGAGTGATGACTCCTATACTCCTTTGTGTGTCTGCAGAGGTGAACACCGTCTCTCTTCGCCCGCTGTTTCGCTGTGCTTTCAAAAAGTCAATTTTTCTTAAATTTAGAAAGGCAGGCTCATTTTAAGATTGATGACTATGAATCTTTGAAATCTTATTAAGGATACTGAATGGATTTTGTGGGCCTCAGGGTCAGAAAACTTGCACTACCAATAAAACACCACATAAAAAAAACTCAAGATCGAAGAATAACCTGAAAATCTGAAATGTGAGGTTTTCTTCTACAGCAGCAACAGCAACCTTTTTTTTTTTTTTTTTTTTTTTTGTTGTTGTTACGCCTCTAAAGAAAGACAGACTGAACAGCTCTTTTATCAAACCGGCTGTTTACCTTTTTGTTGTGCCTCTTTTCGAAATGTTGTTTCAGCAATTAATGTTTCAGCTACTGTATTAACATATGCTCATAGTCATAGAGGATTTATTGCGCCTCATTAAAAACACAGATGGGTTGAAAATCCATTTGGACAGTGCGGTCTTCAGCTTTTACCAACACATGCTGTGTTGATATCTGCTGATATTGACACATCCTTCATCACACCTTTATGCTGCTGTGACGTGGAAATGACATTGAAAGTGTCAAAAAGTGAACAAGCCTCAGATGAATCAGGGTGAGTCAGTGGTTCAAGGCCAGAGCCATGTCATGACAACACCACAAGTCTCCACTTCTTTTGTCTCATCTCATTTTACTGCTTCAGACTTTTCATGTGTATTTTCTCCCTCTTGTGTAGTATGGTAAATAAATCAATGGGAGGCCAGAAGTAAACTATAAGTAAAGATTTTTAAAATTAAAGTGTTTACCATTCTCTGTTTGTAATCTGGACACAAATATTTGTTCTGCAACAAGCTGTCAAAACAGAAAAAACGACTTTGTGATCACAGGGCACCATAAGTTTTAATGTTGAGGTGAGGAAATTACTATTTTGTGATCGCAAGAAAATATTATCGCATGTCCTGTCTGAGTGAAGACAAGACAAGGTGGAAGTGCCAAAAACTGCAGTTCCTCAAACGGCCACTTGAGGCCGGCTACAAAACAAGTCAATGTCCATAAGCCCCCATGTTAAAATGTCCAACTTCACAGCAGAAGTAAACAGTTTCGGTCTCTATAGCTAATTTCCCCGAGCTTGAACCCCTGAGCTTTACATACTACCCTTCAGAAACATGTGGGTGACGTCAGCGATACAACATCTCTATGTATACTGTCTATGTGTCTGAGCAGCCAGTCATGTTTTGTTCACATTGTTTATAGGTGGGAAGTCGGTGAGGGATCATTATCACTGCACCAGCAACTCTGACTGGTTGTTTGTGGTGCCTGCTCTATGCCTGGTCAACATAGTTAGTGTTGACAAGAACTGCAGTGTGAGGTGAACTGGTCAGTCCAAAATGGGGTGAAAAGAGAAAACCTCAGACTCACATTGTTTTCTTGTCTTATGTATTATTAATTGACAGGTGTCTCAGCCTGTCACACTCAGCCTTGGTAGTTTCTGTTTTCTTGTGCACATTTGATGCAGTAAAACCAAACTCCTAGCTTCAAACATGTCCCATTAGAAACAAATGGGTTTTACATTTTTTTCCTGGTCCTGAGAGTAAAAAATTCTCCACCTCTCAACATCAACGTTCTTGTCATATTTATGTGTATTTTTTGTTTTTTACTCTACTCGAGAGGATCAACATGTTTGAAGTGATTTTCAGATCTCCATGCAACAACTTCCACCATCTGTCATAGCAGGAAATGAAAATCTTTGCTAGTCTGAACCCTTGTTTTCTTTCGTTTCATAAAACAATCACATTTTCTTCCAAATCCAACTCCACATCGCAAAATTTAAAATGCAGTGTAGGTGGCTGTTAGAAGCTTAAAATTGTCTAACCAATGATTTCGTAGGTTAATTACTGTAATATTTCAAAATGAATAATGACTTATTGATGATGAAATGCAGAACATAGCACCACGGAGAATCGTAGCAGCTGTCAACTAAAACCTAATCAAAGTTTCATTACACCAGTTTTATAGCTCAGTTTTAGGACAAATCATCAAACTCATTCGTGACATGAGGTGAAATATTTCCTCTGCTGCTTCGTGAACAGTGAGTTTTCTTCCTTTTCCTGTTTCTGTCTCACTTTGTCTCCACACTGAAACTGAGCTTTTAATAAAGCACAAACACCGTGCAAGACAAAACCACATACAGCTATATATAGAGCAGGTGAAATTTGGGGATTCGAGGCAGCCCACGCTGTCTCCATTCATATTATTGCAGAGCGGTGGCGTCATGCACCAACAAAGGTGACACCACAGGTACTTAAGTCTCCCATCCTTGTATTTTTTCCCCCTTTTCTCCTGTCTTTCTTTTATCTCATCACCTCCAGTCCTCGTCTGCATTCATCTTCCCTGTCTGTTCATCTGCACCGTTTCGCTCCTCATCACCTCCTTTTTTCATCTCCTGTCAAATGATCTCTGAGACCAGTTTGATCCCCAGACTAACTCCCTCCTCCTTCCCTCCTGTCGATCTGTCAGTCTTGCTCTATTCCTGATTGTCTGACTTTTTTTTTTAACTCTCTCATTCTCATCTGGCTGCCTCACTTTGTCTTTTGTTCCTATTCTCTTGTTACTTTACATGTCTTTTCCTCCTCTTCTGACCTTTCTATTCTTTTTTTTTGTCCATTCTCATTCCCATCTTCTTCCCTTTAATCCAACCTTCCCCCAATTTTCCTTTTCTCCATTTCCCCGCCGTCGCTCTTCTGTGACATTAACAGCCTTCTTTGACTCTTTCTCTTTTCTGTCTCTCATTTTCTTCATCTTCTGCATTTCCATCTGACTTTCTGCATTACGCTACTTGAACTTTTCCATCTGTCATCACAGACGACAGACATTTGGCTTCTGAGCATTGCTGGCAAACCCCCCCACACACACACAAAGGCCGTGACAGTTTATCACACGACAGTCATATGTCAGAAGTTTCCAAATGCTATGTTTTTCCTCCCCAAAACACCAGCATTGCCATATTTAACCATTTTTGGAATGATCAGAAACATTATCTCAAGTTGAAAAGAGCATTTTAAAATTTTGTCCGGGTTGTTGTGCACATGATTTAAGTCCTCATCGTCTTACTTTTTTTTTTTTTTTTACAACCTTTCCACCATTTTTGTCTCATAGCTTGTAATTCTCTCCTTCACTTTCTCCCTTCCCTAAAATGCCAGAACTATTTCCTCACCTCCTACCTGTCATTTCCTTTTGTCTCTACCTTATTGTCTTTTGCCATCAGCTTACCAGTCTGTCTCTCCACTCTTCTGTCTCTTCTGTTTTTCTTTCAGGCTCTTTGACCCTCTTCCCCTCTTTTCTCTCGACTTTTTCTGTTTCCACTCTGTTCCTTTTCTCCTCACTCCCTCTCTCATTGACATTTTTCTCTCTCAACATCTCTTTCTTTCCCTCTCTGGGTCTCACTACCACCAGTCACTCTCTTTGCCCCCCCATCCAACCACCCCACACACACACATACACTCGTTCCTCATTCATATTCTACCTGTGTCAGTCTCCTTGGAGTTGCCTGAGGGAATCAAATCCACCTTCAAATTCATCTTTTTATTCTTCTTATTCCCCGTTCGACTCAAGGTCTTGTTCTTTTCCCTCTTCTTCTCTTCTCTGTAGTATGTGTTTGGATGAGTAAGTAAGTATAATAGTCTGTGAAGATTTACTGAAAATATTGTTGTTTACGACATTGCGAAAATCTGAAAAAATACACATAAATACTGTAGAAAGCATAATCAGTAGATGTATATTCGGTATCTGTATGGATATAAAATTGCATCACTGAGTTTCTTCAGAAGACATTTCACTAAAAGCAAAAGATATAACAGACAAGGACAAGGTGAAATGTGGAAAAAAAAAGAAGAAAAAACAGGATGAAAAAAGAGGAAAATACTGTCTAGTCTCTGTAGAGGACAGTCAAGGATGCTTGCAGCTTTAAAGGGTATCACCAGTGTTATTTAATTATTTCCCTTTTTCCATTAGGAAGCACTGTTACATACTCCTGTTGGCAGTAAAGAGGCAAAACAAACCTGAGAGTGGAGTGAGAGGTAACCTTTCTACATTGAATAGTCTTGCTTTTTCAATGAGATACAATTTTTTAAAGGGCAATGGAAATATGTAATAAAATGACCTGAGAGACATCTAAGAGAGAGTCTGTCCAGTAATGAGCTTTTGCTGCTTTTAACCACATCTCAGTCTTCATTAGTCAGTACAGATAGCTCAAGTATCATCACAAGACATGACCAAACATCTAAAAATCCAAAAAGTGGGGAGTGTGGGGGTCCTCCCCAGAAAAAAAAAGAGTTTTAGAGGCTTTGCTTCCTGCATTCTGGTGACTTTTAAAGAATGAAAATAAATAGAGAATGACATCCACACACTCAAATCTGCACTAAAAATCTTCTCTCTTTAGTAAGTTTTGGTCCGAAACTCAAGGCAAAACCAGGAAGGTAGACTGCTAAGGACTGAAAATATCAACATAAAAAGTATACTGCGGCAGCATTTCTGTGTTACATACTAATTTTACTTTTAATTCTTAGGAAGATATACAGAATAATTCACCCGACTTGCGTGTATTTCTGGCATAAACTAATATCCATCAGTTTTCATTGATCTATTTATTTTTTGGGATTATTTGCTCGTGCCCATGTCAGTGTACAGCATGGCACCTGTAGCATGCCTGCAGCAGGTGAAGTGATGAAACCTGAGCAGGCAACAATTGCTGAACAAAGACTGGAATGTGGTTGAAATCTCCGAAACCTCATAGGTAGGCTGTACTGTCTACTGTTTAGATTATTTAATGAGATCAAGAATGAACTTCCATCTTTAAAGCAATGGAAATGTGTTTCAATATTTGAATCAATGTAACATCTAGATAGGCTGCCAATGCTTTCAGTGCTTTCTGTCATTATAAAGTTGATGTAAATCTGCCAATCCAAATGTATTTCATGAAATCAGAAACAATAGTACCATAGTTGGAAATATATTTGTTCTTTTTTCAGTGTTTATGAAACAGACCTGACTTCTTTAGTTCCTGTAGCTGACAACTATTGTTTTCAGTTGGAGAAGAGAGTTTAACATTTGTTTTGAAGCAGTAACAGTAGTCTCACATATCTGTCACATCTATCTTTCTTCATAGCTTTCACTTGTTTTGCATAAAATCAGTGGGTACATCAGCGCTCCCTCGACAGTTTTCCATTCTGCAAGTTTTGATGTTCACCAATTACACATCAGAAGCCAACACATTCTCTGTACATAAAAAACAAAATGATTTAAGGTTTGATGAACACCCATCAAACTTTTACAACTGGTAATTACAGTAGCTGTGGTGTTGAATCGTGTCTGGTAAAATGATCACAGTCATCTCATTTGAAATGACATTCAATACAGCTGCATTTCTCTGTACATTGTTTGTCTTCATGAAGTTTTGAAAGTTGTGATTTCAGAAAGGCTGGGCACAGGAAGTAATGCTTTTATAATATGATTCCAGTTCAAGTTTACTTCACTGTGAATAAAGATAATTAGTTGTGAGAGTTGTCGTGAGAGGTGCAATGCAAAAATGCTACCGAAGTGAGTACTTGATGACAAAATTGTCACCAGGTTCAAAGTATCAAAACAACAAGAAATGTACTTAATTATCCCTATAAGCTTTAACCCTCAGCTTTTGATAAAAAACTTGGTTGGTTTGGTTTGATGGTTGCCATGCCTACACTTAGTGTAACCAGAGCATTAGTTAGTGGCTTCTCATTAAAATGTGTGAGAGCTGCCCCTCCTCCCCTTCAAATCTTTCCCTCATTTCACACATCACACCAGCTACATTTGGCCTTCCAGCCACACTAAGCTGGCAAGTTTTACATCCTAAAACTGAGGGTCTATGAAGAGTCTCCTGGGTGAATAAATCTGAAGACGATTGACTTAATTCATGCATTTGCTCAGACAGAGTCTGAGGCTTTGTGCTAGTAAAGTAAAGAGGACTGACCTGTAACATATAGAAGCTAAGAATGGCCATGCCTGCAATTGTTTTTTTAATGCATGTATTTTCTCGAAATAATGACAGTAATTTATCACAATAAAATGTTTTCTGGAGATCATGGGATGATTACGGAGAATTTGAAAATGAGTGTGTGGTTCATTTGATCAGGGATGATTCATAACTGAACAGGAAGTCAAGGCAAAATTGTGTTTTGAGCTTTATAATAGTCAAACATTATAATTAATATGAAGACTCAACTTTTTGCTTTCTTGTGATAACAGGCTCTCTCATTAGATCAAAACAACAAAACTCTTGTGATAATAGCATTAAAAACAATTGTCAATGGTGATGAAGCACAAATGTTGTCATTAACTTGCCTATGTTTATTTTTGCAAAGTCATGATCCATATAGTAGTTTTGTTGTTTTTGAATCAAAATAGGAGACATTAAGCCATTTCCTTATCGTCTAGATTCGTCTAGTTTCTGTGTAGTGGGAGATCTTTATGAAAACAACCTGAAATCACACTTCACACTCACACACAAATGGTGCTTTCGAATTTAGCTGGCTGAGCATAGGCTGTGCTCCATCATTCCTCCCCCTTCTCGCTCACTCTCTGACAGGCCGGTGGGTCTCCTGGTGAGAGCTGACCTTTCTCCTGAAGGAGAGAAGGAGAGGGAGAGAGAGGGGCAGCAAACCAAGCGAGAGAGGTAGTGATGTGTGTGTGAATGAGTGAAAGATAATTTACCGGCATAGAAAGATAATTGTTTGTGTGTCGTCAGGCAGAGATGTGCATGTACATACACAGTATGTTAGGATGCATGGTGAAGTGAATTATGAGTGTGTATGTGTGTGTGTCTGCTTCTGTTTTTGAACATATGTGTGAAAATGATTGTGTGTTAATGTGTTTGTGTGTGTTGTGTGTCACACTTGGCAAAAATGTGTGAGTGAGAAAGTGTGATTGTACGTGTGTGTGCATACCATATGTCCATGGCTTGTGTATGTATGTGTGTGTGTGTGTGGTTAACTGATGGTAAATAGAGATATTTACAGCATTGTGTCTTCATGTGGTAACCATGACGACGTCACAGTGGGAGAGGCTGTCTGTCTCAATGCATTATGACATCAATGTTTAACCTACAAAAAACACACACACAAATACACGCACACACACACACACACACACACACTCTCTCTCTCACTGTTAGTGAATACAGCTGGTAAACACACACACACACACACACACACACACACACACACAATTGCTGCTTGGTTACACACACAAACTGCACATTTACATAAAAATTCACACACAAACACACACATGATGCCAAGCTGCAGGTGTGCGGCACTCCAGCCTGAAGTGGAGAAACATGCACAGCTCTTAACCTCACACACACACACACACACACACACGGATGCATACACACTCAAGTGGAGCAGGAAGAAAACCTGTTAACACTCAGAGGGAAGTGTGCAGGTCTCTGAAGTACGCTGTGAACACATTGTAGAATGGTAATGGTCTGTGTGTGTGTGTGTGTGTGTGTGTGTGTGTGTGTGTGTGTGTGTGCGTGTGTGTGTGTAACTGCCTTTTTTGTACATATTTGCAAAACATATTTAGAAACTGCATATGTTGATCTTTTTTTTAATGTAATTATACAAGTAGCATATGTATCTAGATCAGGATGCATGTAATGATCACCAAGCACAGAATACATGTGTCAGGTTTTTGAAAATTCAAGTAAAGACACAGGTACAGTATGTAATAATATAGCATGTTAATATTAGTATGCAACGTTTAGCATGTTAGCATGCTAAGATTAGCACTGTTTATATTATATAGATATTACGCTCAGTAGTAGAGTAGTACAGCTGAGGTTTGCAGTAATTCAGCCCTTTTTTGGTGATCTTATCACGTCTGGAAGTGTTGGAAAAACTCGATCAGCAAAGTCATCGTTATCTGGGCACCATGAATATCTCTAACAATGTTCATGGTAATTCACTTGTAGCTATTGTGATTGTGACTTGGACCAGCAGACTGACTGACTGTCATCAACATCCCGAGAGCCAACTGGTGTCAGTTAACCATCTGAAACATAAAGAATAATCATGCTTTATTACAATTTAGGCCTTATTTTCATTGTTTTGGCCATCATTTCTGTCAAGTCCAATGGGGTAAGAAACATGAGCAGTCAGACGATCAGACAGGTTGAAAACAAGGCAGCGGTTTAGCCTTTATATCTTTAAGACTCCATGTAAAACCAAATATGAGTGTGCCTGCAATGTTGATAAGAACACTGTAGACAACTACAGGAAGCATAGTAGGGCAACGTTAAACCAGTACGTCTGGGTAATACTGTAATTTGACCTCCTCTTCCGAATAAACATGGCTAAACAGGGGTTTTGTTTACAACCTGTCGGATCATCTAACTGATTGTGTTTCTTGCTCCAGCTGTCTGCTTTTAGCAATGTCGCCGATTATTACAGACAGGAATAATGGCCCAAACTATGAAAATAAGATCAAAGTTGCAATAAACTGTTTGAAAATCAAGCAGCAGCGACACTCTGCAATCAGATGCTGAAAGCGGGGAGAAATCCGTCACACGAGCGGTAGGCTTTCTGCACCAAGAGTTTCCTTAATGAACCAGAAAGCAATGCAGCAGCAACACGTGAGTGTTTTAAATGAGAGGAGGCACAGCTCTCACCTTTAAAACAAACATCCTTCTTGCTCTTACTACGCTATCACTCTTACTGTCACTCTTTACACCTGTTATTAATGCAGCTGAATACATCTTGTAGGAAATCACTAACTGAATTAGAGCCAGACAAAGCAGGCTTAGGAGAAAAAAAGATATACATCTCAACACTTGATCTGAAAATATCCCCTGGCGTACTGTGAACATATCAGACTGATGATATCTAACAGTGTGAAATAATCTGAAGAAGGGTTTTTCCTCTGATGATATTGAGGTAAAGACGTGTTTCCAAATACTATCCATCACCTCACTGTGTGTCTGTGTGTGTGTGACATAATGGGTGAGGTACTGCAGGTGTGTGGGTGGTGAAGACAAGAATTGGACAGAGAGAGAGAGAATGAGAAGGTGAACAAGAGGGAGAGAGAGAGAGAAGAGAGAGAGTGAATCATTCCCTGAACAGACCACCTCGACAGCGTGATATCAGATGCATTATTTGATGATTGGATCGCTGGCTACAAAAGCTGATAGATCTCCGCCTGAAATTGATTTCTGTCTGGATGTGACTCTCTCTCTCACACACACACACATGCACGCCCACACACACATAGAGGCTATGAGACAGAAAGCCAGGGGAAACTAATTACCAGTTCACGGAGTGTCTGAGAAACCTGAACCTCAATGAAAACACCTGAAGGACTGGCAGCCTGGCAACTAGAGACAAAATAAATTGGGAAATGAATGTTCTATTATTGGACTGAGAGTGTGTGTGCGGGCTGGTATTTTCACAGGGTCTGATGATTTGATCGCCTTTGGGGTCACTTTTGGTCCTTAAACTGTGAAAAGTAATACAGTTGCACTGTATATTGACAAGTGAACACAGTGAGTATGTGAGGCTGAGAGTTCTTTAATTTAAAATAAGTGGATACCAAATTGTAAACATCAACAAGCAAATGATTTTTCTGATGCTTCGGGCTCTGCAGGTTCATTTATTCCCCCCATACTTTTAATTAGTCTTTTATTAATATTAAATAGCAGCCTTGAAGAAAGAAACAGTGCACTGGTGTGCAGCAGAAATAGAAGAAGATACTATTTATGAGTTTTTGTGTAGTACCATATGTGTGTGAGAGAGTATTGTATGTGAGTCTGTGTGTTTACTCTTATTGTACACGTGATTGTGAATAGTAAGGTGTCTAAAGGTGAGTAACGTCAATGTAAATCAGTATAAAACAGACAATCCCAAAGAATCAATCTTAATTTTCAGAGCACTGGTTACAAACTAGACCTTATTGTCCATCGTCAGTGACTGACTCCACTAATGCTCTTGTGGCTAAATGGGAACAAATCCCTGCAGCCAGGTTAGAAAATCTTATGAAAAGCCTTGCTAGAGGGATGGAGGCTGTTAAAGCAGCATATCAATGCCTAGTATTTTTAAGTGAGCTGGTCGACTATGTCATAGAAAAGGCAATACTGATAAAATGATTTGGTGTTAGGGGATTTAATCATCAGTAAGCCTTATGGCTGTACCAGCTGCTAACAGGCCTCAACACAGGCTGGATGCCTGGGGAGTCACCAGAAAAAAAGAACGGAGGCCTTACCTGAACTCTGGAGAGCGCGACTCGCTACAAGCAGTAATTTCACTCGTCTCCTGCAGCTGAGCTCGCAGTGCAAATAACAACCTATAACTTTTGGACAGCTTCAACTCTTCATACCACAGAACTCAACAAACTATTAAAGACACTTAAAGGGACAGTTCACCCCAAAATCATAAATACGTAATTTTTCTTTTACGTGTAGTGATATCCATCTAGAGTTGCAGAGTTTTGAAGCTAGATTGCACCCAGCTTGTGGTGCTAAAAGCACCAAAAAATATATTTGGAACTATTTTCTTTACTTCGAACTACACAACCGTATCACTGGACGAGAGGCTGCAGTACTACAGTAGCTAATATTACAGCTCAGCCAAGGAGAACACCATTAATGTTTACATAGATTGATGATATAAAAAAAGATAAAACAAAAATAACCCCACCTTTATCCTTTCAAATTACTGCTGTAGCTCATAATATTTCATAATAGTTCTGTGCTGTCAAATAAAAGGAAAAACTTCCCAGACATGAACATTTGCTGCCCTTTCTCCCTTTAAAATCATTGTAAATTGTAAATCTCTGAGGTTTTGGACTGCTCAGCCTGATCAAACCAAATAAGACCAGATTTATTATTTGCAGCCTCACATGAAGCAAAAATAGAAAACAGTGCAAATAGTGTGATTTCTAGTCATTTAAAAAGCAGCTAAACATCTATGCCTCTGCTGCCCGTGTGTAGGAGTAACTTTAGTGGTTGTTACTGGTGTGTGTGTGTGTGTGTGTGTGTGTGTGTGTGTGTGTGTGTGTGTATGTGTTGGGTTGGGGGGTTACCTCTCTGTCAGAACTCTTCTGTCACACTCGGTAATGATCAAAGCCCTCCCTGGGACCCCCTACTGTACACACTCACAGCCAACCAGCCAACTGGACAGGAATTGCTCAGCCATGCAGCCTGCACTCCACACGGCTCATACAGGATCTCTCTCACACACACACACACACACACACACACACACACACATTTATACACGCACACATACATACACGCTACTTCTCTCCTGTTTCGTGCCTTTCATCCCTCCGGTTCCTTATCCTTTTTTTTTTTTAATTCTTTACATCGTGCTGTGTATTTCTCCGCTGTTTCAGCTCCTTCAGTTCCCAGTTCTCTGTTTAATGTGTCTCTGTCTCTTCTCCTGCAGGCTCACCTCAGCGTTACACTGCGTTTTTCTTTATTCTTCTGGTGCTGGTTTCGCAGTTTCTTTTTTTAAAATTCATTCTTACTCTGCTCACTTTGTTGCCAGAGTAGACGTTTGAGACTTTCAGCTCTCCTGTTGTGTTCATAGGATTTCACTGTTTCAGTCTCTCTCTCGGTTTACTGAGATTATTATAATGAATGCATTTTTGTGACTCCTCAAAGTTTTCACTCTTTATTTCCACTGTCTTTACTATTTTCACCATTTTTCCATCATTTCTGTTCCATGCTGCCTTCCTTTCATTATTCAAATCCTCCCCTTTTATACCATTTATCGCCTTTCTGCAGCATAACTACTCTCCTTCATTCATTAGTTTCTTGTTTTATTCACACATACAACCATATCATGTACAAGTTAAATTCAACATTACACTACATTACAATCATATTTACAGTTTCATATATAGCATACAATCTGATTATGTATCAAACAGGATGTTCATGTGGTAACTAAATAAAAATAAAAAAAAACATAGAAAAAGAAAGCTAATGCAATTTGTCTCTCTCTTGACATATCAACATAGCACTAGTTTTGTTTTTTTTGTTTCTCTCAGTTCCCTTCTACATTCTCGTGCCTTCCCTCTCTTCTGTCTGTCTCTCCTTTCATCTTTTCAGTGGTCCTTTTCATCAAAGACATATCAGATTTGATAAATTTTGTTTTTACTGTTTTTTAACTTTTGGTGTCTCTGCATGAATCCCAGCCTCAAGACAGTCTTCAAAGGATGACATTAGCCTCACTTTCACCAACAAAATATTGCCATTGCTTAATTAGCACTCTCTGAAGACTTCAAAAGAGCACCAGTTCTTTTTCAGGGTTATATTTTATTTTGTCAATAGGTGACAGCACTGTTGGACCATCGTCCCTGTGATTACTGCATTGATTAAACCCCTCCCTCACTTCATTATAAACCACTGATTCATGTGATGTCTCTTTCATTTTAAAGGAGAGCATGCATCTCACCTCACACCACATCCACATCCCCTCCTCCAGGCCCGCAACAGCCCACAGAGCCGGGAGACAGGAAATGGAGCAGAGAGACGCGACAACCCAGCACGAGACTGGAACCAAACCCACCCACACACACACACACACACATACACACACACACACACACACACACACACACACACACACACACACATTTACAAACACACACACACATCTGCACTGATACACCAAAATCACCAGGAAGCTCCATTTATTTTCTGACTTGTCGTCCCCAGAGATGCTTTTCTGCTTCGCTCACAATTGCTTATTCCCCACATGTCTGACATGCTGGGATATAGTTTTAAATAAGCCATAAATGCTTTGGACTCCACATCAGAAACCATTTCTGACCTCTGACTATGTGCTGCTGGACACCCCTGTTAGCTGCAGTGCTTCCTCATCTAATAAACCTCCTATTTTTTTCAGCATCTGCCTCAAACTTTGTGTCACAATGTAATAGTTAACTGTTTAACCTGGACTGTAGTCTCCCTTACTAGCTGTATATTAGCAGTTTTAGCAGCATGCAAACAGGTAAAGCAGGTTTATCAAAGCATCTGATATTAAACTGTGAACACTGGCACCTACTAAGGTAACAAGCTTATAAAGCTTGGAAAGCCAGAATTATAGCTGACTGAAGCTGAACAAGGTGCTCAAACTGACTTTGAACATTAAATTTCATTTGTTCCCCAGTGCATCAATCAAACAACAGTAGGTAGTCAATAAGCTGTTAAACACCCAAATGGGTGTTGATGTACAACATAACAGTGAATGTTAAATTTTATGTCTAGCATAAACATGAACCAATCAGCTCTTTAACTCCATTAAAAGGGAACTCCAACAGTTTTACACATCAAAGTTTATTTACAGGTCTTGGGGAGTACTACTGCTATTGTGAAAAAAAGTTGTATGAATCCCTTTATGGCTCCAGAGGGAGCCGCATGAAGTCTGATAAATCAAGTGCTGTCACTTGAGTCAGCGTTTGTTTGGAGCTGATAAGTTTGAAAATGGAAAAAACAAAAAACAAAACAAAAAGTCTGGAGCTGGAGAGTTAGAAAGCAGTGAGTTTACCAGACGTCTGTAGCCCACTCCTCGTCTCTGCTTGAGGCTAGCAGCTTGAGATTACCAGCATAACACACCTGGATCTCTGACAGAACTGAAGTTGCATTGTGGGCAGTGTAGGTGCCAAGCTTTGACAAGGAAGAGGAATGTGTGGAATAAAAAAGACGATATGTCTGGTGCTGCTCGATTGATTTTGATATTTTTTCCGACAGTGTTGTAGCAGTGCTTTGATAAATCAGTGGAGTCTTTTAACTGCTATTTTTGACAATCACGCTTGTGCTGCTATTCATGGTCAGCTTGTGGTTAATTACTGTAGCTAACAAGCATCATAAAATGAATACACTAATTTCAGCATTCATTTTTCAGTCAAAACTTGTGCATTTCTACTGAAGTCTATTGGGACGACCAAGAGTCACATTGAGAAACCGGTAAAAGTCAATTTAATAAAAACTACAGGGGGCTAAACACACTTCTTTACTGCAAGTAATTTCTGATGAAAGTGAGACTAAAGCCTTGTTTTCCTCATAAAATGAATATCACTGTAAGCTGTATTTCATTTGACTTCAGATGAGAGCAGATTTAAATCTGATTGTGTCATATCAAATATATTTGCACAGCAGTTTTCTCTGCCACTGGTATTAGTGCGTCACTCCGTCTTGAGACACTGCCAACCTACCTGAAAGAATCTCATTAGTATTGGTTTCAGCTGAGACTTCTCTGATGTCTGACAGTCTACATGCTGTTTCAGAAGCTTCTCCACGCTGACAATTTGGGGAGGGGGAGCAGAGCTGTGTAAGTAATAAGAGGATAAGCGTGGATTTTGACAAAAATAGCCTGAATACAAACTATTTCTCCCTCGCTTGTTAACCTAGACAAAATGGAAAAAAATGTAGCACTGAACTGTCTGTATCATAAGCCGCAGCACATGCCCCACACAGGACATAGGTGTTACCCCAAAACCTAAATCAGACCCCAGAACTGGATCACCAGGCTCGGTCACTCACAGATTACTATACTATAGCTGGCCGGGGCTGACTGTGCACTGCATCCAGAACAAAGCGGAGAGACAGCAAGAAAAGACAGAGGGGATAAAAGAGCAACCCCAGAGAGGACGATTTTGAAAAAAACCTGCATCATCGGCTCTACGGAGCTGAAATCCCCTCTCTCAGCTCTCTGGCTGGTGAACAGCATGGAGCTACAATGGCCAGCAGATTCCCCCGGATTTGGAGCACAAAGGGTGGGCAATCGTCCACTCAATAACCCTCAAAACCCCCTCCACCCTGCCACATGCATCCCTCCTCTCATCGCCCCATACTCCATCCCTCCATGCACATGGACTTCCATTCAATCTGACCACCAATGGCTGCTACAGCCTCCTGAATCAGTAGCTGGCCAACTGAAACAATACATGTGTGTGAATGTATTTGTGCACCCACACTTTCACAACAAATCCTGGAGGTTTTAGCCAACTGTCACTGTCCTGCCAAACAAGAATGTCAAAGTTGTGGTAATTGGAGTTTTGCTCCAGGCACAAACACACACACGTTTGAATTCTTTTGGGTGTGAGGACAATTACAGTGCCTGTCTTTATTCCTGGACACTAATTCTAATCTTAACCATGGATTCACCGTAAAATAAACTTTAATTACCACACTTTGCAGAAATATCAATGCCAAAAAACTTTTATGTTTATTTAAGGATTGTGATTCACACACAGACTTTCCATTAGCTGTGAATATGTGTTTATAAAGTTTTAAACCCTGGATTCAAGTTCAGCCTTGTCCAGGGCTCATTAAAAGTTACCTGTTCTCGTCACAGGTGGACCCAGCAGAGGAGAGCCCGTGACCCATTTCCAGTCCCCACCCTTAGCTTAAGAAACTTATGGCTTCAAGTTTATTGCAGCCAGGTGTTTAGTGCACTTGAGTTTGGCATAATCATTAGGTTGGTCTCAGACAATTAAACAATGCGACGATTAAGCTCAATTAATGACTAATGTCTAATGTCTCAGGCACTGTTATGTCCCTGCCTGAAGCGAAGGTACGGAGACGGCAGCAGGTGGCTGAGTGTACCACAGCGATGGAGCATCCACTTAGCCAAGTTACAACTGTGTGTGTGTATGTGTGCATGTGTATGTCTGCATTTCCATGAGAGTGAGCCAAAGCCTGACTCTAATCACCAGGATTGTGCCACTTGTGTCTGCCATGACAGTGATAGTAATTGCAGCAGCATTTGGCTCCAGTGCTAATAGAGGTGTGATGAGCAGCCGGGCGGCTGCTGTGACCGATTGCCTCTTCAAAAGTGGACATCAGAAGGTCTTTAATACGACTCAGCACTGAGTTTAAAAAAACAAAACAATTAATTGCAGTTTCGATGTTTTTTTTTTCTTTTTTGCGATGAAAGTTTATCTGTGACAAAAAGGTGGAGTAAGGCAAAGATAGACAAGACAAGAGTTGACTAATTCAAAAGAGCATTTATTCAAGCTAGAATCACAAAAATGAGTTATGAAGAATAGAGAAGTTTTCTTAAAATTAATCTTTTGTAGAATTGAAGACACACTGTTTGCCAGTCACTTTATTTTTGGCTTTAAAGAACCACTCCATAGTGCTCAAATGTACTTCATTCACAGGCTGTTTGGACTCACACTTAGGGACAGGAGTAGAACAACTAAAAAACAAACTGGAGACTGGGCATATGGTCAGGATGGTTCTGTGGAGCTATTTATTCTGTTCAACTGGGAGGAGACCTCCAGATATTCACCTAGACATATCCTGCAGGGATTATGCATCCCATGTGGCCTTGAAACCTCCCAGGTTGTCCCTGAAGGAGCTGCAGGTCATGGTAGAGGAGAGAGACATCTTGGCTTCCATATTTTACACTTTCCCGATGTTTTATTTTAAGTTCTGATATCCATGAGAAGACATATTTGTGGTTTGAAGTACCAAAAACCATCCACATCTCTCTAGCAAGAAGAGTGTCATTTGTTTTGCCTTTTGTCTCATTAATATTAATATATATGAGCTTCTCATCTGATTTGTTCACAGGTGGGCTGCTGTGAGCATGGCTGAGGGTGGTGACTGTACAGTTGTGACATCACAACCTTATGAAAGTCCTGAAGTTTAAAAGCAGTTTCTGAATACAGGCTGTGTGCAATTCTCCATGGATTGAGCATTTTGATATTACAGTGCTGTTATGTCACCTAGACCTGTTTTATAATTAAAACTTTATACAATATGGACCTTTAACCTTCTGCCAGCATGAACCAGAAGATAAGCTTTGCATCTTTTAACCACGATTAATGTATAACCTACATCAAAGCCAACGATTTCTCCATAGCACAGATGTTGAACTGCCTTAGTTTGTTTCCATTTACTTCAGTACACTCTGAAAATGAGGTTGTATACAGTCACACTTTGGTCTGTATGATTAGTGTTAGCTACATTATCCTTGAATGGTAACTCTGTTACATGGACCATTCTGAAAACTGTGACAACCCCAACATCTGATGAACAGCAACTTTTATACAGCAAGCCGGCCAAACTCACATTTGACAAAAGAATCTGAGATATTTCTCAGGATAAGTGAAAACTTTGACTTTCTGGAGGTGCAAGAGGAAAAGTCAGAGAATCACAAAAATAATTAGACTTTATCCTTTGGGGACCATAAATGTCTGTACCGAATTCAATGGCAATCCTTTCAGTAGTTGTTGAGATATTTCAGTCTGGACCAAAGTGGTGGACAGGCCGACACTGACATCCCTGGAGCCACACTGTTAAGATGTTAAGAATGAGACAGACTTGATCTTCAGTTTGACATCTCAAGGACATTTCAGGTATGTGTAAGTTTTATTTTTTTAGATTTTAATGCCACAAAACTGAAGAGACACAAACTACCGAACATCCACCTAAATCAATAATCAAAAGTTCAATAGTCAAAGCGTATAATTAAATATATTTAATTATCAGGCCTGATTTAGTGTAGTTATTAGTATTTTTAATTAAAAATGTGTCAAGATCAAGATATGTGTCCATGACCCAGAGCCTGAACAAACTATGTTATTTATTTTTTAAAATACTTAGTAGGTTATTTTTTTCTATTATATGGTTTTAAACTGAGCATGACACAGCACTTGTCCAGGAAATATTTTCACTGCTAACTCTTTCCTCAGGGATTTTATATACACCAGTTTCATGCAGCTCCAAACATTCAATCAGTCCTAAACCCACAGGTTAACTCAGAAATGTCACACAATTTGTTATTACTGCAGTATTATCAATCAAAAAGTCGAAGGGTACAAGCTGTTTATGGACATTTTTTACTATCAATCCCAACTTTCTTTTTTACAACTGTTCTTCTCAAGGCTGTCGGGTTCGGGGACGAGCCGCTCGGCATCTCGTTCTCCGCTGAAGAGACATCGGCAAGCGGCTCAGCTGACCCACAAAAGGTTAAAAATCTGATTTTCTGCTCTCTTGTAAATGTAACCAGTGACTCATACCACGCTGCCTTCAAACCTGGCTCTCACTTCTAAACAGTTTCTGGGCAAATGACCAATGCTATCAAAGAAAAAAGCTTTGATTCCCATGGCATATTTATTGATCATAACACTGCCCTGTGATATGTGCTGCTAGAAGGGGTGCTCTCTCCTGAATATCAATGAAGTCACACTGACAGGCAGATAGAGTGGGAATATCATCAAGGGCCTATTCATATTTCATATTTCATGTTTTTTCTATTGCAGCCTATTCTCTACTGTTGTGTTCAATTCTGCCTCGCACTATTCATTTTCTGATGTGTATTTTTTCACTCGCCTATTTCAATCTTTTCTCACTTCTCCTCCTCTCACCGCTCACCTTCTCTTACCCCACTAATTTTTTGTGTGTAGTCACAGAGCGTGCCACAGTCGGGCGAAGGCAGACAGAGATTGTAGGAAGTATTAAAAAAAATATTCTCTCTGTTCTTTTTTCAAAGAATCAAATGCCTAAAGCAATGATCAAAAGACATCCTTTCTTTTTAACCTTTTTTTTTTTAACCGTTTTCCCCCATGCAATATCATTCTGTTTTATCACTACTGATCATTTGTAACAGTAGATGTAAATGAAATGAAATATATGAAAACATGCAGCCTCAGCTTAAGATTTTTTTTCTCAGCATACCCACCTGTATGATCGATGCATTGAGAAAAAACACTGAAATAGCCAAATCAAAGCCTTGATAGAAATTGTACCTGAATTTATTAATTTGTTGTTTAAAGTAAGAATACAGACAGTTTTATCAAAATAAATCTTTCAAATGAGGTGAACTGACGTTTCTCTCACTTTGCAAGATTTCTTGAAGAGAAAAATCTATATACCATACATACTTTGTGTTTCATCTAGTTCTCCTAAGATGGGAGTATTTTTCTTTGCAGATGCTGCGGAATTAAAATTCCCATCATCTCCAGGTTGACTACTGTTTGATTACAGTTGTAAAATCTCGGTTACGCTTCAACGCTGCCGGATGACTCATCTTCACATCCATATTCACAATACAGAAGAGCACTCTGCACATTATGGTCTTTTTACAGCAGTTGCCAATGCACGTGTGTCAGCTAATAAGTTTTGTTCAGAGTCATTTTCATTTACAAACTTAACACAAAAAAATGGAAGAAAATGAGAAAAATAACGAGCCATGCTTTGCACTGCACGTTTTAAGCCAGATTGCTTGGCGTAAAGTGGCAGTCAATCAGATCTTTTTTTTTTTTTCTTTTATTTGCCATCCTCATCGCTCTGGGGATGGCAATGCCTGTCAGTTGGTCCACCACTTTGGTCCAGACTGAAATATCTCAACAACTTTTTGATGGATTGCCATGAAGTTTGGTACAGACATTTATGGTCCCCAATGGATAAAGCCTAATGACTTTGGTGATACCCTGACTTCTCCTCTTGCACCACTGGCAAGTCAGAGTTTTCACTTATGCTGTGAAATATCTCAACACCTACTTGATGGATTGCCACACACTTTTGTATGGGCATTCATTGTTCCCAGACAACAAGTCCTCCAAATTAAACGACAAAAAACATTTGGTCATGCCCTCTGTAACGACACAGCGTTTTCTGATGTGACCTAACTCTCAGGAGGACAACATTGTTTCTGTGTGCCTTCCTAAACCTTTACAAATCACTAGCGTTACCCCAAGAGATCAACACACTGCAACTTAAGAGAAAAAATGCAAATAAACAAAATTTAAACAAATATACTCACAGAAAAAAACTGAACAAAGTGATGAACATGCCCAGACATGGCTGTCAACATTACAATTTAGCTAATTTTTTTAAACACAGACTTCAATAACTTCATGGGTCACAAACCATAACACATGTCCCAGCCATGTTCATCATTTTATAATGTTTTGTGTATTTGGTTGTGTTTTCTCGCTTTCTTTTTTCTAAATGTTACACGTGTGGTGAAATTGGTAAAGATGTTTTCTTAATATGCATGTGTTCTCTTTGAGCTCTTACAGCTGCCGTACTGTCAGCAGACATATTTGTTCTATGATGTGACAAAAGTTAGGGTTTGGTTAGATTTCGGTACAAAAACCGCTTAATTAGCCTCGGTTTTGGGAAAGATCATGGTATGAGTTCAATTAAGTAATTAGGTTAGACGGCCTTCATTCTCATGCTTACAATAATAAACTTGTGGTTAAGGTTATGTAACAAGACATACACATGCTTAAAAAACAAAGTTGACTATTGGTTGGAAATGGAAAAGAAACAGTAATATGGCTGCTCAAGGGCTTTGACTTTGGAATATAAACAGACATCTTGGGGCATTTGTTGAAACAACCAATTGTGTCGGTCAACTTGGCAGGACAGTCTCTTCCCAGATAATTTATGGTGATCCATTAAGATTTAATTTAGAGCCATCATCTGGTCAACATTTTCATTTGTCCAATACTTACAATAGTTTATGACCAAATACCCTCAAAAGTGTTCCCATCCCATTAGTCTCAGCGTTACTTTGTGTTTAATGCTATATTAGCATGCTAATATGCTAAATTCGAATGGTAAATAACACATCAGCATATTAGCATTGTCACTGTGAGCATCCTAGTGTGCTGATTTTAGCATTTAGCTTAAAGCAAGTACAGGCTCACTAAACCGCTAACATGGCTGTACACTCTTTGGTTTTAAGTTATCCCTTTGTGTGATATTTTATGCACTTTACACTCTAAAGCCCACCTGTCAACTTATAGTTTCTGCACTTATTTTCTGTTCATAAATGCTTGCTATCGCTGCTATCTTTCCAATTCTTCTGTTTATTCCAAAAAAGCTGCTGTTGTTGTTGTTTCCTTAGACATAAAACTCATGGGGGCCCCCTGATAGAGCGAGTTCAACCTTTATGGCATGTCATCTCCTCTATCTCCTCCCACTTTCCTGTCACTCCTCTGCTCCTATCTAATATAAATCTAAGGCAAAAACATACAATGAAATACAAATAAACAAAAAAACATTAAACTCTTCACATGCTGTGCACAACAAAACATTATCCAGAAACACTTACCTGACATCAGGCCTTCAAATGTAAAAGCTTGAATCAGTAATACTGAGATCAGCATCAGCTGTTAATAAGAACAGCAATACAGTTTCTGTTATCACTACAAAGGCATGTTTGATAGCACAAATAATCAGGATGGACTGTTACATTGACTGATATCTTATCTCTGCTGTGTTCATCCTATTTGCACTTGATCTATGAAGGGCAACCTAGCTATTTGTGGTGATGAACCCAAGCAAAGGGCTCTCAGACATGTCCATTACTGCTCTAAAGTGACGTTTAAGATGTGAAAGAAATGGAATCTGTCTGCAGTCTTTCAGTGCTATATAAAAAAATACTTTTGTTGCTTTATGTATACATATTTCTGCTTGCAACAGCGACTGAGAAACTGCAGAGCATCTCCAAAATTTTTAATCAAATCTGTTGCACTTTGTTCACTAATGCAGCCCTGAACATGTCAGAAGTCATTTTATATTTAATTTGGGAATAGCCCTTGGGGTTTGAATGTTTAACACAGCATCAATACTGCAGTTGTATGGGTTAAAGTTACAGTTAGGGACCTAGTGTCCTAAAGAGTTTAAGGTATAAACTAAGAGCTGTGATGCAATCAACATGAGGAAACTCTCATCTGACCCTCTTTTCTTCCTCTATTTTAAACAGCCTCTTATGATTAGAGTGATGTGTCAGCTTGACCATGCTGGGGCATTATTAATAATACCATCATTATTTTATTTGTGTTGTTTTAAAGGGAGTTTTAGCATCATTTCGTAGTCTGACTTTTAAAGACTTGCCAGCTGTGAATAGAAATAACAAAACCTGAATCCTCGTCATAGTCAGTGGAATAAACATGATAAACATTCAAGTCATTGAAAAATATTGGAATCAGTTTTGTCCTTCAACACCCAGATGACGATTTCCCTTTCACATAATCCCCTTTCATCTGCCTCACTTTATTCACCACCCTTGGATCAATAAACACCATTTGCAATAATCCTATTTGCTGTAACACTCCTTGATACCAGATAGATGTTTTGCTTCATTACCCCCATCAAAAGTGCACAACATCCATGAATGCTGAGTCCAGTCCGTCCATTGTGGCCATTATGTAGCCCAGAATTAGTCATTAAGGTGGATGGATATAAACAGTATCTTCAGAGATGGACAGTCTGACACAACTGCATGTTTACTTTGTGAAAACATCCTGTTTCTGTTTGTACATGCTTGAGAAGCAAGAGTTATTACTTAGGAGTCCAGCTCAATGACTCAATCAGAGTTGATTTAAGGTTGCGAAGAAAGAAGTGTAAGAAAAGTAAAAGTTTCACAGCAATTCTTTGTGTCAATATTTTGACCTGCATTAAAGCAACAACATCCACGTGTGGAGAGGTTTCTAAGAGCTCTCAAAGCGACTCTAATCAATATTTTTACATTAACAAATGTCCACATGACTTTTGTATGTGAAAGCGGTTGTTCTTAGTGAGAAACCCACAGAGGATCAACCAATGATGTGCTGTTTTGGTTCACTCTGATGGCTGTCATCAGCACTAGACTAGGACTAGTCTAGGCGCAGCAAGCACAGCTCTAAATAAAGAATGTACTCTACCTGCCTGGCACCAAACTTCAAACAAACAAAGTTAGAAACTTAGTTAGTCCACAGAGTGAATATTGGAAGTGTATGTATGTTGCTCTGTATTTTCTAGATGTTTTACTATTGAATAAAAAGTTTGCTAAACCAAGTGATAAAATGTCAGTGCTGGGTTCACATCTTGCTTCTGCTGCCCTCAAGTGGCCACAAAAATCATTTAGTTATTGCAGGTTTAATAAATGACATGTTGACTGTCAGACAGCTGATCTAAATTTATTTATTTTATTATTATGGAATCATCTAAACTTAGATAATTACATAAATAACACCTTGAATTCATTAAGAGTCAACTGTTTGAAAAGTTATTAACACATCTTCCTGTGTCTCTATAATTCTGTGCCAGGTAGATGTCAGAAACGTATTCTGACCTGCCTTGGATCATTTAAACATTCTGACGTGTTTTATTGGCCGACATCCCAACGCCACCACTTTGTGACTGCGACCTGAGCCATGTGTGCTGTGTCACCTCTCAGTCTTCTTTATAGTCCTATCCATCTTTCTCTTTCACTCTATTTAACTTGTTTATTGAACTTTATTAAAGCAGGCAGTTCAGAACAAACCCGTCTGACCATAATGGCCTCGAGAGGAGGAAATGATGCTTAACAGTGATTTTACTTTTAATTTCATTACAATCAGGAATGAGCATGGGGGGAGGGTTGGCTATGTTTCGACTTCTACACTCCTTTGATACTTCATTTTCCGTCTTTCTTTTGCATCTCCTCCTCCCACACATAATCGCTCCTCCCTCCCTCTCACCAGCTCCTGTCCTCTTTGGCCTTTTCTCTCTCTCATTCTCTCCTTCCCTTCCATCATTCTTTCTCTTCCCCTCTTGTGTCCTCTGTCACGTTCTTCACCTCCTCTCACCTCTCCCTCTGCGTTTCCTCACCCTTCTTCCACTCTCCTCTACCCTCCTGTTCATCTTATCTCTCTCATGTTTTCCTCTTTGCACTCCTTCCTGCTGTCTTCCTCTCTCTCTCCTTCCTTCCTTCCTTCCTTCCTTCACCCTCCTCTCCCTCTTACCTCATTACTCACTCCTACTCCCACCCCCCTCCTCCTTCTTACCCATTTTACCATCAATCCTGTCTTCCGCCCCCCCCCCCCCCCCCCCCCCGATGCTCCCACCTTCACCTCCTCCTCCTCCTCCTCCTCCTCCTCCTCCTACTCCCTCCCTCCTCCTCCTCCTGCTCTGCCCGGCATGACGTGGGACCAGATCAAGGAACTGTGTTGCCGGGAGTAACAGGGATTGAGAGCGACACGTTGGAATGCAACTCCAGCCGAGCCCCTGAGAACAGGAGGAGGAGGAGGAGGAAGAAGAAGAGGAGGAGGTGGAGGAAGGGGAGATCGAGAGCAAGTATTTCCACTTCATCCCTGTGAAGTGTTTCTCCTCTTTCTTCTCTCTCGCTTACCTTTCTATTTCTTGTCCTGGTCTCCCCCTTTTTGTTTTACCCCCTTCATCTCTTATCTTTATGTCTGTCCTGTTGTTCTCTTTACCAAAAGCTGTTATTCTCCATGTTTGTCCTTCTTTTTGCAGCTCTGTCCCTCCTTATCTCCTTTCTGACTTCATTCACCTGTCTCCCTCCTCATCTTTTACCTCATATCACACACTAATAACTCAATTTGGCTTTTCTTATATCCACTTTCTTGCTTGACTTTGGGGCTTCATGTTTATCGGCTGTCGGTCAGGCTGCACACCCGGCCGTCTTGTTTGTCTGGCTGCTCGCAGTGTAAATGCCAGTGAAAGTGATGGAGAGAGAGAGGGCAAACACACAGAGATGCAGATGGACACACAGACACAGTCACACAGCTCCAAAGTGCCCCACACACACACACACACACACACACACACACACATACACACACACCCTCTACTTTATCAGCAGAATGAAAGTGCTTTCTGGCGGTATTTGAATGAGACAGAAAAGAACCCTATTCAGCCCCTCTGCCCGGCTTTTATTAACACTGCACGTCACTGAGGCGACATAAGCCTCCCCTCCCTTACACCCTGTCTGTCTCCACACACACACACACACACACACCCACACACACACACACAAACACACGCACAAGCAGAGGGAGGTCTCCTGTTCAGGTATGATGATGCCCCCTCCTTGCTTTTTTTTTTCCTGTCCCTTTTCTCTCATCCCTCTTTTTCGTTAGCTCCTCCTCACTCAGGGGCTTTTGTTACCTCACCCCCCTTCTCTCTCCTCTCCTTTTCCACCACACCCCCCTCCCTCCTCTCTCTCTCTCTCTCTCTCTCTCTCTGCCTGTTTGCCTCTGCCGCTGAATGGAAATACGCACAGATGCGTAAAGAGGCGATCAAACTCCACATATCCACCGGTGGCAGCGGCAGCATCACCGACCCTCTTCTCTTAGGACAAGAGGACTGAGCTGGGGAACAAACTACTATTTTGGACACTTGTTCAGGCCTCAAGCAGAAGCGATCAGAAGCACAAGGCTGGAAGCCCACCTGTTTGACGCCGGACTCTTTTTGCGCGGATCACCCGGCGGGGCTGAGGAGCCCCAACACCCCGGCCGGTGGACGCAGCGGAGAAGCGGGTACAGAGACAGAGGATGGACCCGAGGTGTCCCGGCTCGGATGCATGGATGCTCTCTTCTTCATCTTCATCTTCGTTTTTCTTTTTCTTTTTTTCACGAGCTGCTGTTGCTCGTCTGTGGCGATCCAGAAATAGCAGCAGCCAGTCTAGAGGTTGTGTGAGGGAGCGTCTGATGAGGTTTATTTGTGGCAGTTGTTGTGTTTTCAGCGACGTATTTGCCCGTTTTGTGTGATTTTTTTCTTTGTGTGTCTCTCTCGTCGCCTCTATTTTGAGTTTCCAGCTTTGATGCCACTTAGTCTGCCGGAGTCGTACTAATTAGCAGCTTGATTGACAGCTCGATAATTGGATTTATTTCATATCCGCTCCTTGAAGTTGTGAAGCCTCTTAAGGCGCGACAGGAATGGTTTCTCAGCCTTTATTTCTGTACAAAACAATAATAACATACCTACTCTAGACTTGTGAGGATTTTGGTAGTGGTTGTGGTGTGTGTGTGTGTGTGTGTGTGTGCTTGTGCGTGGAGGGGGGTTATTCTAATTTTAATGCAGTCACCTTCCAAAATCTCTTTTCCAAGTCAATCCTGGAGCTTATGCGGCCCAACAATGCAGGACTGAACAGATGTGTATTCCAGTCAGAAGAGGGGGGTTATTTTATATTCTACAAATATATCACACAAAACATAACCAATACTGCAGAAATGTTCCTCTTCAGACTTAAAATACATGCTTACTTTCCAGTGTTGATTCAGGAATTGTCCATATGTGGCAGAATGAGGAGGTAATCTCCTGATTTAAGGAAAACTAGTTGGTTGTTCTGTCACTAATCCCTCTGGCAGATAAAAAAAAAAAAAACTTCATTTGATAAAAATGTGTTCATTTTTTTGAGTTCGCAGCATCTGGTTTCTATCCATCACAACAGGTGCCACAAAGCTCATTGGTGGAAGACTTGACCCCTCCTCTTAAAGAGCAAATTATTTGAAGACGGTTTTTTTTATTTATTTATTTATTTTTATTAAAAATATTTTAAATCTTTTAAAGTTTTTAAATCTTTGCACCACAGCTGTGATATTTTCATACAAAAACAAAAGTTACATCTGTTTTTAGACATTCAAACACTTCATTCTTATGAGAAAACTATATTTACATCAAACTTTTTGTTCGATTTGTAGATGATATAGATTTGAACTGCATTTCTATTTTTCAGTTTTTTGCATTTTTAACTTAAACTTTTCTTTAACATTTCTGTCTGGAGCTGTTTACCTGTTAGCATAGGTACCTGAATGATTGTTTCTTTTTCTTTCCTTCTCTTTTTTCAAGGTTGCATGAAGGGATGAGGTGAGCAGGTATGCAGGTTATAGAATGTAGACATATTGTTGTCTAGAACACCTATTCTAGAGCACAGTATGTAGTACGTACAGTGTATATAGGGATGGGAAAGGACATGCCTTTATCCCAGTATCAAAAAAGGGACTCTAGGACTGCATCATCTAAAACATGGCAGTGTGTGAAGGTTACAAATATTCATCAAATGTGAAGGAAAAATTCTCATACATCGTATACCAGGGTAGTTCTGTCTAATCTTCAAGAGCCAAGAGCTACACAGTTGGAAATTCAGCTGCCTTGGAGGCAACACTGCAGGGATAAAAAGCCCAATTCTGTGCTTTCTGGGTGGATGTCAACCTGTTGCCACACCTCAGCACTGGGTGGAAACTCTCATCCTTGATGAAGCTTCTTGTGCTTTCCCTCTGACTCACAGACTCTCTTTTGGTCAGTTTGGTGATCAGTCCTTGGTCCAGTATGATGCTGTATTCCCAGTATACTCAGTATACAGGGCACAGTATTGCCGTCTATCAGCTCTGTCTACCTCTTTGTGTGCAATGTCCTTTGCCTCCTGTTTTCCAGTTTTGCTCGCCCCAGGGGTTTTTATTTTAATGTCTTTCCATCTATCATCTGACTGTGTGCGTGTGTGTGTGTGTGTGTGTGTGTGTCCTTGCTCCAGTCTTCCCTTTGCCCAGTGCGCTGTATGGCTTTTTATTCCTATCTGACTGTACTGATGGTTCATATAGGGATGGAAGCCATGCACCGCGCTGGGAGCACAGCACACTGGACCATGAACTCAAGCCCTGTCATCTCACACACACACAAACACACACACAACTGTATGTATAAGCACACTCTCAAGAGCCTACATGCTCACAGAAGGCAATAAATGCATGCGCACATCCAGGAGACCGTGAAGTGACAACCTGTCACACAGTCACACAGAAATATGGATGCACATGCACTCTGCACATAAACATGTCTTCATTTATGCGTATGCATGCAATACGTATGCATATGTATGGTGCATGCTTTGCACATGCACACACTCAAGACAGAAATGGTCCCCCAAGTCCCATCAAGGCCCCTACTGCAGCGAGTCAGTCTGAAGCTGTCTAACTGTATCAGCTGACAGACGGCTCTCTGAAGTGAAACACACACATCTGCCGCAGAATCCCAACATGATCGATACGGATCACAACGGAGCAGAATGAAAATTAAATTGAACTGAAATAAACCAAATTGATTCAGACTGAAGGGGCAGAACTCGTTGCAGGGGAATCACACGACCCGTCATAAAATGACAATATAAAGAATTCAGTCAGTCATGGTCTTTTACCCACTAACCCCTAACTCTTATTCATGGTCCCAGTGGGATGAACAGAGTATCCCAGCATGCACTAGGTGGAAGGCAGAGAAACCCCTGGGAAATGGCTGACACACACACACACACACACAGACACACACACACACACACACACACACACACACACTTCTGCCATGACTTCTGCCACATTCTGATGGCTGTAGTCTGAGGTATTCCTAATATGGTTTTCGGATGTGAATCAAATTGAAGATCTTTTTGTTAGTGAGGTGAGACTGAGACACTGTGATGCTCCAGTTAAAAAACAAAACAATATATTCATAATACCTTCATAGCAGAACAGAACCACTTCAGAACCAGGCCTGTATTAGAGAACCCATTTTCCATGAAAAACACCAAAAGAAAACAAAATTCTGTTCATCCTTAAAAAGTAAAACATCGCACTTCTATCATGAAATCTCCTGCTACACATTAATTACTTATACGTAAAATAGAATATAAATATACACTTGATGATGTGAAAACATATTGGTGGAAACCTATATTAACTTTTCAGAACTGGCTACTAAGGCTGGTGATCTGGCCAGATAGATGGCCAGAGTTGGCTAAAGGTTTCGTGTTCCTGTGGACCCATTAACCATCAGTCAAATGTGCAGGATTGTGCAAGATTCTATAAATTATACAGTTTCCTCATTTGTCTGATAATTATTTTCTTTCAGCATATTCTTCAGGACACAATGACTGTATTAAAAAAAATGCATTCGTACTGCAAGAAGTGATTGAAGTGAGTGCATCGTTATTAAATTCCTCATTATATTCTGTCACCTTTTGTCATGGGACTGTTTCTCTGACCTTGGGCTCTGTAAAGGATTTTACTGGTGGTTTTGTGTTGCTTTAGTTTGCGTCACACTGTGTTATTTTTCAAACATACCATACCCTAGTATTGTACATCAAGGTTCCCACACTTTCTGAAACATACAATTTAAGGACTTTTCAAGGACTATTGGTCCATTTAACTCAAATTCAAGGACCCTGAATGAGACACAGACACAGTCAGACATGGATCATGGTTAATTACTTTCACAACAGTGAGAGAACAGAAGAGAAACAGCGGGCTTTACAAGAGATCAGAGACAACAATTAAAAAGAGAAAATGCTTGAATGTGTGAACACGTCTCAGTTGTGCTGTGTTACAGTGATGACAGACCAATAAAAAAAGAAAAAGGAAATTCAATGTCTATTCTCACACAAAATATATAAATTCAAGCACTTTCAATGACCCATGTCTATAGTCTATTTTCAAAAACTTTCATGGCCTTGATTTTTTCCCTAAAATTCGCAAACCTTCAAGGGTTTCAAGAATTTAACTTTCCATTCTTCCCACATTCAAGGCTTCCATTCAAGATCGCATGGTATGAATATTAACCTGAAATTTGCTTGAGGTAATCCATCACACTGAACACCAGGTCCTGTTTTATTTATATCAAAGTTACATTATCATAATGTGGGAATACAGCTGAAAATGCAGATTTATTTTAAAAAGTGGCGACAGGGGCCTGTTCAGGTGCTGGAAGGAGAGAAAAAAAAGTCTTTTGCATACATTTGATATGATTTGCAGGAATGGCAACCATATATGATTAGCACTAAATCAGATCAAACATATATCTGGTATGGCCCTTTAATGCCAGCTGTCTTTAATATAGTGGATCTAGAGTCTGGGGTTTTCCTGCTGTTCAACTCACTATTTATGCCAAAATTCTTCAAATCTAAAAATAAACAGACCCTACTGCTGCCAGACGGTTATCAGCTCCTGTGTCTGTTTTATGAAACCCCATGAATGTAGTTATAAATGTGTCACTGCAAAAACTGTCAAAGCTCAAGATGACATTTTTAATATGGGGACCATGAGGAGCCTAAACAGAGACAATGGCTTCCTCAGTGGTACCATAGCTGAGGGTTACATGTAGCACAACACCGCCCCCCAGCGTCCTAAATGTGGTATTAAATCGTTAAAAACACGCCACAGTTTGTATTTAAAGTTGTCTTTCAGTTAAGATAGCAGCAGGGATATGAAACGAACGCAGTGTGTCAGCTTTGAACGTTAAGAAAAGAGATTTTATAACGTTTTAAAAGAAGGTAAATTGTGGCAGGTGGAGCTGCTGCAATAGTAGAAGCGTACAAGAAGAAGGAGCGGAAGTGACGCCAGAGTCCTGCCCACCAAAACAACCGGAGTGCAGGCTTGTGTGTTATGAAAGCAGCTGAAGGAAATGTTGAATAACTCCGGTTTCTCTGCCCTTATACAACACCATGTGGACACCAGAGAGACTTCCGTCAGTCTAGTTTTTCCCCACGACGTTTGAAGAGAGTGGGTTTGATTTGGAGAAGTTTAAAAGAGGACAGAAAGTCAGCATGGCTAAACGAAGAGAGTGTGCAGAGACGGAGGCCGATACAAAGAAAAAGAGCAGCGGAGCAAGAGCAACAGCGAAGAAGAAGAAGAAGGATGCTGGTATGAAAAGTCACGATATTTACTAATGCTTGTTTTAATAAATATAAAAAACTGTCATCTCTCTGTCTGCTGCAAAGGAAGTGTGTTTGTATCCAAAGAGTGAATGAGATAACCTAGTTTAGCTTGCTAAGTAGTGTTTATCTGTAAAGTGTGTGTGTGATTTTTGTGAGTTTATGAACAAAATAAAGTTACTTTTTGTTTGAGGAAGAATGTACATGTATCCGACTAAATGCATCTTGTTAGACTGTTGACTGACAGTGACTGACACTGACTGACAGTGCAGACTAGAGCTGCATGAAATCGTGGAGCCTACATAAGTTATGCTGCTGAACTAGGTTCAGGGATCCAGATCAATGAGAGATGACATACATTACATCAGACCAAACCCACAAAACCCTTCACACGTGCAAAACAAGACATTCAACAACTATTTATGTTACTACAGTTTGTCTGGAATCATGAATTTGGACAACATTTTGTGAAATGATAACATAACATTAATATATCAAAACAATAACTCCCCTGAGAACTGATAGACAATAGAGAATTACTGCCTGGTCCTATAGAGAGTTATTCAGTATATTAGGAGAGAATGCATTAAGCGTATTATAATATCAATATGTGGTGTTCATCTTTGTAAGTGGAAGGGTCTGGATTGGTTAACATGCATACATTTTGTTTTCTTTGTGTTCATACATTTTGGCTGTTAATGTATATGAGCAGTCAGAGTGCAGGTGCATGTACGGGTGATGTGGTTGGTTACTGAAGTGGATCTGCTGGCCCAGATACACAACTGTGCTCCAATTCATCAAAACATGAAGCATTAAGCATGTTGTTTGTGTGTGTGTGCGTGTGTGTGTGTGTGTGTGTGTGATCATGCACCATACATCTGCATACCGATTACCATCATATGCTTTGAGCCATGCATTATTATCAGTCATGCGTGTTACATTTGTGTATCTTAAACCAGCTGGTCTGTCTTCCTCTTTTATTTGCTGTTTTGTTTTGAGTGTTTTTGTTTGTTTTGTTTTTGTCTCTCTCTGCTCATGTCTCATAAATGCACACTTAGGCATTACTGTGCATTATTCAGTAAACACACAGTAAGTACAGCAGCAGCATTATGCAAATGTGCTCTTTGTAGTGTGTTTCAACAGCGTTATTATTTACACCAGGCTGCACTCACTATAAACAAAAGTGACTATGGTCAACGTGATTGGTAGCCTGTGTTTCATGCCTCTTTATGCCTTTCATGTTTGTGATTTATAAACCGCGACCATAATTCACATAAACTGCTTTGCTTCCTGTTGTGAGGAGGACTTCAAGCACCACCACCATTGCTTGGTGTGATTTCTTTTGATAAATATGCTTGTAATTGTGCTCATGTGTTTGGCTTTAATCTTGTAGAAAATGATCTGTTTCTGAAAACAACACCACTTTACTTTTTATAAAACAAGTTTACTTCTAAATGCCGCTCCGATGTTCCCAATATAAGACACACTGCAGTGGCTGATGGAAACAAGATGGTCTGTGATGGTGATCTTGTTTGTTTAGGGTGATTATACCTCTTTTTTCCATTAATGTGACTGAGATTTGTTGATTCTGAATTTAGCAGCTACAATTTCAAGACTGAAAACCAAACCAAATCCTTTTAAACTACTCAGCCTTAATAAATACTCTAACATAGCAGCTTAAAATGATTTCCTTCTGTCTGTCCTTCCAGGTAATGACATTACAGAGGAAGAGGAGAAGCTTGACAGGAAGGTCAAACCCAAACTGCGTTCCTCCACAAAACGAGCAGCATCCACAACCTCCACTGCTGTTAAAACCAGTAAATACTTCCAGTCACCAGTGAAAGAGGAGGAGACTGACAGTGAGGATGACTTTGACATGGTGACCTCCCCACCACGTGCACGTACAGGGAAGGTGGCTAAGAAAACTGAGAAAGAAGAAAAAAAAGAGGAGGAGGACAGTGAGGAAGACTTTGACATGTTGACCTCACCTCCACGTACAGGGAAGGCTAAGAAAACAGAGAAAGAAGAAAAAGAGGAGGAGGAGGAGGAGGAGGAAGACAGTGATGAAGATGAGGATGATTGGGAGGAAGTGGAAGGTAAGTGAGGGAGGAGCAAAAAAAACGTGTTAGCTTGTGTAATATACATTAGCAATTCTTCTTAATTGTACATACCAAGGTGAAAAAGAGGAAGAGGTACTTCATAGTTGAAGAAGTATTTGATAGTGCTGGAAAGTGGGTAACAGAAGTAATAAAATAATCGAGTATGTCTGTGTTGATCAGAGCTGACTGAGCCGCTGGGTCCAGTTGAACCACCAGAACTCGTCCTGCCATCTCAGCCTGTTGAGATAGAGATTGAGACTCCAGAAGTCAGGAAAAAGTAAGTAGACGTTTGTGCATGTGTTATATACATGAATATACATGTGAAAGATTATTTTGAAATATTGTGAATTATTATTTATATTTACAAAATAATTTAAAATCAATGTAATGAAAAATAAAGTGGATAATGGATAAAATAAAATAGATAATGGATAAAATAAAATGTCTTCTTCCTGAGAAGTTAGATACAGTTATATAATCCATGTAGCATGTAATGAAAGGTATAACTTGGTGAGGCAAATGTTGTTCTATCCACACTTTACAAATTACGGCCGTCCCCTTTTGTGTTTGTTTGTTTGTTAGTTTGTTTTTCTTTTTAAATTATGATCTGTTTTAGTTTTCACTGGCTAGATTCATGCGCAGATATTCTATTTGAGCAATATCCATCCCGGTGTAGCATTTACAAACGTCCTCAGTCTTCTTCTCAGTCTTTTTTTTTCCATGACTGTTTTTTTCATTTGGTTTTTCCAAAGCACCGTATCGTTCTTTGGACTGATTGACCACATAGCAACTTCTTTTCTAATTCATCTAATTTCTGAATTGGGTTATTTTAAACCTGCAAACACATTACTTCTTCATGGAACTTGTAAGAAAGCCTTTGCTAATTCTCAAATCTAACTGCAAAAATACACTCAAACAGCCAGTGGGTCCAAGTTTGTTTGTATATATGTATTTTATTTGTGTGTAAGTGTACACTCTGGAGAAATGCCTGTTTTGCTCTAATTATAATTTCTCATTGGCCAGGAAAAAGAGACAGGCAGAGTTTGAGATGTATCTGAGGCGGATGATGAACCGATACAAGAAGGACCTGCTGGAAGACACACACAAGGTGATAGCACACATATTGTACCCACCTGTTTTCACTGTTTCTGAATCCTGTGTTTCATTTGAGGTCACCACGGTGGAATTTTGGTCATTACAAACCTCTGATTGGTCTCTCAGGTCCACCTCGTGTGCCTGATAGCCAGCGGGATGTTCCGCAACCGTCTGTGCAATGAACCAGACCTGCTGGCCATCACTCTGTCGCTGCTGCCCACCCACTTTGGCTCGGTCGCCAAGGAACGCATCGACCAGAACTACCTCTCTGGACTGCTCAAATGGTGTGTGCTTGTGAAATATGAAATGTGGCATGTGTGGTGGTGGCTGAAATTCCAGAGTAATCAACATCCCCTTTGCAGTTATTATTAGCTTGGTGTAATCTCCACTGTATCTTTTATGTCAATTTTTCATCTCTCCCTCTCATCTCTGCCCTTCCAGGTTTAGAGCAACGTTCACCCTCAATCCTGATCTTCCCTATGAGGAGCGTCCGGATCCCCAGGCTCTGCTGGAGAGGCGGCTGGCCAGCCTATCAGCCAGAAACCACCAGGAGATGACTCATGTTGGTATTTTGGCACAAGACTAGTCTACCTAATGAAGTGAAAAAGAGCCTTTGAGTAAACATACACAAGTAGAATAGATAAATAATTATGCTCCTGTGTGTTTTGTGTTTGTTTGCAGCTGTTCCTGCTGGTCCTGAGGTCCCTGCAGCTCTTCTGCCGATTGGTTCTTTCTTTGCAGCCAATTCCTCTCAAACTGCCATCAGCCAAGGTACTGACAATCTGTTATTGAGTCCTTTAGAGGACACTGGTGTAATTACAGCAGCCATGCTTCAAGTCAAGTCACGGACTGCAGTGAAAGTTGTATGAAATCACTCTAATTAACATGCATGGCTTACTCTCATATTGAAAGTGTTGCTTTCAATATACAATAGACATGCATAGACAAATCTTGTAATTTTGAAATCTGTACACATCTGACTCTGTCAACTTGCCCGAGCAGTCCGGAGGCAAAATAACAAGGAAATGACCCTTCAGGTGGCGATGAACGTGTGTTTATTAACACACATACACTTTACAATAATAATACTCGCAATCCAATATCCAATCCAACACTCCACTCTCATACCAATTCTCCACAACTCTCTACCAAGAGAAACCCGACTTCACGACCCCGGTCCGGCATAAGGTCCACCTGAAGGGTCATTTCCTTGTTATTTTGCCTCCGGACCGCTCGGGCAAGTTGACAGACTCAAAGAGCATTATGGTTAAATGTCAACAAAAACAAGTAAAGAACTGTGCTTATTATTCATGTCCGATTAATAATGTTTCAGATGTAACAGAGGTAACTTACAGCTCAGAACACAATTGCAACCATAGTGTTCAGAAGTCACAACTGACTCCGTATGTGGATATTATCTTTTTCATTAAACTGTAATGTTCTTTTAAATTAATTGAGCTACTCCACATTATTTCCTCATAGCCTCTGGTACACGTAGCCTGGGAATTAATGGTCTTTTCTTACTTTCCAGAAGTTATGTCTGTTTAGCATTTCAGGAGTTACATTTTTAAAAGTCAGTTAGCAAAGTTCATCAGTGGAAGGTCAGAAACAACCTCTGTATCATTCCACAAAATGTACACATGTTCTGCTCATTATAGAATCAAAATTTTTTTTTTGTGCTTTCTCCAGGGCAAAACATCTGCTGGTGGCCCAGAAAAGAGCAGCACAGGCCAGGGAACCTCCAAGAACAGCCCCCCTGAGCCGAAAGTTTCTCCTGGTACCAAAAGGCCAGCAGGAGGGCAAAAGACCAAAGGAGACAGAGGAGGGAAGAAAGCAAAGAGGAAAGAAATCAATGAGGAGGAAGAGGAGAAGGCTATAACGTCCGTGGGGCAGAGGCCAAAGAATTCGAAACGCCGCAGCATCGCCTCAAAAGTCAGCTACAAGGAGGAGAGCAACAGCGAGGGGGAAAAAGAGGAGGAGGGACTAAGTGATGAGGAGGAATATCAGACGACCAGTGAGGAGGAGGACAGTGCAGAGTCAGACAGCGAGGCTAAATCTAGAAAGAAGAAAGGGAAGAACAAAACCAAAGTGACTAACAGCAAGAGTACCGCAGCCCCAAAGAGAAGGTGTAGTGGAGGGAAAAAACAGGTAAAGGAGGAGGAAGAGGAGGAAGAAAATAAAGGAGAAGGAAGAATGAGCAATGGAACAAAACGAAGAAGTGGGAAAAAGAAGGAGGGCCCTGGAGCGGATGAGTGGTTGGAGGTGTATGTGGAAAAAACTTCCTCCTGGATTTGCGTCGATGTGGAGCACGGTGTCGGGATGCCTCAGCTCTGCTCCCAGAATGCAACAGCGCCTGTGACGTACGTGATATCGGTGGACGGGAACGGGTTTCTGAAAGACCTGGGAAGGAAGTACGACCCCACCTGGATGACATCATCCAGGAAGAGGCGGGTGGATGAAGACTGGTGGGAGGATACGCTTGAACCGTTCCTGGGACCTGATGACGAGAGGGACAAACAGGAGGACAAGGAGGTGAGACAGACTTATTAGCATAGAGTAATAGACAGATGATCTCCCATCAACACATGGATGATTTTACTCTTTTTATTAGTCATATAATTCATAAAGGGACTAATAAACTAGGCCTGGTATCTTCCAAATCTAATTACTGTATAAATAGTAAAGATGATGGAGAGAAGGTCACATGTCAGTTATTAAATCAGTGACAGTGGTGAAAAAAGAAGTATAAAAGTTATAATCCAAAGCATGGAAATATGATTTTCTTGCCCACTGAAAGTGAAATTTTGAATTCAGTAATTTTCAGTAAAATACATTATTAGTGAGCAAAGAGCTTTTAGTTTTCCTCGCAACTGATTTAACACTTCCACACTGTGTTCGCCACCCAGCTCGAGAACAAGCTGCTGAACAAACCTCTGCCAATCTCAGTGGGGGAGTATAAGAACCATCCGCTGTACGCCTTAAAGAGACACCTGCTGAAATATGAAGCTATCTACCCTCCAACAGCCGCTGTACTGGGATACTGCAGAGGAGAGCCGGTGTACTCCAGGTCAGTAGTCAAACAGTCAGTCGTGAATACAGTTGGAGTAAATTACTTCTTAAGATGCACTGATGACACGCTTTGTAGACACGCTAGTATATTGTGTGAACGCTGATTTGTAGAACACTCTGAAAGGGAAACTAGCAGAGCTCTTATTTGTCGGCTGTGCTCCAGTTCAGTGGATGGATTCTCCTTAGTCCACATCACAAAATCAAATATAACGCCTGTCCCCAATTCAAAAGCAACACCAAATGTGTGAGAAATGCAGCCTTGTTTGGTCTGAATTTGGAAAACACAACAGACGTATACTCGACAGCCCTCAGGATCCCACAGGCCATTTGTATATGACAGGGTGTTTAAGCAAGCCTTCTATGGTTTCACATGACTTTTTATTTACTAGGTGTTTGTGCACATGCGGTCATCAGTCAGTGGTTAATTTAAAGGAAAAGACCAACAAAAAATAATGTCATTGCAAATTGTACTGCCACTCATACTGTTAACTTGGACATCATGAAGGTTGTCCCACTTAACTGCTGGTGTTTACACCTTCTTATTCACTTAATTGCGACGCCCTGGTCATAAACTTGAAAATATTTAACTTGAATGCAGTATGAGTTTTGATCTCTGGGAAGTTAGACCAGCTCCTAGTGTGAGGAGGAGCAGGTTCAGTTTGATCTTCTGGTCCTCTCAAAGACACATTTAGACCCATTTATTGGATAGGTGGCAAAATCCTACTCTGTCTCTGATTGGCTTACTCTGATATTCTTACCATAACCATTCTCACTCTTCATGTTCAAACCTAAACAACTCAACCAACGAAGGCGACGAGTACTAGTCGGTCAGAGGCACAGCGGGTCCTGCTTTCGCCATACTAGGATTCACAAATCACCGGATGGTTGCATTGGAAAAACTGAATTGAGACACAATGTTGACCTGCTGTGACCCTCAGTGTCCCCCTGGTGGTGCTATTTGTTTACTTAAACTGTTTTGTACTTGAAGCTGTGGCATTCACCTGCAGATAGTGAACTACTAGCTGTGAGTTACATCAATTTGTTATGCACTGTTCGCACACAGAATGAACATGCATGTTCAAATACAATCAAAAAACACTGAGTCTGCTTTGGGGTTAAGCCATGAGTGAGAACATAAATTCTTGACCGAGTAAGAATTCTTGTATAATTAATAAAATGTGTCTTGTTATTCTTATCATGTGTAAATATTCTTTCTCCACAGGGATTGTGTGCACACCCTCCACTCCAAAGACACATGGCTGAAAGAAGCACGAACTGTCAGACTAGGAGAGGAGCCATACAAGGTGAGAGAGGTTACTGTTTGTTTCTCTACTGTTTTTCTCTGTTTATTCCATAATTTCTCTTCTTTTAGTTTGCATCTGTGTTTATTTGTGTTTTTTGTTCCCCTCTAACATAATCCCACGTGAGTCTCTGCTTAAATCAGATCAGCAGGGTTTTTTTTGCTTGATGCATGACAAAAAAAGAGGAACAATGTCACGAATAGTTAATGGCAAAATGAAAACATGGTTATAATCTGTTCATTTAAATGTAAATCAACACTGATGTTCACATAACCACAAAACACAGTTTGAACAGAGTTAACCACCACTTTTCTATCGTAGATTCCTTCATAAGTTTAAAGTGGATAATGTCTGCTTGATTTGAGCTGTGAAAATGACATACAATCACCAGTGTGTGATTTGTAGGCAAACGATTGAGCGTTCAAAAGAGCAAAGTTTACCTCACCACAGATTCAAGAGGAAACATACTTGTTTTTCTCCAGTGGAGCTACAAACTTTTTCATGGGACTTTTCAGAAATGTAGTTCATGATATGCAGCTTTGCTGGCTAGTATCAACTACTGTTCTCTCTCACAGATCACTGTACAACACTCACTGTAGATTTTACTGAGGTAAACTGTACAGCAGAGCACAGATAGTTTTGCCTCTGGATTTAAAACTTGACTGCATAACTTTATGATAAAAAGCTAGCCGTACATATCTGATCTGAACTGAATCAATGTGTATAACCATGCCACTGTGTCACTCTCTCTCAGATGGTGAAGGGCTTCTCTAATCGGTCCCGTAAGGCCAGGATGATGTCTGAGCAGAAAGACGAGAATGACCTACCTCTGTTTGGAGAATGGCAGACTGAAGAGTACCAGCCGCCGTTAGCTGTGGATGGGAAGGTAACTGTCTTTGTGGACTAGAATGACAGGAAATAAGGTCAATGTAGCAGCAAATATTAGAATAAAACAAATCAGAAATCAGATGTTACAAATGATAAATGCACATCAATAGTTACCAAAGCTCAGAGTTTTAAAACAGTATTTTTTTTCCCCTTCAGGTTCCCCGTAACGACTACGGTAATGTCTACCTGTTTAAACCCTGTATGTTACCGGTGGGCTGTGTTCACCTCAGGCTGCCCAACCTGCACCGTGTGGCCAGGAAGCTGAACATCGATGCTGCTCCTGCAGTCACCGGCTTCGACTTCCACGGGGGATACTCGCATGCTGTGTAAGACAACACTGATAGCTGACAGCTGGGGTAGGATCGGTTTAACACAATTGCAGTCTCAGGGTTTAACAACTGCACTGCATTCATTGTGTCTCAGTTCTTGTTTTTTATTGATTGTGATTTTAACAGTTGCTTTTAGCTATTGTTTGACATTTTCTACCCCCCGTGAGGACACAGAATCACATTTACATCATTATTTCATACTAAATATTCTTAAAAAAGATGTGTTTGTGTGCAAAGAAATAGTGACCTACATACCTGTATCTGCTTTCAATATTCTGTCTAGCTCTAAAGTTCATTGTTGACTATGGGTTTTATTGCTCTTTTTTATGTCAAAGGTAGGTCAGATGCTCTCTAAATTTAGCTGTATTGTCAGTGAACAAATGCCATTAGTTTGTTTTGAGTCACACATTGTAAAAACTGCTGTGCAGATTTGGGGTTTTCTTGTTGTTATTTTTTTTGCTGCTCTTTGTTCTCATGAGTAGAAATGCTTCATTGTAGACATTTGCATAGTGTGTTGTGAATATTTAAAATCAGTCAAACACCCCAAAACCTGCATATTGTGAAATCTACTCTCAGGGCATTTATAGTTTCCTCTACTCCTGAAGAGAGTAGCAGATGCTATGAAAACATGTTAAATGTAGGGTAAAAGTAATTTCTGTGTGTGTGTTTCAGGACTGACGGTTACATTGTGTGTGAGGAGCATGAGGAGATTCTTCGAGCCGCCTGGGTGGAAGAACAAGAGCTTCAGAAACAGAAGGAGAAAGAGGTGATTGTTTGTGTGTGTGTGTGTGTGTGTTAGTGTTCGCGTGTGTGTGTGCGTGTGTGCGAAAAAGTCTACTCATTGAGTCGAAGTTCAATTTAAGTGACTTTGCAAAACTGATTTTGCAGTGATGGTGAGAACTTTCAAGTTGAGACAAAACCTGTTACTTAAAACATGTTTGATGCCAAAACACCACATCATTGTTTCTTCTGTTCCACTTTCCAGAAAAGAGAAAAGAGGGTGACCTCCAACTGGGCTCTGCTGGTGAAGGGGCTCCTGATCAGAGAAAAACTTAAACAGCGCTATGGCAAAAAGAACCAGGGCCTCGCTCAAGGAGAGGAGACCGGTGGGCTTTCGTCTGATGAGGAGGCGGTTGAGGGTGGAAGTCCTGGTGCTAAAACTGCGTCTGAAACTCTAGCCATGTCCTGGCCCCAGAACAGACAAGCAGAGGAGGATGGTGGGAGCGTCAGTGGGCTGAAGAAGAAGACGACAACAAAACGGGAAAAGAAAGGACAAGAGAAACATATGTTCCCCTTTGAGAAAGTGTGATGACGGAGATCCAAAAACTACACTCTTAGTGTTTTAGTTAAGTCAAGGTTGATTACACTCGGCTCTCAAAAAAGCACTTGGCTGACTGTTCCTGATTATTACTTTGGAAGACGTTCTCATACCTTCTTAGCAGGATAAAGTGTTTCCCCTGGGTGGAACAAATTTGCAAGTTTGGTAAACACTGGAACATTTGGCTGTAACTCTATAAGCAGGAGATGGAGGACGGAAAGAAGACAGGAGGAAGAGAAAAGAGAGCAGTCTCCCTACCGATTGATCTGTTTCTTCCAGTGGTGATAATGCATGCATTAAACCTGCCCTGTCTCCACCATCAGTGTGTACATTCCCATTAGCTCATATGCTGTATTTGATGTTTGTATGAGAGCTTAAGTTGTCTTGGAGAGAACAAATCATGAATGTGAGAACAGGGAAGTGTCCTTACAGTTTCACATGTGTTTAATGTGACATGAAGACACACTGCTCATCATTTTAACCTGACTCCTGTGACGCAGTTAGCCCTCTTGTAAGTTTTCAGTCTGTGTGCTCCAAAACTTGACCAGTACAGTGCTGGATTGAGCCGGGAGGGCGTTGTTTCTATTGAACAGCACACAAAAGAGCACATGCAGAACTGAACTGTTGAACTGATGGCCTGTATGGCAGGTAAACAGCACTACAAACCAACAACACTACAAACAATACGAGCTAATAAACATATTTCTTATGGCTTGTATTGACTGAATCAAAAAAAACAAAAAAAAAACTGCCAACGCTTAAAAAATTTGAAACGATCTCCACTGCCAGTTCCTGTTTCATTTCATCACACTCAACATAAGAGGGTTTCCACAACCCGCCATTGTTATTGACCGGACTGTTCACTATGTAACCTGACACTATGAAAACAGAAACTTGTACTGATGTTGTAAAGTGAAAACGTTGTATCTCTCGGTTGTCACATTTTCAGTCATATTTTTAGCTCTGCTACTGTGCTGTGTGGAGTCATGTTGACCATGTAAGCTCTCGAGGTTTAAACCTGAAAATCTCCTGAACTGCAGTTTAGATGTTGTTAAATTATTTCTTACCTCACACACTCACATTTTGATTTTTTTCACAGATCCTACACTTCCCCTTTTTCTTTATTTCCCTGTTAGGCTGCAACACCCTTGAAGGTTCACTTGTTTTTGCTGTATTCTGTCACATTCAGCTTCATTATCTCTTTCACACTTGTGTCACTGTTTCACATCTTGCGTTCATACACAGCACATGACTGCTAGATGTAAAATAGTAAACTGATTTTGTATGAAAAGTATTTTCATAAGAAATGTTTAAATACAAGTTAAAAGCAATGACCAAAATGAATGTTGTAGTCTTTTGTGCGTGTGTCTGCTACATTGGACTCTGTTTTCACATTTCCTTCCTCATTTGACCATGATGGGATGTGGGATTTTTGATTTGTGCTGACAGATTACCCAGTAGTATTCTTAGCCAGATTCAAGGACACACACATAAAACATCATTTGCATCTGCTACTTTAACGCAGGCAGTAAAATATGTGTGCAAGATAAGATAAGACAGACTTTATTTTTCTGACTAGGTTTAAATATTTGTCAAGAAAATTTCACTGCAAAATCATGGTGTAAAGAAGAATATATCGAAGTAATGCGTGTAATTGTGCATCTGTAACAACTGTCTGAACTGTTGTGAATGACATTTTGCATTAGATGCTGATGCATCTTCCTCCTCAGCAATTCAAGACCAATTAGCAATGCATTAACCCCAGGGGCTCGGCCCAGTGCTTCTCTCAGGGGCTGCTGAGAACCATAGCACAGCACAGCATAGCACAGCACAGCACAGCAGAGGGTAATGCATTGTTTATAAAGCTATTGGTCACATACCTTCAGAGCTAAAGCACTTTGAGTTTCCAAACAGCTGCAGAGCTGCAGCACCTGCAGTTATAGCCCAACCTGTGTCACTTTTATGCAAGGAAAGTTTAGACCTGCAGATTTTGTTGCTATGATGACGTCCAAACTCCAAAAGGTTCAGACACATGTTTAAGTTGCTACAGGAACTTTACACTAACCCAAGTGTGAGGCGATGATGTTGCATAATAAATGCCAGCAGTCAGTACACCATGCTGATGACGTGTCAATGTGTGTCAATGAGAGTCTAAACACACATCAACTGTGCCATAGTTCAAGGATCAGTTTGCTGATTATGTGAAACTAGCCAAAAAGTAACTATTCTTTAATGCCAACAAAGAATGACTGTCATATGGAGCTTAGAAACCCAAAAGCACAGACTACATGCACACTAAAACCTTTGCAGCCCTCAAATTGTGTGTGTTGAAGTGAATTTGGGCGTGTCATTTTATGAAAATTGTTGCAACATTGATAAAATGATGAAAGAAAGGATGTGTGTAGTGTGGGGAAATGGCATTGGGGAAGGAGAGAGTTTGCAAACATTTTTCCTTCTGGTTTTTGTCATCTAGATGCATGCACAGCGGATGGGAAATAAGTAATGTGATAAAGTCAACAAACCTGCCAGGCCTGCAGCTAACTAAAGATAAATCCTGGATGTTGTAAGGTGAGATTCATATTAAATGAAACCCATAAACACTTAAGATGTTGCTGCATCTTGTGATACTGCTGAAGTACTAATGGACAGCATTAATGCATGTAGTCCAAATGCTGCATCTTTGCATGAAGAGACAGAGACAGAGGAGGCTGGCATGAGAAACGCGGACGTGACGTCATAGATAAGTACCTCTGTAACTGTCTATCTTCCGCCTACCAGCCAGGCGAACACAGTGTGAATCGCTCTTTGGCTTAACCCACACAAAAACCTCTTCTGTCTGTCAACGCGGGCAGAGCCGACGCTGCTCTGAGAGGTAAATAACACCGGCTTTAACCAGTGGAGATTAATGTTGTGGTTGTTTAAATGTGCCTGTTTACTCCGGAGCTCCAGAGGGCCTTGTTTACATCTCAATCCCCGGACTAGAGTGGATGAGAGGCGTAGGCATAGCGGGAGGGAACGATAAGGGGGTGGCTAACCTGGTTAGCTCTTAGGCTGCAAATTCGTATTACAGGACACAATTAAGTTTTTTTCTTGAAAACTTTTAACGAGTCTGTTCTGAAAGTAGCCAACAATTTAACTCGTAAAACTCGTGGGTCTTGACATGCCGTCACTTCGCTGCTGAATGCAACTGCCAGCACGCTAGCCAGGGAGCTAATCCGGCTAACGGTAACGGTAAGTTAGCCAGCCGATGTATGGATTTGACTTGACTGCTGTTTTTAGTGTACTTTCGTTCAAGTTGAGCTGAAACGCCAATGTCCAGCTGCAACCAAGCCGTGTTTTTTACGATGGTTAATCGCTTCGCAGACCTCTTACTCCCCATCCCCCCAATCAAACCTGTGCTGAGTCGCTGTGTTACATTAGCCTAGCAAGATGTGTGTCACCCAGTTTGCTGCCTATTTTTAGCCCGGACCGGGCGGAATGCGTGCAGTCGTCTGTCGCTGGGCTGGCACCGGGGCCGGCTGGGCAGGCTTTCCCGACTAACCTTGTTATATATTCACGTGGACATTTGTCACATTTGAACCCCGGTGCCAACTAACGGCTTTGATCCGGTGTATCTAGACCAGTCAGTGGATAAAAAAAAAAAAAAAAAAAAGGTCGAGCTGAGACTAACGTGACTTAGGAGGGCTCTGTGGTGTCAAAGTTTGCATCATCTTCAGAGTATTGTTCAAAGTTGTGGGTTTGTTTAACTCTTGTTACGTGGTGTAGACACGTTTGGCAAGGAGAAAACACAACCTGCTTATCTATATATGTATAAAAAAAAACACCATGAGCAGTGATAAAACTGTATGTGGAAGGGGAACCCCATTTTGACATGGACAAACACTTTGTCATGACTCTGGTGCTGCACAGCACAGCAGTGGTGTGGGAACTGACTTTCCACAGTGCAGTTTTTACATGCAAAGGAATTTGATTGCTGTGCCAAAGGGCTGGGTAATGTTAGGGCAAAACAAGGCAATAAATATCACACAAGCTGTTTTAGGTATGTAAACACGCCATGTTGCAAATTCTCAAGTATTTTTGAAGTCGTCATAGGAGAAATCTGCGCTTCACGATGTAAAGAAATCCACAAAATGGTTACATTTGTAGAAAAAAGACATGTAAAGATGTGTTTGCCAGCCCTATACTATCATGTAGTTTTGCTGTTGCGTGCTTGCTTGTTATCTTGTTTAAATTCCAGCCACGACAGGCCTTCTCTTCCTGTTTTGTGTCCGGCGTTACCACCAAGTTAACCACAGTTATGGTTTGTCTGTTTGCCTCATCCCCGAAGGTAAAGCATCTAATCCTCTAAACTGTGACATTAAGCCGTAACCCGTGCCTTGTGTCCTGCACGTGTTTAACAGATGCACACCGTAGTGGGATCTAAAAATACAGGATATGTGAGCGAGTGCTGATTTTAAAATTCCGCCTTTGTCACATTCAGTCCAGAGCAAGAGGCCAGCGTCAGGAGCAAAAGTAGGGCTGCAGAAACGGATGCAACCAGAGAAAAAAGTGGAAATAAGGAGGGGATTTCTAATTGTTCATAGCACAGAAAAACAAGTCAAATGCTGAGGAGGTTAGATGTAGCTGTGATCTGATAGAGTGTGCAGGCTGGGACCTTGGACCTAATTCAGTCACAGTCCATGGACTAGCTCAAAGAAAACTAACAGTTTGTCAAAAGACCGCACTGTCCTGTAAATAAAACAAATTCAGAAACTACATCCTTTGTTAACACTACACTCCAGACTTCACTGCTTACCTGCTGTGTTAGAAATCATAGCATTTTAAATAAGTCAAAAATGATTGCTACCTGTTATTTGATAGCCCCCTTGCTTTTGTTCTGATGCCTGACTTAATTTAAGGGAGTAAATTGAACTTTATTGGTAGTGGGTACGTTTGGCTGTAAGTGAGAGTAATGGAAAACTACACCGTGTGAAATATAGTCTGCTCTGTGAAATCCAATTCAAAGAGGAAGATTAAAATGTGTTTTAAGAAATTAGGACCCAAAATACTGAGGAGATCTTGTCACCAAAGACTCTCCCGAGTCTGTAAACCAGCAGCTCTGTTGTTCTGAGTGGCTTTAGTCAGCAAGCTAGCATTTTCATCCACATGCCACAGGGACAAATGAATATTAAACTCAGCAGCCACTGAACAGCCTTCCGGTCAAAGTGTTTTAATAACTCGTCTCACAAACAGTGCTCCCTAATGTGTTCAGTGGAGTCGGACACAGCCGCTGTATTCTAAGGCAGTTACCGCTGTTAATTACTGAAATGTTCGTTTAATAGACTAATACTGTAAGCTATTAAGAAAACGCAGTGTGATGCTGGATTGTGGCCATGAACCAAAGAAGATTGGGATTAGGTCTTCTCAGTTTATTGCATGTTTTGCATGTGTTTGCACATTTATTTTCTGCAGTATTTCATGGCATTTTAGTAAGGAAGTACAAATAAATAGGTCTCAAAATATTTTATTTTATCTGTCTTTCAGCGTAAAAGAAGAGGGTTTGGGAATGTGGTTTTTATTAGACTTGAGGATAATCAGCAGAGAACAGTGTGAATTCATTATGTTGTCTGAGTGGGTGAAGATGTACAGAACAGTGTTACACTATTTCAGTGATATCAGTGTTATCAGGACACTGTAGATGTCTGACAGTGATCTGTGTTGCCCTTTTCTCTCACCTATAGACTATAGCTTTTATGTTTTATTATATATTTTTTCATCATGTGTGCAGCTGCTGTCAGTCAAATGGAATTAAAATGAAGTCACAAATTAAATACACTGACAGTTCTTCATAACATTTCTTTGGTTAGAAATTGTGTCCACAACATTTATTAACAATGTCACCTTTTGTGTCAGTAAATGCATGGCTGTGAGCTGAAACAACAAATCGATTAATCGATCAGCAAAATCAATTGTCTTTTTTTTTTTTTTTTTTTATCAGCAAAAATGCCAAAGCATTCATTGTTTCCAGTTTCTCAAATGTGAGGATTTGCTGCTTTTCATTGTCTGAGTAAACGCCACCTTGGGCTTTAGAAAATTGCGGTCATTTGTCACTATTTTCACATTTTATAGATTTATAAAAATATATTTATATTTATAGCTTGTTGCCGTCCTTGCTGGGTCATGTTTTCTTGGAGTATAAAGTGCAAGATATAAATATACAGTCTCATCTCACTGTATTACATGACATACGGAGATTAATAAATTTATTTAAGTACTTCCGCTTCTTGTTTACTAATATGTCCTCTTGCTTTTCTGCCTCTTCGCTTCTTCTCTGTCTTTTTCTTTCCTTTCCTCCTCTTCAGTCTTTTTTCCTCTCCTCAGATCGCCTGTGACCAGCTTTCCAAATGGGTGACGGGGAGTGTGACTTCTTCTGCTTCTTCCGCTGCTGCTGAGCGCGGTCTCTACACGCTTTAGACTGACGGGAAGGCAGGCTGTCTCTGAACCGTAACACAAGCAGGTGCAAAGGAACGTGGGAGACACAAGGAGGTGGAGCTTCAAACGAGCCATTTCAACTAATCGGACCACTAGGATCCGACAGGTAGGCCAGTTGTCTACCTGTCCGGGTGATTGATTCAATCGACTGGATGTCTGTGGACATGAACAGCCAGGCGTCGGACAGTAATGAGGAAGACTTCGGGGTGAACTCTGAAGAAGAAGAGGATGAGGACGATGGAGGAGAAGAGGAGGATCAGGGCGACATTGCAGGCTACTATGAAGGTGTGGCCAGCGACGTGGAGCAACAGGGAGCTGACTCCTTCGACCCTGAGGAGTACCAGTTCACCTGTCTGACCTACAAAGAAAGCCAGTGGGTGCTGACAGAGGAGGTTAACACTGTGGCTGCTGCACTGAAGGTGAGTTGTGTGATGCTGCATTGTTATAAGCCTGAGAATGAAATAAAATATTCCTATCGCAGTATTTAGCGATCTGAAGATCTGAAATTATCACTGGGCAAGAACAAAGCGCTGATAAAATGTGTCTTTAAAGTCGTATGGATCACTTTCACATTTTGTTCATACCCTTTGAGAGAGACACAATCACACCTTACAGGGCAACGTACACTTTATAAGATTGTGAGTAAAGCAGGTCAAAGAAAAATAATCAGATGTGACTAAGGAAAATGGTGCAAAGAGTAAAACAGATTCTGTTTCATGATTACCAACGTCGTGTTAAGCTGAACACACATTTGAATTGTTCTTACTGACATATTTTTTTGCATCTGTCATAAGAGGATTGCATGAGTTATAAAATAGTGATTTCATAACAGCTCAGTAATGCTAATAAAACAATGATTCCTGCACGGAGACTGTTTATCAAATCCCTCTCTCTCATGCTTGTGAAATCATTTGAACAAGTGATCACAGAAAAAAGAATGAAGGCGACAGAAAGTTTGCCTCTGCCTTATTGTACCCAGCTGTGTTTGTGAAAGGTATACACTGTTGTTGTGAGAGAGCTGACGCTTTCACAGTACAGTGGCAATCAAATATATTGATTTTTAGTGTGTTTCTGAAAATCAAATGCCACCTGAGTGTCGATGGAAGGTCAAAACAAATTTGATTCAGAATGAATCATAATGTCAAAAAGTTTAAATTAAATTAAATTATCACTTTGCTCTCTTAACACACACAGAAGGTAAAGATGAAATTTTATGAGCTTTATGATTTTGGTAATGGTAATCATTTTTTTTATGATTGTCATTTTGCTAATTTCCTGTGTACACTATAAATAAATTCAATTCAGATGTATATCATAACTTGTCTACATGGCTGCAGTTTGTTGGTTGAAGTCATGCTTGTTATAAAATGATCTGCCTGAAGTGAGTGTACTCTCACTGCAGCCTAATTGTAATCTCTGACAGTTCGCATTGCTCAGAGTACACACATATTGATGCATTCTTTCACTGACACTGAAGGAGGCTGACTTACAGTGATTATGAACATCATCTTGAATATGGCCTCTGATACCGCATAATGATCAGTTCACTCTCGTTTGTTTGGAGTAACTTTGCTGAGTGTGCATGCTGTTTTGCAATAACACCTTATTTCACACTCACAGTTACACATAATCACTCCTGGGAGCTGCACGGCACAAATGACTTGTCTCCTGTTGGTAGCTCCCAGAGGAGCAGTTATGTGTTGATGGCAGAAGATGAAAGAAGGGAGCGCATTTCAGTCATTTTACTTCCAGGCTTTTCTAACCTCATAGGCATCTGGCTTATAGTGCAAGCAGAATATTACACACTAAAGTGATCCTAGATATCTTCCTCTTATAGTCAAGTTCCTGCGTCATCTAGTATTCACTGTACAGTAACAGCTGAGAAAATACAAGAGGTGTTAATAGGTAGCTTCATCTAAAATAAAAAAAAAATGTATTCCATACATCGTTCCAAAACAAAAGACTGACTACATTATTTGCTTCCATGCTTGCTGAATCTTTTGGTCTCTGTAATAATATCACAGTCTAAAGTGACGTCTTTAATGCCTTATTGTCTTGCCAGTGATCAATAAACCAAAAGGTACTCGGTTTACAACAGAGTAACAGAGAAGAGCGAGTAAATCTTTGCATTTGAGAAGCTGTGTTTAGCAAACATTTTATGGAAACATTTTCTTTTGGTTAAAAATAATTAATTAGATGATTGTTTCAGTTCTTCTGGGTTTTAGGTGTCTTCCATATTTGGTTATGTTTTGTTGGTTACTTGATCTGTAGCCAAAATATGAGCACATAGGAAGCTTTGTGTTATCAGTGTTTAGCAGGGTTGTGATCACGAAGCATTTCCTTCTCATGAGCAGTATTCTTATCCATCACTGTAAAAACAGACATGACTGCTGTGTATCCTTACAGATTAGCTGACTTTCAACACAGCCAAGTCAGTCATGTGTCCCTGAAGCAACATTTCTTTGCTTTTAATTGAAAATATTCTCTCTCTCTCTCTGTCATATATTCTCTCTCTCTCTCAGGTTTTACCAGCGGTAGCAAAATTGATCCTGGTGCATTTTCACTGGCAGGTTACACAAATACTGGACAGGTATGTCGTCTCTGCTCCCTCACCATTCCTGCCTTTCTCATTTTCATTCTTCAGCACTCCTCTGCCTGTTAAATTCACCCTCTGCTTCCCTTTTTGCATGATTTTAATTCTCATGATTCTCTAGTCTCTTTTACTTTTCTATTATACTTCCTCTTCCTCACTCTCCTTATCATGTTATCCTTCTTGTCTCTGATTTCCTTGAACTATTTTCTCTAACTTTATAAGTCCATTCTTTTATTCTCTGGTTCTTTGTCTCTCTCTCATTGGTCTGTCTCTCATTGGTCTGTCCATATCGCCCACAGATATAAGTCCAACTCATCTCTGCTGTTGTCGGACGCTCTGGTCCAGCCCAGCAGCACCTGCAGATCAGTCACTGTGAGTAACAGATCACATGCAAGAAACCAGACCTTACTTGTGCACCTGAACACAAATACCATTTTCATGCTTTGTCCATACCTTTATTCAGATTTTTATATCATTCATATCTTGTGGCCAAGCTAAGAACTACTACAAAACTGTGTATTGGTTACACACTTAGTTACATAGACATCCGCCCTGCATGTGTGTCCTCAGGAGAATCTTGTTATGTTACAACCCTCTAACCATAGCTCGTCTCATAATTTTTCTTTGTAACCACTGATTCACCGCTATACATTCACAGCGAAGTAACTTAAAGGACAAATTATTAAAATAAAAAAAAGTCATATAAAAGTCATCATTATTACTATAATGCAGCAGATAATCTACGAGTAGTGGAAAAAATCAGTTGATTAATTGATTGGTTGGTAATGAGAGATTATTTGTCATATTGCAAATAATCGATTGCAGCACTCATGTGTACTTTAACTTTGAAAATGATATAATCATGATTTTTTCAGTTGGTTGTTTGATTATTCCACACACACACACACACACACACGTTATTTTAAAAACAACATTTAACAAGCGAGGGTTCTGTTCTGAGCTCATCTACCTGCACAAACTCAGACTTTTGTGCAGTCTGAGTTTGATGGCGTGTTCATAATTGATGTGTTTGTGTGTTTCAGGCCCCTCAGTCCCTCCAGTGTGGTGTGTGTCTACAGGTCGTCCGGAGAGACTCTCTGCTGGCACTGCCCTGCCAGCACTCCTTTTGCAAAGCATGCTGGGAGCAGCACTGCACTGTACTGGTCAAAGATGGCATGGGAGTGGGTGAGTAGAGCGTCTATGTATGTATAGTCATCAAAGCTGGTATTGGAGTGGGTGAGTCACACTTTGTAAGCTCACAAGTGTCTGTACGTCTGTCCTTGTATTTATGTGTGTGTGTCTGTTCAGGGTTTCATCCTCTGATCCTTTTGAAGTTTATTTTAGCCTGTGTTTTCTTGCCAAACCAGCAGGGTCTGCAGACTGGTATTGAATTTAATGAGCTGAGGTACATCAGTCACTTCATGATACTGTTTTTTTTTGACAGAAAACTGTACAGACTGTACTGTACTTGCTGGATGAATGTGTACAGGTCCATATTTGTTTACCTGTTTGTGTGTGTAAAATCCAGTAGTGACTTTGAAGATAAGGGAGGTGTAATAGGAGGTTTTGATGACTCCCCTCTGGTGTAAAATGTACCAGGCAGGCATGCTCCTACCTCCTGATTATTAGTGCGTGTGTGAATCTGAGAGAGAAAGAGTGCTTGTGTCAGCAGGAGCACAGATGGGTGTGTGGGTGTGTACATGGATATGTATAAGTTTTTGTGCAGGTTGCTGTATTTGTGTGGTAAAGTGCATACAGCTTACCAGACTCCCTGTCCTCTTTGAGTGTATGTGTGTGTGGGAGAACAAGTACTTTTGTGTGCAAACATTTGTATGCTGTTGTGTCCCTGTGCTACTTTCCAACTGAGTCCTTCTGAGCTTGATAAGTGTCTCTATCAGCTGTACGAAGGACACATTTATGATGACAGATGATCCCAGTCCAGTTTCTGGGTCACTGTAACTAGAAACCAGACCGCTTAAACCAAACAACTGCACAGGAACTGTTTCAGTCACGGATGAAGTTAAAATGTTGGATGTAGTTTATTGGTGCATAATCATAAACAGCATTTGCTGACTTTGTAGCACAGTGTGTGTGTTGCTTCTCTCAGTATATCTATCACTGATTCAGGACTCTTTGTAATAAATCTGCGTGTGTTTGTGTGTGTGTGTGTGTGTGTGTGTTCAGGTATCTCGTGTATGGCTCAGGACTGTTCCCTGCAGATGCCAGAAGACCATGTCCTGCCGCTGCTGCCAGCAGAGGAGCTGAAGGACAAATACAGACGCTACCTCTTCAGAGACTACGTCGAGGTCTGTGTGTGCTGAATCTGTTTGCTCAGATGCTGCGTCAAGGTCTGCATGTATAGCAGATGAGACGTCCGAGGCATTTGGAAAGGGAGTGAGGAAAAACTCAGTGAGCCCTCGTGTGTTTGTTCCAACGAGTGAACATTTGTGTCTCAGCACTAAATCTCCTCTCTTTATCACTCTCTTCACTGTCTGACACACCATCTGGGTTTCAAACTAAATATATTCATGAAAACAATGATCTCAAATTAGACAGTCATGCTTTCTTAAAGTATCGTTCATCCAAATTACAAAGAAACACATTTTCAGTTTTATTCACTCAGGTTTTGAGATGACTGTCTGAGATTTCTTCATACAATTGAGCTGAACAGAAATCATTTGTGATGCTTACAATACTAGAAAAAGTTACATCTAAAAATATAACAGTAACATGTCTTTCTGGGAACAATATTCTCAGTCACCCAACTACTTTTTTTTTGTTCATTTTGACATTCTTTTATGTATTACTTGATCCCCGTCTCTCTCTCTCTCTCTCTCTCTGTGTCCCACAGAGTCACTTCCAGTTGCAGTTGTGTCCGGGTGCAGACTGTCCCATTGTCATCAAGGTGCAGGAGCCACGGGCGCGCAGGGTGCAGTGTAGCCGCTGCAGTGAAGTCTTCTGGTAGGACACGCACACGCACACACACACGCACACACACAGAACATTTTTATTCAGTCCAAGAACAAGTAACACTCTGGACAAAGTGGGAGTAAGAGGAAAACATGTTTTTTATTCCAAGCTTAAGATAAAAATAAATAAAGTTGAATGAGAAAAGCCCATTTGATTCACAGATGGCCACACAGTTGATAGTGTGGATAAGTAAATTAAATTCTTTTCACACACAAAGTTCCCTTAGTAATCTAAGCTCTTTAAGTCACCACAGCTGTTAAACTGTTACTAACCTATTATATGATGTCAGAGTCAGTCTAGAGTGCTCTTACAAATCCCATGTGAGTATTAAAATGTCTCTGCTGGTGTAAACTTTCTAGCATATTGTACTGAATAATGATGTCTGTGTCTTTTTCTCAGTTTCAAATGCCGTCAGATGTACCATGCACCCACAGACTGTGCAACAATCCGGAAATGGCTGACCAAATGTGCAGATGACTCGGAGACGGCAAACTACATCAGCGCGCACACTAAAGATGTATGACTGATCTATACACGTACACATGAAGTCACACACATACAAAAACACTGGTATTTCAATGTACTGTGGTTTTGTACACTCACATGGCCTCAGGCATTCTCACACAGTTTGCAAACACATATTGCTTATTATCTGTAATACAGTGCTGTAACCTGTCACTTGCCCTAATTCTCCTCTAGTGTCCTAAGTGCAATATCTGCATTGAGAAGAACGGAGGGTGCAATCACATGGTGAGTCAGAGCTGAAAATCACTCTTTCCCAGAACAAAGGAAATGCTAAAAATATGTTCTGATTCTGAGAGCTGACGCTCAACATTTGGATGCTTGATTAAATCACGCATGTAGACATCTTTAGTCATATTCTTAACACTTTCTGAGCTGCATGTGAGACACAGCAGGCATGTTAAATCAAGTGCTAAAATGTTTTGTATAAAGAAACATTCAGCTGCTGATTTGCTCAGATTTGTTTCAAGTCAAAAGTGTGACTCATAGTTGTTTTGTCAGGTCTCTAGTTCACTAATTTTTTTCCCCCTGTGTCTTTCTTTGTTTCAGCAATGCTCCAAGTGCAAACATGGTGAGTAGTTTGTCTCACATCTCCAGCATGATCCAATGAAGGATGAACTTAATAGTGGCACAATACATGAGACTAAAAGTAGTCATTAATCATAATTACGAGACAAGAAGTGAAAGTTGAGGTGTCGTAAGAATGAAAATCTCGTTTATCTGTTTGTGTTGTACCCTTTTTTATAAGGAGAAAAAAAATGCAGCTCATGACTTCATTAATCTGTATTTAGTGATTTAAAAGGAGCGCAACCCACCTACTGGAGCCCCGAGGCATTACTAGCAGATCCCCGTTACAGTACATACAGTGCGTACTTCCCCTCAGAATAAATGTTATCCCCAACATTCTAACATTTAGTGCAAATAAGAGGTTAAACTGTACATCAATAAACACACAATACAACATTTCAGATTTACTCTCATTTGACCTTATATAGTGCAGTGATATCGACTGAAACTCTTTTCATACATTTCTTTATAGATAGGCAAACACTCAGTGTCCTTTAGTGTCCTTAATAACTTGTGTGGTCCATTTTTAACCTGCACTGTCCACTTAGTTAGGTATGGTTTCAACACAGTGTGTCCACAGTCCATAGCTGCCTTCTTACCAGCTCTGTCTGTGTAGCACTTCCACATTTACTACACTTTCTCTGTGTAATAACAGTCTCTCTCACATAAAACAATCCATTTGCATTTCAACTCTGTGTTAAACAGTCCTTTTTATTTTATCCTTTGAGTGTAATGTCTATGCATCTACTCAGTAAGTTCAGTGTTTCTACTGTTCATGTCACTAGTGCCTAAAGTGTGTAAGTGGTACGGCTGCACAGTATATGCCCAAGATACCTTACAGTTCGTTTGCTGCTGTAATGTTCCTATGTGGGCACATGCTGGAGTGCCAAGCCTATCATATGTGATGAGCTTGGGCCGTCTGTGTTGTCGTCTAGGCCCATGACGGTTATCACAGTCTGGGACACTTTGCACAGGTGAGGGGACGGCATTCTTCACAGGCAGATCCTCAACATAACTGTCCTCTCTCTCTGATGAGTCATTTATTTGGTTTGTTGGTCCTTGTTCTGTCACTGGCTCAGGTGACATGTTTTCCTCTGACTGTATGCATTCAATCTGCGGAGCACGCACAGGATTAACTGTCTCATGTAGGCACGGTTTGGATTGCTGCTGAAGTGCTACTGGATAATACTCATCACCATCGTCCATTTCCTCCGACTAGTCTGCTTCCTCAACTCCTTCCACCCTTCTTTTCCTTACTCATGGCAGTACTGTCTCCACGGGCAAGTGGTCACACGGGAGAAGGAGATTACGATGTAGGATCCTTGATCTCCCTTTCCCTTTTTCAGGTCTGAGTTCATCAACGGGTATTTCTTTATTCACTTGGCGCACAGTTGTGAGGACAGTGTCCTCCCACTTTGCCTGGATCACCATGTGGTATCAAGTTCCTGAGTAAAACATGATCGCCAGGCTGCAACACTGTCTTGCCTGATTTTGGAAGTCGTGGCATACGCCTGGGCAAAGCGTGTAAAGTGGTCAATGATTACAAGGATATATTCATAACCACTCTTACATTTGTCAACGTGCAAGAAATCAACTGAAACAAGCTTGAAAGGTTGGGTGGTGACGATGTTTGTCAGTGGTGCTCTTGTCTTGTCTTCTTATGTTTGAGGCACACACATCTCCTTGTGACATAAGCCTCTATCTCTCGTTGCATATAGGGCCAGTAAAACCTGGTCCCGTATCAGTGATGTTATCCTGTCCACACCTTGATGGCCCATGATGCCCCTGCATCATGAAGTTCCTTCGGTACTGTACTTTTATGTTTTTCTGGAAGCACCAACTGTTTTCTGTTGGCAGTTTTCCATCCAACACCCCATCCTCATTTATCTCCAACTTGTCCCACTCTCTCAGGAGACGTGATCTGTGAACTGAACTTAGTTCTCGACCTGACAGCTTTTTTTCTGACATTTCTGACTCACTCATATAGGCCCCAGGGTGTCACAAAGACTGTTAGATGTCTACTGTCCTTGGCCATGAACCCTTGATGATATGTCTTTCCCTGGTCCAGTAGTGAGAACAGTATGTTTCCTCCCAGAGGGTCCATAATGTCCTGTACTCTGGGGATGGGGTGGCGGTCTGGATAAGTTTTCTTATTGTTTTCTTATTTTCCCTATAGTTGATACACTCACCTTCAACCTTCATCTCCTTGTACAAAGATTTTGGAGAGATATGTTTTCAACACTGGCTCAGCATCTTTGAGTGAAATGTTCATTTGCAGGTTTTCCACACAGCCGATATCATCATCCGACCTGCAGAATGACTCTGACTCTTCTCTTAGCATCTGACTGACTATTCAAGTTTGTCAAGGTGAGTCAAATCAACAGGAGGATCCCATTGTTCGTGGGCAGGCCTTGTTGTAAATTTCCGTGGCTGCCGAAGTCGGTTTGTGGATTGCTTGAAAAGAAAAGAACCGCCACTGATCTTGCATTGAATAATTAGGACTTTATTCAAAGAAACAAGTGAGTTTGGGATGCATCCTCTGATCAGATCCCTTGATCCAATTCCCCAGGCCGAATCCCCTCCTGTTCTCCCAGGCTAGCTTTATACCTCCAGACAAACCAACAAACATCCTTAGAATTTCCCTTTATGGGACCTACACCTGTTGTCACCTTTTTGTGGCTGACCTTACCATCTCAATCTTTACCATTTAAGGACACAAGATAGCCTTATTTAGAAAGAATACATGTTGGGAAGAACTTATTCCTTACTTGGAGAGAGAGGTCATCTTGCAAATTCTTTTAAAACACTTCACATTCAGCTGCTTCAACAGATGAGATCAATAAATTACTCTGAAAGGTTTGTAAGAAAATACACTACAGCCTGCTGTCACTGGAGCTCTGAGCTTGAACATTATGGATGGATGCAGTGAATGGGTGATCTCTCTTGAATATGTTGGCAGGATAAACTGACCTGACTGACTGTACAGTTCCGACAACAGTCCTCCCTGCAAGCATAATGTCATGACTTGTAAGATTGTGTTCACTAACAATGATTTTTGGGACTGCGCCTGCCTTCACTGACACAAGAATATCACAAAACTCTAGGCCTTCAGGCCATCGTGGATTCTCATGAGGCTCAAATCAGAGTCTTATCCTCTCTAAACGGCGGGACCTGTACTTGACATTCAGTCTGGATGGAGCTATGCATAGTGACCCTCTCATTTACTGTTCTCACACTGTAGGCGCATGTCTGTCCTACACTTGAGGAAAAAACATTGTTACTGCTTTCACAAGTTTGTCTTTATCCTCACATTTTCCTTGGTTTTACAGACTGTCTAGCACAAAGTGTTCAATGACATTAAAGCCAATAATAGGATGTTGCTGGTTGCCTTTTTAGAACTGGCATGGGTATTAGCAACTCATCATCACTAGTAGTAAGCTTAAAGGACACCTCAAGCCAACCAATGTATGGGATTTCTGTTCCATTGGCTGCTTCAATTTGTAATGGGTCAAGTGGGTCTAGCTCTGCTACATCTCTGAGTGGCATTCCCTTACAGTAGGTGTTTTCTCTGGAGCACCATTTCCTTTGCATTTGACCTTCTCACATGACTATATCGCTTGTTTCTGAACAGGCATATGGCTTACAATATCTTTGGTATGCAGGCCAATTAGTTCCCTGGCATTCTTTTGACCAGTGCAGTGTGGTTTTACAATGCTGGTTTGTACTCCGGCACTGCTGCTGATGACTGCTGGTGGTAAGATGCCATGGCATTTGATTCGGTTTTATAAGGTGTGGACAGTGGGGGGTGAAAACACTGGATAAGAGGCAGATACATTTGCTGGTCTGCTGCTTGGTGGAACTAACTAAGGGGGGGGGGGGGTGTGCAGGTGTGGACTTTTGGATGGTTTCCCTAATTTGGGAAACTTTAGCTCCCAAGTCTTTCAACAGCACCATGTCAAGAGTGAATTTCTTTGATTTCTGACAGCAGATCAGGGGGCAGAGTGGCTGCGTTTTGCGACATGGCTCTTTTCTTTTCCACTGGAACTTCACTTGACTGGACTGTATGCACATTAATTACACACAATGGAGCAGCATGTTTCGTTTTTGTCCTGTCTCTCATTGGTGCAGGCAGTGTTCAGTTTTTGTCCAGCCGCAGCTCATTTGAAGTGTTCGTCTGCAGGAGGTAAGGCTGCAGGTCACTGTTAATATTGTCAATCTGTAGGCCAGTTAGGACAGCATGCATGAATAGACTCTGAACTAGTGCTGGGTCGTACTTTAAGCTTGAATCAGCTTCCTGAGAAGCTGAGGCGGAGGGCAGGCAGTGTAAGCTTGTCTTTTCCTTCAAGGTAACTGCGTAACTGCAGACCTGGTGTGATGGCGTGAATCACAGCATCAGTGATCTCTGACTCTGGATAGCCTTTGCTAAGCCCACTTTCAGTTTGTCTGGCCAGGCTAGAAAAGGTTAGCCTATTTTTTGCCCTGGCTCGCCTATCTGGCCTGATATCTTAAAATCTTTGCACCACTTGGAGCCCGTGGGGTGGAGCTGGGGCCACAGTCTTTGCTGACCTTTACCTCCTTCTGGAGGTTCTCCTGTTCATCGGTCTGACTTAGGGTTTCACATTCACTTAAGTACCTCCAAATTTTGTGCCCTTTTTAAGGGGGAAAGCGGGAGAAAAATAAAAATGCAGCTCATGCCTTCATTCATCTGTATTTCGTGATGAAGAGGAGCGCGATTGCCTTGCTGGAACCCAGAGGCATTACTAGCAGATCACCATTACATTTGCATCTTGTGGTTATATCGTTGAGTAGAATACCCAAAATAAACTTTATAAACCAACAAAAGAACAAAAATGATGATTCAGAATAACTTGTAAAGCTCCAGTTTCAGAATTGTTTTTCACTTCACTGTGTCCAATAGTACGCCAATATCTCCCACAAGTCACCAACTTCTTCTTCATCAGTTGGATTTTGTCAGTTAGTTTAGAAATGTGAATAAACCATGCCCGTCATCTGAAGAAATATAATGACCAACCACAGCCAGTATCTGTCATCAGACATAAGAACTGAGCTGAGCCTTTAGAAGATACAAAACATGTGACACTTACTGTCCGTTCATACTGTGTATTTGCATGTATGAAGTGCAAAGTCCATAAATGTGTTTTGTGTCTCCTGAAAGACTTCTGCTGGATGTGTCTTGGTGACTGGAAGACTCACGGCAGTGAATACTATGAGTGCAGCCGCTACAAAGAAAACCCTGATATAGTCAACCAGAGCCAGCAGGCTCAGGCCAGAGAGGCCCTCAAGAAATACCTCTTCTACTTTGAGAGGGTGAGTTCTTTGGATCCCCGTTTTATATTATTGCACAAATAACATAAATTAAATGTATAAAGAGCAAAAAAGTTCAGATGTGTGTATTTGCGCTGTCGTTTCTTAATTTCTATTTGTTTTTTTATCAATCTTTATCCCACCAGTGGGAGAATCACAACAAATCTCTGCAGTTGGAGGCTCAGACGTACCAGAGGATCCAGGAGAAGATCCAGGAGAGGGTGATGAACAACCTGGGAACCTGGATCGACTGGCAGTACCTGCATAACGCTGCAAAGCTACTGGCTAAGGTACACAGAAAGAGCATGCGGTGTTGGAGCACATGAGTGAAGACGCACGCCTCACACTGATAACAGAGTGTGATAAAATGTTAATCATTCACCAGCACTCATTCAAATGATTTGGATCACTCCCATGAAAACCTTTGTTTATTAACCTTGTCACTCCTCTCTCATGCTGTAAAATGTTCTGTGAAAAAGAAAAATCCAGTAGTTTGTGTGTCAGGAAGTAAAATATGCTAAATCTGTTTTTAAGGTGTAATATTTATATAATCATCTACAATAAATTATAGCGGTGCCTTTCTTAATTTTCAGTCTGACTTATAGTGAACGTTTTCAAAAAGTTCCTCTGTTAGTAAATCATCGTCAATGTATCCTGTCTTTTTTGTTTCCAGTGTCGTTACACGCTGCAGTATACGTATCCTTACGCCTATTACATGGAGTCCGGCCCACGCAAGAAACTGGTGAGAAACAAACATTTACTGCAGAACACACATTATAAAATCAAGTATTTCAAATTTCCTACGTTTTTTATGAGTCTTAACTCAGTAATGTTAATTGTGTCGTCATCTTTGGTTTTTTGTCGGCAGAGGGGAGAGTGATTACCTGATATTTCTACTTTTTATTCGTCCTTTTCTCCAGTTTGAGTACCAGCAGGCCCAACTTGAAGCAGAGATAGAAAACCTGTCATGGAAAGTGGAGCGGGCTGACACTTATGAGAGAGGAGTTGTAGGAGGCGAGGGGGAGCTCAGCGCCAGTGACAGAGGGGTAAGGACTGATTGAGACATTCATCTACCCCTCAGGATGAGTTTGCACCATCATCTGGTCAAACATGTAATTTGTCCAATTATTTGTTTTTTGACTAAATATCTGCTAAACTAATGACATTCCCACGAGCTTCAGCCATAGTGATTCGTACTAATTAGTAACTGTTAGCATGCTAGAAGAAGGTCAGCATGGTAAACATACCTGCTAAACATGAGCATGGTAACATTAACACATGTGAGCATGCTAAGATTAGCATTTAGCTCAAAGCACCAATAAAAACTTGTAATTGTGAAGCTAAATATTTAATCTACATTCAATTTTCACTATTATGAGTTGATAGTTTGCCTAATATAAGTCCCAACAGTAAGTTCTCAACATAGCTAAATCCACTGTTGAGTTAATATGATCTTTATTTTTTACAAGTCTTATCAGTCTCTCTTGTTTTATTAGTCTTAGTCACTTGTTTTTGTCCTTTAACAGGATCTGGAGAATCAGATGCACATTGCTGAGCAGAGGCGACGCACGCTGCTGAAGGATTTCCATGACACCTGAAGCTCCATCGCGACTGCAAAGCACCAGCATCTCCCTCCTTACTTCCTACCTTTCTTCCTTGCCTCCTACCTTTGCTTCCTTCCATGTCCATCCCTCGGTGCAGTCATACTGACCCCTTCTTTTTGCTTCTCTACAGTCACTCATTTGCTTCTTTCTTTCTGTCTTTCCCACCTCTCACTCCCATAATGCTGCAGGGTGACAGAATGGCACGATTGTATCTCCCCTTCCTCCTCTCATCCTCACTTACACATTTTGGCTTTCAAACCATCACATTCACCGTGGTTACACCTGTTGCTTCTTCCCAGGTCGGTGAAATTTTGAGGTCTTGTCATGCGTGAAAACACTGGGTATATTTTTATTTTGCATTAATCATTCAGACACTGAAATTAGCAGCTAAAAGCAACATGTTGCCTCTTGAAAAAAGAAGATTAGATTAAACAGAAATGTAAAGGTGCTATGGATGAAGAAGCTTTTGATACTAAGCAAACAAGGAAGATGTGGGAGATGAAATAAATTTTCTTTAAGGAGACTGTGTTGATTGTGGATCTGTATTTGGTGGTTTCACATAGACCGTAATGACTGATCAGGCTGTTCACTGGCAGTTGTACCTGTAACACTTAACTGCATTAGCCTGAACACGTGCGAAGTGGATAGTCTGAACTTTTTACACATTTCAATTTCAGTTACGTCTCCTAAACGGCAAAAAGGTTGATTTTAAAGGAAACTAAGGAAAATGATTACAGCAAAAAGATGGAGTGATTCTGGAAGAAGCTGCTTGTTTACATCAGCAGAACACAGAAACTGTGAGACCTGTGGATGAAACATGTCACTGCCCTGGCTCTGTTTTGAACAAACTTTATTATCAACCAGGACAGATGCAATTTGACATGCTAATGATCTATTCTCGATGGCAGATTATGGAGACCTTTCATTTTCAAAAGTGCTTTTTTTTAAAAATATATTCTGCCATAAACATGTACATGGTGTGTTTACTGTGGAAAGGTGGTGACCTCACAGCTTCACATACTCCTTAATATACTTGAAAAAGGAAAAAAAAAAACAATATTTTGCTACGTATGATGCATGTTCATGTACACAAAATACTAATAAAATGAATGTGTGTTTAGATGATAACTTTTTTAGATTTGAATGCCAGAGTTTCACAGTAAACACACCTCTTTTGGCACCTGTTACAACCACTACTGCCAGCACATAGTTGCTAGTCATTGTGGGCGAAGTAAAACTACTGAATTACTTAGTCCCCTTCTTGTCTCTTTACATTCTCATATTGGCAATGTTGCTCGATCATGTTCGGCTAATGTAGATCCAGACCAGTGTGAGCAGACCTCCATAAAAATCTTAACATCTGTACCTCCCCCGATCAGATGAGGAAGTTGAAGCAGCAAGTGTAATTTCAGCCATTCACGCACACTACAGCACCACCTATTGACATAGCATTTGCACGCACACATCGACACACACATGCTCAAACACTCCGCTGCAGAAAATAAACGTTAACCGTTAATTTGTCTCCTTCACCCATCTCGTGCTCTCTTCTCTTTCTTTACATTCATCCCCCTCTCACTTTATTTTGCTCTTTATTTTCTCTTTTCTTCCTGCTCACATTGTTCACTTTTCTTCTGGAAAATGGCTGTTGATAGATAGATCATTTAAAAAAAAAAGGAAAAAAAACCCCAACAAAAATACAAAAAAATTGTTGTAATTTTCAACGGTTGTACATTAATACAGAAATAGAGTTACTGAGAGTTTTTAAAACCGGACCCTGTCTCTTGTGTGTTCATTACACACACACACACACACACACACAGACAAACAGAGGATCAAACTCTTTAAACAGTTTCAGTCAAGTAAAAGTAATATAGTTCCAGAAATGTAATCATGGTGGTTTTCTGCCATATTACACAAGTTAATATGACAACCTAGTGATGATGATGACGATGATGATTGTATATAAATGCCTGAATGACGTTCATATGATGCTTTAAGATATAGAGGAATAACATCACAACAAAACCACCTGACCACTCTTGAATGACTTCAGCTTTTGGAGGTAAAAATGCAAGTCCATATTGTGATTATATATTATTAAGGGAAAGATTCTTTATGATTATTAAGATATTTGCCCAGCCCTCTAACACAAGTACTCAATGTGCCAGTCATTAGTCTTATTGGCACTTAAGATCTGTGTGTGTCTCCCTCATCTGTGGTGCAAATGTGAATTTACGCACGCATACACTGAGTGTTTTAAATATTACTCCAAATATCTAGAATGATTTTAATGTAGTCCCTGCGGTGCTGACGCATGTTTTAGAACCCAGGTAACCTCTGACATTATCGGTCTGGCACCTCGTTTGGCACGGGGCCCTGGGCGTCTGCCACAGCCTAATATAGTTAAGAGTAAGAACGTGCCAGGATAGTAATAACTGCTGTGCTGCTCGACCTGACCCTTCTGTGTTGACCCACTTTCGCCTTCACACAGTATCATGCAGTGTGGGGAGGATTGCACCCTCAAGTGTTTATTCCACAGTGGGACAGACAAGCACTTCCTGTTATAAACCAGCTCTCTGGGCTGCAGGATGTTTTGAAACCAGGATGAGTTTAGATAAAGTGGGACACATTTTGTACATTAGACCTCTTCAACTTATTTTCAAATAACAGGTTTGGACATGTAGTATTTTATATTATATATTATTTTATATTGTATTTTGAGATGCAAACAATTACAATTATGTTAATATCGCAGGTACAGGATCCATGAAGCACCTGTTTTAAATGAATTAATTCACCAATAAAACTATGATGACGCAAAGCATGATGGGACCCTGAGTTCTGTATGTTCCACTGAACTGCATTTTTCAGATATTGCTATAAAATAGTCATAAAAAAATCAGTAACTTAACTCTAATAATGAACCCGATTAATAATTATTAATTAATAATAAGAATTAAAAAAAAAGACGAGGGGGCGGGTCGCCGGATGTGACGACGCTGTCGGAAACGCTGTCAGACTGGAGTCCTGCACGTGTCGAGGGGAGCCGTTGGAAGAACATGAGCGCTCAGCTCTTGCCGGGGCAGATAGGCCAGAGAAACAACACTTGAGCTTGATCACCGACATTTACCGGACACTTTCTATCCGTTAACAGACGGTCAGACAACGGGACACTTCCCGGCTGCTCAAAGACGCGCGAAGCGGGACGACGGTCGGACGGTTAACTGACCGAGAGAGAGAGGGCGACAGACCGGGCGAAGGAGGAAAGTTCTCGGTCTCTGTACGCGGGCCTGTGTGTGTATTTCGTACGTTGCCTTAGCAGCGCGTTAAGTTGACTTTTCACCACAGACTGCGGGTCATTTAGACGTCATGGCGAACTACCTGATCAGCGGGCAGACCGGCTACATCCCCGACGACGGGCTAACTGGACAGCAGCTGTTCAACGGAGGAGACGGGCTCACATACAAGTAAAGACACCATGACTATTCCCAGTGCTCTGCCCCCGGGCTAACACGGCCATGCACCGCAACGCACTCAGCCAAAGTGTAGTTTTGTCATTTAGCATCGTGTGCTAACATTAGCCCGCTGTGTTAGGCTAATTTACACTGTTGTAACATTAAAGTAGGATGTTTCTGTAGGCTAACAACTCCACGCTGACACATACCGTTATCAATATTAGCTAAATGAATTAATCACTGTGTTCTAATTAAGTCAAGCAAACTGGCGCCTGGGTCCATGTTTTGAGACAGCCGGTGACATTTTAATTAATAATTAATTGATCCTTTATTTGTTGAAAGGAGCCTTTGATATAATACTTTTAAATGGATAACCTCCAGAGAGAGAGTCAAGGTCCAAAAACACCGCTTCCTACATTTCCCATAGTGCAACCAAGAGTATTTTTAATTTTAGTATTTTTGTGACATCAGCAGGATTTCTACAGATCCACATGTGAGATCACTAACCTGGTTCACATGTTGAGTAATACGTCTCCTGGCTGTAAACCTCGTGTTTTAAATCAGTAAACACACATTTACATGAGAAACCAGCGTCCAAAGTGGTGCCTTCAATTTGAATTTCTCAATAAATATTATGAATAAACCCAAAGTATGCAATCCATAACATGAAGCTGTTTAAAAATCGCTTTTCTGGCAGCTTAATAATATATGAAAACACACATTGCATGGTTAATGTCCACATGGTCCACTGTCTAGTGTGGTTTTCAGGGCAAAGTTCAAACGAGTGCTTCTGTTGATCTGAAATGGGAAATCACAGTTTGTATTTTTATCAGTGACGCTTTATGACTGTTTTGAACTTCACCTGCAGGCGGTTAATTGTTGTCGCCCTTTTAAGTGACTTGTTGCTGCTTAAGTAACATACCTGTCTTAAAAGGTGAAAACACGGGTGGAGTGTGAAGTACAGCCTCTTGAAAATGAAAGGGTGGACACATTCCTTCTGTTCACACAGGTCCTAAATTTAGCTCTTACACAGTCCTGTGTTGTTGTGGTGGATTATGTGAACCCTGGTTATATTTAGAGCATCTGCTTGGTGTCTCCATACTAGAAAGCACAGATAGCTGTGCCATATACTGACTTGTTGATGTTGGCATGTCATCAGTATATTTTTATATCTACCAGTTCTACAAAGTGATGTCTCAAGATTGGCTAGAATGACAAACTTTATTTGGATTCAGCTTCCTGGATGTCACCATTGTCTGTCTGTTTTATATCATTGTATATTGAATGTCTTAGAATAGCTTGAAGATGTCACCTTGGGCTCTGGACAGCTGTGATGGACGTTTTTCACTCTTTTCTGACAAACATTTCATTGATAAATCAGAAATAAAAACCACTAATTCAAATAATAATTATTTGCAACCCTATTCTAGTAATATCTATTGATATTTATGGCTACAAATTTGTGTCATGAATCTGACCAACATCCAAAGAGTGTGTAAAACAATTAAATCAACATGAAATGGAGAAAAATGTTATTGCAATGATGTTTCTTATTTTCACCTAATTAATCACTAAAGCAATTATCAGATCAACATTTGATTGTTCTGTTAATGAATTGACTGTTTCAGCACAGTAGTACCAACGTAAATGTTTCATGATATCATTTATTCAATGAATTATTGGTTTGAATGCTAGAATGTTACAGCCAGGGCCGACAGTCACACATGTCGCTCGTGACACACTGCTTTGCTGTCCGTCTCTTCTTGGTGTCACATGGGCCTCACTGCCACTCACACGCCACGTAGATCGACGTGCTTCACATTCACAAGAAGTTCTCTGAAAAATGACACCTTTCTGAGAAAGAAATATTAGTTGTTATGTTCTACTTGGAATAGATAAAGTCACAAATTTCCTTGAATAATTTCTTGTTTTTCATCTGAACTAGAAAATATTTACAAGCTTACTGAGCTGCAAAGCTGTTAAGAAGGACATGTCTTGTAAGGACTGCTGCCCTAACCTCTTTCTTGTCTCTCTTTCAGCGACTTCCTGATTCTGCCAGGCTATATCGACTTCACGGCAGACCAAGTGGTGAGTCCTGATGAAGGACAAATGTTTACAGATCAGATTCAGAATCAGATTAACACCGCTGTTGTGGTATTAAACTAATCTGAGTCTGGGATGATACCCAGGGTGAGAGTGAGGATTATCAGACGTGTGTGCCAGCCATCACAAATATTCCCTGAATGGTTTCCCAGAATTTAGAGTTGAACCTGGTATTTTCTTTTTAAATCTTTTGTCAAAGCTGCTTAGAAATGTCCCCGATATCTTTTTATCCAGGACCTGACCTCGGCGCTCACCAAACAGATCACCATGAAGACTCCCCTCGTCTCCTCTCCCATGGACACTGTCACAGAGGCCAACATGGCCATCGCCATGGCGGTATGTACGATACATAAACATACCAGTTTACTTGGATTATATAGTTTATTGTTCCTGTTATCAGATTAGCACGCTATGACGTTCACTCACTTACTCACTCTGATGTATTGTCTCCTCCCAGCTAACGGGTGGCATCGGCTTCATCCACCATAACTGCACTCCAGAGTTTCAGGCTAATGAAGTTCGCAAAGTCAAGGTAGTGATTGTGACGAATATCTTTACACTCGTTCATCCATTCTTCCATTTTGTTCATCTCCTCATCTTTTTTCTCTTTAAGATTTCTTCCTTTTTCAATTTTTTCCTGTATATCATCTGTGTTTTTTAATATCCTCAGTCTTTCATGATTATTTCTTTCCTTTTTTTCTCAGTGTTTTTCCTTCATCTCACATCAGCTCATCTTTGTCTTTGTTCTTCTCTGTTTCTATTTGCTGCTCTCACTTTGAAAGTAGAGGCATGTTTTTTCCCTGCATCCCTTGCTCCTCTGCTTTAGACTGTTGGCGGTGAAACTCTCATATTGGTTATCTAATCTTCCCATAACGTACTCAGTTACACCCTTATCCCTGCTTCCCCCATCTCCCCCATTTGTTCTGCACCACTGCTCCTTCTCCTGCTCCTCTTTATTTTTCCTCACCTCCGTCCTTCCCTCCCTCCTCCAGCGTTATGAGCAGGGCTTCATCACAGATCCCGTGGTGATGAGCCCCAACAAGTGCGTACGGGACGTTTTCCAGGCCAAGGCCCGGCACGGCTTCTGTGGAATTCCCATCACAGACAACGGCAAAATGGGCGGCAAACTGGTGGGCATCATCTCTTCCAGAGACATCGACTTCCTGAAGGAGGAGGACCACGACCTGCCACTAAGCGAGGTGCGTGTGTAGACCCAAGCCAGAAGTGACTAAAATTGTGATGATGTTTATGGTTGGATGCAAAAAGTTTTGCATTTAATGAATCAAGATTTAATGCAGATGCAGTAGATGTGTTTTATGGCCAAGAATTCAAGTCAGAACTTGATCTATACCAGGAATATTTTACACCTGTGTAATAATCTATATTAACAAATATAAATAGGGAAATGTAAATATAACTACAAATAGTACAAATACGAAGAGTTAGTAATAAATAATAATAAAATGGGAGCATAATAGTATCAAGTTGTTTTTCTACTTTTAAAGAGTCAGACGAGATCCTGTTGACAAGTCTGAGCGTGTGTTTAGTGATCTTTGCCCAGATTTGGACTGTACTGCAGCACATCATGACGCTCTGAATCACTGAAAAACAGGATCAGTTGAATAATCAAGTAATCAATCAACATGCAATTAATCTGTGACTATTTTGGTAATTGATTAATCATCTTTGGTATTTTTGCTTAAAAGATATGGATATCTCATTTCAGTCTGTGACAAATAATTATATACTAAACACTATGTAAATAACTAAACAACAACAAAAACAATAAAGTGTCACATCTTTAAGTATTTAAGTTTTTAGATTCTCTGGAACTTTGCATTGTGTTTAGATGCTTCCTTTTATGTACGTCCACATGTCACTGTCTTGACAGGTGATGACAAAGCGGGAGGATCTAGTAGTCGCCCCTGCTGGAGTGACGCTGAAAGAAGCCAATGAAATCCTCCAGAGGAGTAAGAAAGGTGAGGAGCATATTACTTTTATTTTTCAGTTAAACATATAATAGTATAAACTGGATTAACTCGCATCCAGGTGTGAATGTCTGTTTAACCTCCCTCCTCTCTTCCTGCAGGTAAGCTGCCCATAGTGAATGAAGAGGGCTCCCTGGTGTCCATCATCGCCCGCACAGACTTGAAGAAGAACAGAGACTTCCCTCTGGCCTCCAAAGACTCCCGCAAACAGCTGCTGTGTGGCGCCGCCATCGGCACCCACAACGACGACAAGTACCGCCTGGACCTGTTGGCACAGAGCGGCGTGGATGTAATTGTACTGGTAAGGAGGACTTTAGTGCAAGAGGTGGAGACTCTTGTTCACCATGGAGACCAGACTACTGTTATTCCTGAGGAATCAGTGCTGAAACAGGCTATATGTGCTCTTTGACAGATTTAACAGACATTTAGGTGTCTACAAATTCACAATAGTAATAATGCTCTGTAAATAGCGTGTTCCTTCTGTACCTTCAGGACTCGTCTCAAGGCAACTCAATATTCCAGATCAACATGATCAAATATGTCAAAGAAAAGTATCCAAACCTACAAGTCATCGGAGGCAACGGTAACTACATTTACCTTTACCCACACACCAACCATGTCATAAATAACATGCACCACATACACATACACATGTGTGCGTCTCTAACAGCCTCTCTGTCTCCCCCTGTCTGCTGCAGTGGTGACTGCAGCTCAGGCTAAGAACCTGATCGATGCAGGAGCGGACGCCCTGAGAGTCGGGATGGGCAGCGGCTCCATCTGCATCACGCAAGAAGGTGAGCGACGGAGCAGCAAACTCAACAAATTACCACCAGCCTTGCTCCTACCTGCAGTGCATCATCCAAATCTGGACCTGTTAATATGGTTATGGATTTTGTAAAGTTACAGTTATCCTAATGGACAGTTGTTTGTTTTATTGACTTTGGTTTGGCAGTAGAAAACAGGATTTCCTTGATTGAAAAATGATGGTTTGTGTTAACAATTAATTTTAGCCTGTGGACCATGTCTTAGTGGAAGTACAGCCCCAGTAGTCTGTGAAGCGCTGTGTGTGTTGACATTTTTGATCCTCCTGCAAAGTCATACAGCCATACTGTTAAAGAAGAGAAGCTATGATTGGTCGGGGTTCAGTGTGTAGTCCGGCATTTCTCTCAGCCAAGTCACATGATCTCACATCTGGAAAGTCAAACTGTAGGTGGGTTTAATTGTGTAGTTTGGGTTGTTGTGAGTCACTTCCCAAGAAAAGTGAAGCTGATTTCAATTTAAACACGCAAAACAACTAGTTGGATTTAAATCTTGTCTGGTACAATTAAGAAGTGAACAGTCGATATTGTTTGTCTCTTGCGTCTTGTTGCCTCGGACTTGTACCCAACTTGTCCAAGATTTCTCTGAAATCATCAAATATTTGTTGTTTATTTTCTTTTGCTTACAGTTTTCTTCACTTTTGTCTGTCATCTTCATCTTGTTGTCTTCCTATCTGCCTCCCCCCTTATTTCTCTTTTGCTTTCTCCCTCTTAAATTCTCTCCCCTACCCCCCACCCCGGTGTTCGAATGGTGTGTGCGTGTGTGTGTGCGTGTGTGTGTGCGTGTGTGTGCGCGTGTGTGTGCGCGTGTGTGCGTGCGCTCGCCCGTGTGTGCGCGTGTGTGTGTGTGTGCGCGTGTGTGCGTGCGCTCGCCCATGTGCGTGTGTGTGCGTGTGTGTGCGTGTGTGTGTGTGTGTGTGTGTGTGTGCGTGTGTGTGCGTGTGCGTCCATGTCCAGCTCCCCCCAGTGTACCACCAGCAATAAAGCTCCACAGCCCCAAAACCCCAACCACTGTTACGGGATACTCCAGTAAGTTTCCCCCGCCACCTTTTGGCCTGCGCTGGGCTCCCATTGGCTCCACTATCATTAGTGTGCCCGCCCCCCCCCCCCCCCACTTCACAGCCTGCTGCATTGATTGGTTAACAGCTTTGCATCAGTAGCAGACATAGTGGTAGTCGGTTTTTGGTTTGTTTTGAGAGCTTTTGGGGTTTTGGGGTTTTGCTTGTTCCCGTGTCCTCACTAATCTGTCATTCATCCTCTGTGAATGTTGCTCCACCCACTATACTGACCTTTTGGTCTCGTATCTGGACGATGTCATCAGATTGAGACACTATGCACTATCATACCACTGATCAGAATGTGGCTGGTTTAAGTCCAAACCCTCTGTGTGCTGCTTCTGTGACATGATCATGTCACCCCTGATCATTGTCATATGCGTTGTCACACCACAGCTCTCCTCCATCCCTAACACACGGCACTGGAACAAGCAAACAGCAGAGAGTGGCTCTGTAATGTAGCTGGCAGCCACAGGGTGTCTCTGTTTAACAGAGGTGGTAAACCCCGTGAGCTGTTTAGAACCAGGCAGGTTATATTTCAGCTGGCAGCATTGCTTCAGGACTAAAATATCATAATCATTATTTTCAAGGAAGAGGCAGCCATGATGCATTTATCTTTGTTCATCTGTTTGTGGCATATTCTGAAGTTGTTGTCTCCCTTATTTATAGTCATCATAGTGAATTCATTCTGCATACAGACGAGTCGATTGATTGTTGCACCTTGTAGCGCCGCTGTACGAGCGGGCGTGTCAGCCCTCACCTGCTACTTGTAGTCTGAGCAGCATCAGGGCTGAGAAAAAAATGACATGTTTCTGTTCCTATGAGTGTTGTCATGTCTCTTTTTTAAAAAATTCTGCTTTGATCGTATGTTTTATGAAATGAGACACATACAGAACAATAAAAATCGTTTATAATCACTTAGTACACAAAGTAGCAGCAGTCTTGCAACAGCAAATTTTCGAAAAACTTCCACACACCACCAGTTACCCATGGGTGCCACCAAATCAACAGGAGGATTTTAACTTTAAAGTTGCTAATAATTTATACAGAGAGCCCTTTGGAACATGTCCGTCCATGTCTTACATCATGTCCTGTCAGTACATAGCAGGATAATTAAGATGACACGTTTGGTAAGTACCGTGCAGCCCCGAGTTCACAGGAAACAAAACAACTCTCGCAGTGAAAAAAGGAATTGTGATGTTTCTCTATGTCAGCACTTGTTGACATTCAGTGCCCTTGTCCCCGTCCGTGATGGTGTGAAAAATAACTGGTGGAAATCTTGCAGATGTAATTGAAATCAGTTGATTGGCAGCGTTGGGCTGAATAACGAAAGTATACATTATGTGAGACAGCTGTGGAGTCTTTCTGTGGTGTGTCATTCGTCTGCTGATGTGACAAGTTTAACTTCCTCATTCGTACTTTTCTTTAACAGAAAGAGTCACGTTCCTCGCCTGTCTGCTCATTCACTGTGTGTGATATATATTTTTTTTAACATCACTTGAATCACTGAGTTTCCACCATGCATGCCTGTCAAAACTGAACTGATACATTACAGCTGCCATCGGCCAGCTGATGATTTCTGGTTCCAAAGCTCATCTGTATTTATGTGAAATTCCTTGTTAGAGGAGTCCCGGTGTCAGAGCCCGATTCCTGAGCACACATAATGATATGATGATATATGATAATTGGCTGGTAAAGATGAAAAAGGCAGCATTTTATTCCAGTTTTCAACATGAATGTGTAAAGTTTGGTGCAGTGAGCAGTTAGCATTCTGCGAGGTTCAGTTGTGTATTCTCTGGAGAAGGATCTATTCAGCAGTCGTGATGGGACTACAAACATGTAGCGAAGGTGACTAGCTTCTACAGCTGTACACATTTTCTCGCATCATTTAAACGTCCTCCGTTCCTCCCTTCAGTGCTGGCGTGCGGCAGACCCCAGGCCACAGCGGTCTATAAGGTATCAGAGTACGCCAGGCGTTTCGGCGTGCCGGTCATCGCCGATGGCGGCATCCAGACTGTCGGACACGTCGCCAAAGCCCTGGCACTGGGAGCATCCACAGGTATGTATAGATGGCTGTTTCAGGGTCAGTTTCAGAGAATTATAATGAAAATATTTAGATGATGGATGGATGGGAGATTAAAAATCAAACTACAAGATCTCTAACAATAAAGATTACTTTCCAGTCTTCTAGCTTACCTTCCACTCACTGCCTTCTCTCTCCCTGTCCATGTGCAGTGATGATGGGCTCTCTGCTAGCTGCCACCAGTGAAGCTCCTGGTGAATATTTCTTCTCTGACGGCATTCGGCTGAAGAAATACCGAGGCATGGGCTCCCTGGATGCTATGGACAAAAACCTGGGCTCCCAGACCAGATACTTCAGGTACAGAGACACAAAAACTGGTCTAACAGACTATCGTTCAAATTGAACAGTTTAAAGTTGGGTGGCAGCACCCTAGAAGTGACTCTATATCTGCAGGTGAAATTGTAACAATGAGAGTTTCACTCCGACCCTGAAAGAGAAAAAAGTGTAAGAGCACTGCTTCCCATTTCATCAGAGACAAATCTTTGAGTTTTTCCCCAGATGAAAACACTTCTTCAAATGATTTTCAGTGGTTTTAAGAAAGTCCACCGCGAGCCGTGTTCTGCTGGAGGTTTCTACTTCTTAAAAGGAAGTTTTTCTTTGCCATTGTCTCAAAGTGCTTGCCCATGGTGGGAACTGTTAGATCTCTGTAAATAATGCTGTAAAGAGTACAGACCGGCTCTAGATGGAAAGTGTCCTGAGATGACTCCTATTGTGATTTTATGCTATATAAAAATTGGTGGTGTTGAAAAGGAATAGCTTTTTTAAAAAAAAACATTTTTATTATTAATATTGTACTTATTTTGTATCAGGGCTTTAGCCACAAGGTGGCAGTACACATGACTGTCTCTAACAGACAGATGCTCTTGTACAACTTCAGTGTGCACTCTGTGTATGTTACTAACCCCATCATGTCCCTCTCTCCTCTCCCCTCACAGTGAGAGCGATAAGATTAAAGTTGCTCAGGGTGTTTCTGGAGCGGTGCAGGACAAAGGCTCCATCCACAAGTTTGTTCCCTACCTGCTGGCTGGCGTTCAGCACTCGTGTCAGGACATCGGAGCCAAGAGCCTCACACAGCTCAGGTAAAAACACAACTGCTAAAAAAAACCATGATTGAACCAACACTAACACATTTATACAGTGTCTATGAATGATGAATGGATCTGACTGTTGATCTGTCTATCGTGCCGCATACAGGATGTAATTCAAAATGTTTTTATTCTGACATAAGTTAGTAGTCTGTGCTTTGATTTACTATGAAATACATTAAAATTGAACCCCTCCCCATATTTGAAGTCTTTTCGTTGAACAGCTCTCGACCAAGTGCTCGTTCAAATAATGTTTCCTCTTACAATTTATGAATACGTGTGGGGAAAAAAAAAAAAAAAAACTTTATCAACTTGTGCACAGATTTCCACATCAATACTTCTTCCATATGACTCAGGGGGTGATGATGATGGTCATTTGGTACAGGCTGAAACATTTCAACATCTATTGGACAGATTGATATGAAATTATAATAACTTAAAATACCTGCAAAACTATTGTTCACACTATACTTTTGAACTTTTTTTTGTTGTTCTTGATGGACATCATTTTCCACAATGTAATTGAGGAACTGCTTACACCTGGGGAAAAAAACTAGAATAAATTGGTGATGAAGCTCCAGAAACATCTTGGAGAACAAGACATTATTCTGTCTTTGTGAAGGTTAAATGGACTTTGCACAAAGGCATTTTTATTTAGTATGAAGTAGTTAATAAATGTTTTGGGGTTTTTTGTATACTAACTGCTAAAACGGTATACTATGACAGATGGGATGGATTTCCCTTTTTTCCTCGTCTGGTGGGTAACAGCATGTCTTTCCTCCCGGCAGAGCCATGATGTACGGTGGAGATCTGAAATTTGAAAAGAGAACAGCGTCAGCTCAAATGGAGGGTGGAGTCCACAGCCTGCACAGGTATGTATACACACACACACACACACACAGACTGATGTTTATCGCACAGATCCACCCAGCTAAGTAGATATATTTGTTGTTTTGTTTGGTTTCATATTCTGTCGTCTTAAAAGCTCAGTTCAGTTTCATGTCTCACCTCCAACCACACAAGCCTTCAGTTAAACTTCCTCTTCAGCGCCTCTCGTCTGTCTTAACAGGAAACCTGGGAGCATCATGGATAGCTGTGTGATCTTTTCCTCACTGACAGACTCTGTTCTTTCTCCCACAGTTATGAGAAACGTCTGTTTTGAGAAGAAGCCAGCCCAATCAGCCTACAGACGGAGAATCCTTCCAACAGACATATGCAAACACACTACTTGCCAGACCGTCTTCATACTCGACACGCACAACTAACTTCTCATACAAATTAAAAGATCACACACGCACACACTCTTCCAAGGATCCATCAGTCTTCCTGCCAGTGTCATCTATGCATTGTCTGTGTTTAGTATAGCTGTGTGTGTAACATGGAGGGGAACTAAGCATTTATCAATCAGTGCACGTGTGATTGAGTCCTCCAATGCCTTCCATGTTGTGATTTTAAAACAAAATGTCTGGTGTGTCCATTTTAAGGCAAAAAAGTCGTCCGATAATAAAGCCTCATGTGTTTTTTCCACGAGCTGCTGTTGTCTGTTAAGATTTGTGTGTGTGTGTGTGTATAGTAGTTTGAGACATTTTGAAGATTTACTGTTTCAGATAAAAACAAGCTGATGATAGAATGTGGGGACAATTTCTCAGCTTTCTGTCTCTCGATCCTCATGTTACCTGCAGAGGAGAAACATCCTAAGACATGCTGCAGCTTGTGGCGTTTAATGAGAAACTGTCACCTCTGCAACCACGAGATCTAGTTTCATCTGATGAAGGAAACCAGGGCAGAAAATCCCATCATTTAACTTCCAGTTTTTAAGGAGATGTGACTACCATCCATTTAATGATGAATTATTGAAAAAATATGTACATTGTTTATATCATCTGTGGTTTTCTATTAAATTGTAAGTAACACTTTTGTTTCAGGACCCATATTTTTAGTTTCTTAGGGAAAAAAATGGAAAATATTTTGGCAATTATAGGAATAATTGAGACATTTGTTAAATGACTGCAAAACTATTTAAATACTACACTACAGTATTGCCCTAATCGCCAACTTTAAAGTGTTTGCTTGACTACAGACACATTTTTACACGTACATATTCAGCTGACGGCAGAGCATTGACAAAGATTCTCTATGTTGCACCAGGAGTTACTGGCCACACATCAGTTTCCTTTTTAGTAAAATATTACAAAACTGTTTTGCAAAATGCATCTTTTTAAACTGAATAGTCAATTAAGACCTTACATGCAAGTGACAGTAAACAGTTTGCATTTTTATAAACTAAACTTAACTTTTAAATTAAAGTTTCTTTAAGAAGGATATCACAGAAACTAAATCCATACACTTTGAATCTAAAGTCTACGGCGTGACCTTTACTTTAGGGAAGTATAAGCCAGTTTGTTGGCCCAATCAGACAACACACTGCTAAAATGTTGATGACTGAAATATGTTCGAGGACAAAGTGTGGGAGTGATGGCTAGACTTCCTCCGTCAGAGAACAAGCAGCTATCTTCTCTCCGCCCACAGTATCTCCTCACCTTCACTGCTGCAGGTCTCCGGGGAGGATCAGCTACTCTGCCAAAATTCACCGGACTTTCCAGGTTGAAACCCAGACGGACTGATTGGGCTCGTCTGGTCACACTCTGTTGGTCACACCTGTCTCACATCATCCATCATGTCACATGTAGACGTTTCTAATTAACACACAAGGAAGGAGTCAGGTTACAGGCCTCAATTAGCAAACTGAGAGATCAGCCTTTACATGTGATTCATGGTATATAGTTACTACTATCACTGAAAGCATTGTGTTTTAAAACCATATAACTTGTTTAAATTAAATGACTATATTTCAGTTTTGTGCAAGTCCTAACTAACCTTTGAAATAATGTTAAAATCATTGTTATATGTTACCTACATGTCTAAAAACTCACTTTTTACTTAAATATCAAGAGATTTCAAGAAGATGAAATCACCAAATTAAAGCTTAAAGAAAGAAACATTGCTGTCGTGGTTATGATCATTATTGATGAAATATTAATGTCACTGCTACTATTACTATACCAGCTCTAGAAACAACTACTACTAATATCCATAATAATATGTGGTGATGGTTTTTGTATGTCACATAAAGCAGAGTTTGAACTAACTGTGCTTAACAATTAAAAAAAATAAAATAAAAAAATTATATATATATACATATATAAATATATAATGACAATGATAATAATAAATAATATAATATATAATAAATATAGTATTATATAAAAATATATATATTTTTTGATATAAAACATGAGCTGTTAAACCATCACAGTATATTATATATTTCAGTAAAATAGTAATCGTTTTATTTGATTCCATTTATAAATACATACTTTTTATTCCTATATTTGAACTTATGCAGTATTTATGTCTTTGAATTCTTTTTCTTCTTTCTCATTTCACTTAAAAAAATAGATAATAGAAAAAAAACATAATTTCTTAATTCTTTTGTTCCTTCCCAGTCTTTATCATTGTGTTGTGTCTTATTCTTTGTGTATGTAACTGTTTTAAAAAATACTAAAAATTATATGGGCAAAAAAAAAAAACAAAAAGAAAAAATAGAAAAAAAAGAGAGAAATAAATAATAAGAAATAAAATGAGAAGGGAGCCTGAGAACAAGAATTTCATTGCCAACGGCGGCTTCATAGTAATTTTGCATATGACAAATGAAGTTTAAAAAATGAGATTGTCTAAAGTATGTGAAGAAAATTAAGGGTAAAAAGATGAGTAGTTTTCAAGGCAGTCTTAACTACAAAAGCTTAAAACATAAAAACACTACACCTGATTTTATAGTGAATGTCCAAGACCAAAGTTTTCAGGAGAAAACAATGCAATCTTCTAAATACACTTTTCTCAATATTATGGTGGAAATAATGGACAAATTACAACCAAATCACAAAAAAATAAATATAAATAAAATAAAATAAAACTCCCTTACCTGTAGAATCTCGGCACACACAAAGATTTGGTTTTATTTGTCCACTTTCATTTCTAACGTCTTTGCTCACAGAACTAAAAATTTACATTTAGAAAATGTAAAAACAGAAATTGCGTCCTCATTCGTCGGGGTAATTTACTGAACACACGGCCACCTGTTTTCTTAGTTTTAGAGTTTTTTTAGCATCAAGTATTTCAAATGAAAAGGCTTCACAGTGGGATCTGTTTTGTCATTTGTTTCATTTTATTTTATTTTAGTTTTTATCTCAGCAGATCCAAAACCTGAAATATATAAACATATCTAATCATTATAAAATGCACTGACCCTTTATTAAATGTAAATAGATTTAAATCTTGATGTTTACTCAGGCAGACATGTAACGGCTACACTGAGAAAAGAACTGACTACACACAGCTCAGTCAGTGTGCATAAAAATAAATACATTTCATTCATAAGACACAACCATAGATCAGCTAACTTAATGAATTGACTATACTCCACTTATATGTGATATTAAAACTACTATATGCTATATAAATGTCTGGATATGACATATGAAAGGGTTTAATTCAAACTAAACCAAATCAGTACAGTTTTAACAAATACACTGAAAGAAATACAACTTTACAACACATTATAACAAACAAGCAGACTAAAATCAAAATGTATTTTCAAAAGAGCAGGATGGCATGTGTGTGTCTCTGTCCAGCAGGAGAGGAGTCAGGGAGGGAGTGGAGAAAGGAAGGAAAGGAGGAGTTTTGTCTCATCAGGAGAAGTGAAAGTGAAATGAATCTCTAGAGTATTTAAAGAGGAAGTTTGGACTCTCGGAGCTGTTGGCAGACGGGACTACAGAGGTGGACACACTGCTCTGTGATGTCGGTGAGAACCTTTACACATTATTTTTTAAACGTTATGATCACTGTAAATAATCTGTAGTGTATGTTTTTGACAGCTCCTGGTGTACTTTCACTTTTTCGCTTCCCTCTGCTGCCTTTGTTCCTCATCAACCTCTCTTCTCTTTCACCTTGTTTGACTTCTTACTTTTGAGCTTTGTACTCACATTTTCCTCATAAAGTTGATTTATTCTTGCTCATCATGAATGTGTTTGTTCCATTGTTTTGTCTAAACAGACTCCAGCCTTTCTTATCAGGGGTTGAAGTCCAGATAACAAACTGAAAGCATGTTGCAGCCTGTTATTTTATAGATTTATATGAGTGCTCTCTCTCTTTCTTTCTTTCTTTATTGAAGCTTTTAAAGGGCATGAGAAATGAATGCAGCTTTAAATCAGGGTCTTAAATCTATTTTCAGCTCCACAGGAAGAGCTCCACGATGTAAATCTCTTCCTTAATTTTTTTTTCTGCTCTCTCCTTCCTTTTATCGTTCTATCAGCTCTTCCTTGTCAAGCTAGACTGACCTCTTATGCCCCGTCTAGCTTGCATGCTTTCTTTTTCCTTTCAGTTGATACACAACAGGTTTTTCAAGATGTGGCACCGGCACACACAGGGGTATTTGTCAGTGTGATACTGTAACTGATAGGACTACATTCACTGCTGCAATATTTTTAACGGACAAAGCTGACATGCTACAGACACGCAGGAATGTTTTTCATTGCTTTGATTTTTGATATTGTAAGCTTGTGACAGATCCTCCTCATCCAGAGTGTTAGTGTAGAATATGCTGTTGTACTTTTAAGAGGGTTTGATGCTAAAAATGAACCAGTATTTCCTTAAAGATTCATCTCATTTCTGTTTTAAGTTTTTATTAGTTGCTTAGATGCAGAATTTTGAAATATTGTCAGACGGCAAACTTTACACACGTTTACAGTGGCTGTAGTTTTGCTTTAGAGAAAATAGACTTTGTTATTTCCTCTTGGCTAAAGGCTTGTTAGTTTAAGTCGAATTTTCTTTATTCGTACCCTAAATACACATCTTAAAAATGATAATAAAATAGTTAATATAAAATGTCTTTTTTTAATAGCAATAATTTGTTGAATACTATATTTCCTTTAAGCCATCATAATTTGGCAAAGATTCTGTTTTAATTGAAAAAAATAGCTCTGCTTACTTTGTGGTTTCACTCAGGAGTGAGTATTAAACTGCAAAGTTCCAGCTGAGTGCATCAGTGATTTTTAATGGTTGTCTTGTTTTATGTTACACCACAATCCAGTGAACTTGGATTCTCTCAAAGCACAGATCTGTTTCTGCAGCTGTTGTAACATGGAATAAAAGCGAAGAGTTAAAGCTGCTGAAAAGTAACAAATAATGTTTGTAAAGAGCAAATGAAGGCAAAATAATAACAGAAAAAAAGAGAAATCCAAATTGAGATGTACAGATGTAAGCCACTGAGACAGATTTTCCACCACAGCTCACAGATTTAGTTCATAGACTTTGTGAATCAACCAGAGAGGACAGAACAAAGTGAGCCAGAGGAAGTGTTTTTACTGCGATAGAATATTTTAACTGAACTTTCTGTAGAGTCCCACACTGGAAACATCGCTCATTTGCAAGCTGTTTAAATCATGTAACAGTGAGTTAAGCTGCACTTAAAACTGCATTTGTATTTATTTTTGTATTTATTAGTATTTACTATAGTTTATGGTGAATGATTAAAAACAAATGCAACATGCTTGAGATATTGTTACTGTAGCAAAAAATGGATTCGAAGACTCAATACAAAAATAGATTTGTGTTTAGCCGCACTGAACCGAAAGAAAAATAAAAGTTTTAAGTTAAACAGCTCAACACTAAACAAAGTGATTTACTGGATGTTAACTCCTTCTTCTTACCATTCCCATTTTTTCAAATACAAATGCTGCTTGATTTCTTATTCTGAAAACCTAAAATGAACAGAGCTGATCGTAAAACTGTTTCTTTCAGGACTTCAAGATGAAACCTTTTGGTCGATCAGTCCCACTCATGTAATGTAAGTTCACTTTTGTAACCCTTTTTGATCACCACTTTTCTTCTTCTTTTCTTTTAGCCGTGCTAACCTGCGACCAGACCTGACGCAGACCTCTTTTTGTGGGTGGGATTGTAACGGAACCCATAATGCAGCTGTAATTCTGAGCTCCAGCTGGTTATGGGGTCCGTTTCCATCCCACAGTGCACAGGACATCCTGAGCAGACAGGCTGATGTTGAGCATTTTGTCAACAAGAAGACACTTGAGCATGGATTCTTCCTTCCTACAAATACTTTATCACATTCTCACTTTTCAACTTCAGATTACATTTTCTTAAATCAGCGTCTGTTTGATTCATATGATTTCACTTGAAAACTTTATTTATTGTTCCATAAATGAAAAAAACACAATCAATTTTCAGTCATATAAACAGTAAAACATTTGTACAGTATAAAAATATCTACAATAAAAATACACCTCGCAGCTTACTGAGCCTGCCTCACATAAAAATCATCATAAAATCCAGTGCTAATGCCTCACAGACGCTTCATTTAAGGTAGAATTACAGTTTTGTTTCTGTCAAATCAATAAGGAAAGTGAAACTATCACCAACTAACTGTTGTGTTGCCGTGGACAGGATATATTGGAGTGTAAAGACTTAAGTCTGATGTAGAAGGTGTTTTTCCTCAATGACACGTTTTCTCCCGGATTGCTGACGACACTAAACGCAACCGGGAATTTCGTGTCAGCCAAGAATGACACCTAGAACACATTCATTTGTTTTTTCTGTCTAACTTTTCTAAATTGATATTTCTAATAAATCTCTTCAACTTTAACAGTTTCTGTTTATAGTTTTCTCACGATGTGCATCACCATACATTATGTATGACCTGTGGTATAAAATAATCAACCACTGAAGAGCAGCTTTTCTTCTGTGTTACAGTGGTATATATAGCTTACTCTGGTTTCCTCTTCCTCGAGCTGAAATGTGATACTTGCATCAATCTTTCACACGGTAATGCCTTCTCTCAATGACAGATCTCTACGCATGTTGTCCATTTATTATTCACTGCAGTCACATTTTAGCTCTTACAAGCGTAATGATCCCTAATGAAAGCCAATGCTTAGTAGAGAGTTTCCTACAACAAAAGGCAGCAGCAGCCGGTGTCAAATGTCCACTGTTCACACCAACATGTTCAGGTGAGGTGGTAGAAGAGGTACAGTACATCCATCCACCCATCAGACACCACATTAGGGGTTTCTTTTTTTAATGTTATTTTGAGTCTGTGTTCACACTGCAGCTGTTAAGTCTCCGAATTCTCAATTTCAGCCTCACATGACTCAGATCAGATGTTCTGATTCACAAATTCAGAAGACGTTAATCACGTTTTGAGTCACAGTTTTGAGAGAGAAAATGCACATGAAACAAAGTCTTTAAATTATTAGTTATGTTTTGATATGATCTACACAGTTATACATATATAGTATAAACCCAGCTAATGATTTTATCATTATATAGTTCTAAATGTTTTATGACTGTTTTAGCTGCCCAATAGCTACTGCCAACATTTTTTTGAAATATTACATTTAATTAATTATTTCTCGGAGTTGAATGATTCCACAGTTAATTATTGTGGTGCAACTAAGGCCTGTAGTGTGAACATGGTCTGTGTGAGCAGAGTCCAGGTTAAAGGAGAGATGATCTCGGTGACTTTTCTTCCCTTACATTCTTGAAAACAAAATGAGCGTGGACGTAGGCACTCGTCAGCTGGTGGAGGAGAGACACAGTTCTGTTCCCTTCACCTGAATAACTCACCGGAAGTGTCAGTCAGGGACCTGAAGGTGCCGAAGGTGAAGGAAACCTAGAGAGTATCCTGTCCACGAGTTCAAGGTGTCTCTAGTGGTTGTCTCGGCTGATCCGTTCATGCATGGCTACCAGCTGACTCATTAGATTGTTCTGCATTTCCTTCTCATGGTCCATCAGCCTCTGTAGCCGGGCGTCCTCCTGCGCCTGCATGGAAGCGTCCATCTCTCTGAGCTGAGCGACTGTCGCCGACACTAACGTAGTGACTTGCTCCATCACCGTCGTTTTCTTCTTCTTCGATGGAACTGTGTACGCTAAAAAACAAAAGAGACAGTGCAGCCTGTCAGTAACAGGACAGTGGCACGTTTTATTACTGACATTATTCAACCAGAGAGTATAGAAATATAAATGTACAGACATTTTTCCAAGTCGTGACAGAAATATGATGTGACATCAGTAAACGGCAGACAGCATTCTCATGTTTACCCACCTGACTGGTCTGTGCGTCTCCTCCACTGTCTGTCAGTTTGATGGTCTTATGGATGGGATGGAGAAAAGGAGTTTAAATTATAAGAGGGCTGTGACAGACAGTCATAGTCTTGACAATTTGGAGGTCGCTTTAAGATTAAAACTACATGACTAAACTATCACAAGCTCACATGTCTAAGACTAACTGTACACAGCTAATACAAACTATGGAAGCATCTACAGGACATATCGCCGCTCTGAGTCTTTAAAAAGTATCACTGCTATTTCATCATCATCATCACAGTATCCCATTAGTATTTGAACAAAACTACCATGATATACAACAACACTTTTTGAGGGTTAGAGGGAGAAATTTCCACATGATTTTGAGGAAGCATGGCCACAAATGCTTCCTCATTGGGGGATGTTTGTGGAAGAAGTGAACAGTTTCAGAAGATTTTGAACCTTAAATACATGTGATATTTTTCTGACTCCATGTGAGAGGATAATACCAATCTTTATACTTTTGCTGTGTGTCTGTTTTAGCCTTATTTTAGTGATAGCACAAAATGTAGTTTCCTAGACAGAAAGTTCATAGGATGCTGCTGCAGCAACCAAATCTTTGAAACCCAGCCGTCTGTAGTAGACTCAGAAAGGTGTCCCTGGATCTGTTACAGACAGTCTGTAAGGTTTGGTTATGGTAGCTAGTTTCACTTTCAAACAAGTTGGTAAAATGTTTGGTTGAATGCCAAATATGTCACCTAACTTGCAAAACTCCCTCAATGTCAATCTTTGAGTTTTGCTTCTAGTTACATTTAACTTTTGTTACTAAAAATGGGTTTAATAAGGGATTTGAAAGGATTCTGTAAATGTATTCCAGATTTAATGAAACCAGCTGTTGGTGGTGTCTCGGGACCTCAGATCACAAACCCCTGCAGGTGGATGCAGGTGTCATTTCCTACCACAATAACAGCAGAAACACTCACTCATGGGATGTATCTGTTCTGATGGGCTGTGCTGCTCCTCGTCGTCCTCCGCCTCCCACCCAGATGCTTGCTGATCTCCCTCTCGTCAACCTCGTCCCAGAGGCCGACTACAACCTCCTGGTGCTCCTCGCTGACGGCAGACGGCGGCGCCAGCAGTTTGGTCACCCTGTTGTAAACTACAGTCCTTCACCGTGCCCGTGATCTGGTTGCGGATCGCCTCCGAGCCCCGGATGGACAGAAGTCCTTTGATTTCGTTCTCCTGCCAGTTGTGCATTTTCTCTATTTTTTTGCAAAATTATGCAGCTGGAGCGTCTCAATTTATTGCAAACACCTCCTTGTATACATGTACTCGCTCCTAGCGTCACATCTCTGCGCCGGAAGAAGGCGTGCTCAAAGATGAAAATAATGGGCTGAGCATGAAAGTATGAAAATATGACTATTATTTATGCTTATGCTCTTTTAAAGAAAATGTTTCAAGTAGTCTTTGTAGCATAAAAGTGTGTCAGATTGATGGTGCTCTATTTAAACGTCAGAAATGTAATATAATATGCATAACTATGTTTTCATTAGTGTAAAATCACCTGAACATAACAATTGTTATGTACTTGTTATCTTAGAATAAACCTTCATATTTACAAACCACACAGGTCCTCTTCAACGGTGTCCGAACAGTGGCCCAAGAATGGAAAAAATGAAACACCGGCTCTATACAGCGACTTTAATCTTTTTCCTATGGCAAGCATAGTTTCTCTTTCACGCTTGCAAGGAGAGAGTGAGGTGAGGGGTTGCAAATGCCACTAAATCCTGCACATTGGTCCTTTAAATCACTGCAACAGAAATATAATAAACAGACTGACATTAAACCATTATTTTAATTAATACTAGAGCTTATTTGTTAACTGCTGGATGCTGTCTCCTGTTTTACTGAAAAGGTTTCAGCTTTCCACATCACACTTGTGTAAAATGGATATTGAACCATGATTGTCTTCTACGGTAGTTCTGATGTCACAAAGTTATTCTTGTACACGTCTTAAACTTTTAAAATGAGGTCAGAGAAAGTATCTAGGGTTTCTGCATATGAGTCATTCAGCACTGTGAAGCTCAAACATCTACGTGAAATAATTACAAGCAGAACATATGTTTTAGTGGAGGGGACTTTAATAATAACCATAATAATACTAACCATAATAATACTCACCTTTATTATAAGTTGTAACTGCTGCAACTATTATTGCAGCAGTTACAACTTATTTTCATTGTTGATTAATTGAAATCATTTGGTCTTCTCAAAGCCCATGTTGACTTTTTAAAACTGCATGTTTAGTCCAAATAGTCCAAAATCCATAGGTTTATTATCATAAAAACACATATTCATATTTGAGAAGCTGGAACTTGTGAACTTTTGGTTCAGACAATATAGAAAAGTTTATCTATATAAATATTATATATAAAAAAGACATACTTAAATGGGATTTAAAATGAAGTAAAATACAAGATTAAAATGACACAGAATAACACAGATTAAACAGTACAATACACGCTGTCAACTGTAGCAAATAAGGTATGTGCATCAGTAAGGCTTTTGGAAATGACGTCAGAGAGTAAAATATCTCTTTACAGATGTGACCTCCTGCATTTTGCCACAGGCATGTCTGTATGGTGCTTACCTTAGTGGGAGCAGCCACATAAATGACATCTCATCTTAGAACTGAAATGATCTAAAAAAAAGATCATTGACTGAGGCCCGAGTGAAGGCAGGTGTGGAAAAGAAAGCCTGACTGAATAGTTCACTGGAGTTTTCATTTAGTAATTTACTCTAACTGAGCATTTGTGTGCACAGAGAAAGCCATCTTGAAGAAAACACAGGAATAATCGGAAATAGCAACATCCGCCACCACAACCACAAGAGATGTTCAGACTCTTGGAGTCCAGAGTGTGCCCCGAGTTGTCCAGAATACGACACCATTCTTTGGCGCTGCTGTCCTGTGGGTCGTCAACATGAATGTTAAAATCACTAATAGTGCGTACACGGTGTAAGTCAATTCAGATGATACACAACAGAAGCACAGAAGTCATCTAAGAAGTCAAGCTTGCACAATATTTAGGTTGGCCTGTAGATCTAAGCTGTAAAGCAACATATTCATTTGAAATTAAAACATATTTGTAAAAATCCTATAACTAATAATAATAATAATAATAATAATAATAATAATAATAATAATAATACATATAAATAGTACAGTTAAGACTGCAGTTCCTCTACCTCACACTGCACGGCGCTATTACAAACAGGTCCAACACGGAAATTCACCTCGGAAGAAACACGGATTGCACTTCACTAGTTCCGCCGTGAAAAAAACAGCCAATGCAGTCCTCCTCTACAGCCAATATCTGACATCGACCAGTGATTAACCGTACGGCTGGAAAGCGGCATGCAATTTGGCCGTGTTGAAGCTTAGCACAGCCTGTATCAGCACCAACCAGTGGGACCGCGTTTTAACAGAAGATATGTGCAAGGGCGTGGATGTGCTGATAGCCTGGTAGCGAGCTCACCTGTTTGTGTTGTGGTGGTGATGGAGAATATCGAGGAGTCTTCGCCCCTCCGGATCACTCCTACCGTCCGGGCGCTGAGCTCCGCACTGCGGGGGAAGCGTGAAAATGTCCCCGATTCTAGCCGGGAAAACGGCGACAGGATATTCCCCGAACCGGAGAAGCTTTGGTTCAAGGAGAGCAGCGCTAAAAATCTGCGTAACAGGGACTTCTTGTCGCCGACCACGATGCTTAACACGCTGTATGCGGACGGACAGGTTGGTGTGGGTGATACCTGTTGGGTTTGCCAACATCTTTAACGACATTAATGCTCATTTCGCGTTGTTTTATGTCTTCTTATGTTCACTTAACGAAAACAGCCTTCAGCTGAAAAGCCCGTTTTGGCTGGACACTCACATTTAACCGTAGATAGTGACACCGCTGACGTTAGACATAGCTGGTTAACACGTAAAACTTCCTATGCTGAGAAACTCTACATTTTATTCCTCCGCTAAGCAGTATAGTCCCTGGACAGCTGCAGAAGGTGTTTGCTTATTTTGTTTAGCGGAGTAATATTTAAATGGACGGAAGGTGTTTTAACGGTGAGGGCGGAACTATCTGCTTTATGATGCTCGGAGTCCAGCTGCCTGAAAAAACAAGGTTGAAACTGACGCGAGTCCTTTAAATGTTTAATAAAAGGCACCTAAAACCACGAATACTACTACTGAGAAACCCAAATATGTGTCTGACTTTGCCCCATCATGATCGACCAGACACTATCAGCCTGCGGCAGTAATTATTAACCCATGAGTGGCGGTGTAATATGGGTCAGACAGACACGCACAGCTGCAAGCCAGAAACACGAAGCTAGCTGTGCTGCAGCTCAGGTGGCCCAAAACATACGAATGTTATAGCTTGTGAATTATAACGTTGTGATTATGTGTGAGTGTAAATTATCTTAACAAATGCATCTTTCGGCTCTACCCACATCTGGCACTTTGCATCTGTGGGCGTGTTCATGCATCCTTGTGTAGGAGGATGCTGTTTCCCCCCCCCCCCCTGTAATACACTTTTTTAGCACGTACATGTGGTTTTGTAGTAGATACCAACATCTGATATAGTTCCATGAATAATGATTTGCACGATTGTACACATGCATGTGCAAAACAGGTTTTTCTAGCATGTCTTTACATTCATAAAACATCCCCATAAGAAACAGGTTTCCAGTATTTCTGAGCTAAAAGTATTAAATGATACACTAGAAGAAAGAAATCTCAACATAAATAAGAATTTATCTCACAATATCAACTGATTTCTTATGCTTGGCATATATGCACGTGTAATTACCTGAAATTCAGTGTTTTCCTCCTCAAAGGCTCACTATGCTTTTGTAATGTTTCACTTTAGGTCCCTCCAGCAGTGATGTCCAGGGTCCTGTCTCTCCGTGGTAGTGGCATTCTCCCTGTGGCTGGCGGGGAGGTAATGGGTGAGGGTTTGAGGGTGAGGGTGGATCGAGCTGCAGCCTTCAAGGCTGTCCTGGCAGGTGGAGCCACAGAGTACCTGAAGCCCTCAAGTGAGCGGCAAGGTTGTGTGGTGCTCAACTGCCCTGCGCTGCACCCCAAGCCCAACACACCCACTCCTGATACACTGACTCTGGGTCAGTTGAGGACTGTTCTGTTGGCTGACCACATGGGGGCGCTGTTGAGAAGACAGGGGTGAGTCTGTGGGTTAATTCCAACATGACAGGAGGGGCTTGAGAATGGAAGGAAATGGTCTGTAGGGCAGATGTGTAGTGTGTTTGCTATGATGACACAAACAAAACACAGATTTATACATCCACTTCCTCTGAAGCTATCCCACCCTAACATTCCTCTTTGCATCAGTCATAGATCAAAAATGCTGATCAGTACCAATCTCACCTGTCTCAGATTTGCGGTGTCTTATTGCCCCACGCTTCCCGAAGACAGCGACATCATCACCTTTCTCCGAGCTCTGGGCATCGATTGGCCAACAACCCCAGCTAACTGGACCAACGAGGAGCGGGAAGAGAAGATTCAGGAGGCGCTGGAGAACTCTGTCTACAGAGAGAGGGAAACAGAGAAAAGCAGAAGGACCAGCGGAGGAGGAGGAGGAGGAGGGAAGGTGGAGGAGGAGAACGAAGGTGCGCTCAGGGTCAACCTGAAAAGAGTGTTCCAGGACGAGGGGCTGCTGGGATACGACCCCAGCCTCGGTACCTGCACAGGTGAGGCCACAAGGAGGTTAGTTTGAGTCAGATGTTAATTTTAGAGGCTAAATTTTTGCTGCAGTTAATATTAATGTTGTAATGTTGTAATGATTCATGCTGCGCTATTTGTGTTCTCAGTCATTTTGCGAGGGGAAAACAGCAGTAGGGGTGGGAAGCACTTTGGATCCACAATGACCAAATATCACTGTTTATATTGCACTTTTATGTAAGATGTTTATGTAAAGAAAACATAGCTTACTACCAAGCAAAATACACTTATCTCATATTGCGTGTCGAAACCATTTTGCTATATTGCCAGTCATGCATCTTTGCATATCTGGCCACAAAGTAGCACAGAAAATGCTGGATATCTGAGATCTGTCCTTTTTACATGTGGTCTGTGGTTTAACATCAATTAAACTAAATAAATGTAGTTCTATTTTCTTAATCATCTTCATCATTTCTTACTTACAGTACTTCTAGTGGTATCTTGAAATCCAGATTTGAGCTTCATGTGCGATGGTTTTGAGATATTGGTTTCTCTGATTTCTGCTTGCTAGTCCAAAACAGTTGAGGCTTTAGTGCTAAAGGTTTTGAAAATGGCATCTGAGAAACTCAACTGGTTAGTCAAAGAAAAAAAGGACAAGAGTTATTTCTTGGCCAGGCCAGTAACCCCCTGCCCTGGAGTCTTAAGCATGAGGTTACCAGGCAACAAGCAGAGACTCAAGGAAGTCACTGGCCCACAAAAACTCCACAGGGAACCTTTAGTAGACAGATGAGAGTGGTATCACCAAACCATCTGCAAGAAAGATAATAAGTGAATTGTCCTAAATGCTAAAAACTATTCTTTCAACAAACTTGCAGTGGTTTATGTGTTACGAAATCACTGGTAGGTTAACAGATAGTTGGTACTGAATATTTATGGCAAGACTTTGTTGGTATCTGTTTCAGTACACAGAGACAGTGTTTCCCACCTGGCGCAACTGGACCTAGCCACAGCCGACTGCACAGTGAGACACACACACATACACACACATGCAGTATCCAAACACACACTGATGATCTCTCTCTTTTTTCTCATTTAAAAACAACACAAACAAACCACTGACTTTTATATCCTTGCTGCCTCTTTTATAGGTAGCCATGGCAACAGCGTTACATGTGACTTCCTGCCAGGATGAGTTCCGCCAGCAGCAGATAGCAGTGCTGTGGAGAGCCAGCGGAGCGACACATACACAGGTAAACCCCCCATCCTCAACCCCCCACACACTACCATGTACTGCATTGTGTTCCTATTTTTACCTGTTTTTGTGTTTTGCAGAGACATTTGGTGTGTGGGCCCGTGAAGACTCCTGGTTCTCACCTCACTGCTGCACAGTACCTGCAGTAAGACACTTTCTATGTCTTCGATTGGATCTCTTCTCTCCTTTCTCACCATTTCTGTATCTGTCTTTAGGTTTTCTATCTTTCCTCTTCCCTCTGAATCCACTTGTCTTTCCCAGTCTCTTTTTCACACTTGCCCTGCTCAGCTCTCCACCTGACAGATGCTCATCATTACAGAAGACACTCTCACTCGGATCTTTGCACTGTAAAATTGCAGTCCCAATTAAGCTAAATTAAAAGAACACTAGTGGGTGTTGATGGTGCTTTTCTTCATCTCAGTGTTATCGCTGTTTTTTTTAAATGAGGCTGCTGTTGTTTCTCTTTCAGGTTGAGAAGAGGCCAGATGAAGGAGGCCTCAGAGATGAAGTATGGAGATCAAGTAGAAGGTGTGTGCATTTCTGTGCATGCTCATTGTTAATAATATTCTTTATTTCAAAAAGTAACTGATACTAATTACCATTAACTATAGAAGTGAAACTATTTAGTGAATCAACTGGAGTTAAATAGCATCTCCTCGTCCTCTTGTAGGTCAGACGTGGGATGACATCATCAGGGTCATGACCTCTGCCACTGTCAGATTTGAGCTGCTGTCAACGGTCCACACCAGTCCTGTGAGTCGTCATTATTCATCAGTGGTGTGTTGGCACCTGAATGTGTCCCATGGTTCCTTAAAAGTTTGTGAATTTGAGGGGGGAAAAATCAAGGCCTTGATACTTTGGAAATGAATAGACATGGGTCATTCAAAGTGCTTGAATTTATATACAGTTGTTGCTGCGTTGCATGTGTCTCCTGCTTGAGAAAGTGCAACAGTCACGTGTGTGCATGAATGATCGGAGTGGCATGATGCAGGTTAAACAGTAGCAAGCAAGAAAGCTAACGTTTAGCAAACCTTCAGACATCTCTGAGCTTTTGTAAAGCCTGATAGTTCTCATTATAAAAAGTATTAATGTTGCAAAAGTAATTAACCTTGATTCATGTCTAAAACTATGCCGTGTTGGGTCTTTAAATTTGAGGAAATCGGGCCTGGAATATCCTTGAAAAGTCTTCGAATTTGATGTTTAATAAGGTGTGGGAACCCTACATGCAGGTGGTGAAGCGCCGTGTGTGTCGTCTTGATTAATTAAAAACAACTTTGACTTGACAAGCTTGTCAGTTGTGAACGCCCCTCAGATTAATGATGGTTTGCTCTTTGATATAATTAATGGAGTCAAAATGATCAACGGCTGTCTGTTTAGGTGACACTGGACGTCCAGAGGGAAGGCGGCGTGTCCACCAAAGGCCCGAGAGGAGGAGTGTTTGTGATGTACAACTGTGCCAGACTGCACACGCTGTTTGACAGCTATGAGAGAGGAGTGGAGAAGGGTGAGAGTTGTGCTTTATAAGACATATTAGACATAGTATTCCCTTGATCTCAGAATGAGAAAGAAAGACAAGGACAAACTTAATGAAAGCTAAGAAAATCCTTCAAATAAGAAGTGACAGGCAAATGCAGGAGTGAAAAGTTCAGCAGCAGTGTGGGTATATGCTCTGATCAATTACAGCCTGATTTAATTTCTTTCATGTAAAAGTGTCCCAATGAGCACTTAAATGTTTTAAACCTTTTAATTTTTAATGTCTGAAATGTCAGTTTACTGCTCACTATAGAGTAAACTATGAAGTGTCAGCAATAACATTCAACTGTGGGCCATTGTTCTTTTTACAATATTGTTCCATCGGGGGCCAACAGTTTCACAGGCTAAGCTGTTTTTGAGTACTGTATTGTGTTGGGTATAAGAATAGAATAGATTTATAAAACTGAGAGCTAACAGAGGTACAGCAGCTTATGTTATTACATTATTATTACAAATTCATGTGTTATTGCACTACGAGACTTGAAATGTAATTGACAGGTTATCTACACTCAATAAATAGTGACCTGTTTTATTTCTGGTTGAATAAAAGTACTGTTGTTGTCACCATGAACCAGCCCACAATCGATCATCAATTCTAAGCAGATGTTACGAGACTGTTTGTTGGGATTTATTTATTCATTTCATATTTTTGTTGGAGGGATTTGCCCCAAAATATTGATTTGTTCATGTTCTGAATATTTATCTGCAGGTCTATACCCAGAAATCCCTGAAGGCTCCCAGCTTGACTTCTCTGCTCTGAAAGAAGAGGTACCACCTTATTCTCTTCTATGCTCCGTTCTGTCCTTTCATTTTTTCTTTCCTTTGTTTTTCTGTTTCTTTGTTAGACTATTAACTTTCCTCACAGCAACATTAATCCTATCACGCTGTCTTTGTTTTTTGACTGACAGGGCGAGTGGCTTCTCCTGTTCAATTACCTCATCCCGTTCTCTGAGCTGCTGGACCAATCAGGACAAGCGTTAGACTGTGAAGGGGGAGGAGCCAGAGTCAATATTAAGACCGAACAGGTCAGGGGACTGAGATGAACTGATTATCGATCAACAGGCAACTTTAAATGTGTATTAAATCAGTGTCTGCTGTTTAGATGTCTGTCTAACTCATGTTTGTGTTTGTGTTCCTCAGATCTGTAAATTTCTCGTGACTCTCAGTAAAGACTTCAGCTCATACTACAACAGAGTCCATGTGCTCGGGGTGAGGATGTATTTACTGTATATATTGATATGTGCTTAGAAATTAAGTAGGTCTTGTGTTTGTAGAGTAATTCTTGTTCCCTTTCTTTAACTCTCCCACACATTTTCTCCCTCTCTTATCTTTCTTTCCAGGAGCCGTTGCCTCATCTCTTCAACCAGATGTTTTGTCGTCTGTATCTGTTACGAGCGTTGAGAGAGCTCTACCACAGCGCTCTGGACACCCTTAACCTTCCCCCTATCAGGCAACTATAGCCTCGACGTAATTCACCCATCCTGAGATCACTGTTAACCCCACCTCCCCACCCATCTGACACAAACACACCTATGTTTTGCAATTGTATCACGTCCACACTTCATTTACCAATGAAAATGTATACAATGTACAGTCAAGTATGCTACTGTCAGATTCCTTGTAGCTGGACATAGTTTTTTTTAACCCAAAAATCATGTAATGTAACGTCAGTATGGTTCACCAATTTGGGAAATAGACTCGTTTATTCTTGCTGAGAGGTAGATTGATAGATGAGACTGAAAGCAAGAAGGAAGAGCTAGTGTTGCTCTCACCCAAGGTGACAAAATCTGCCTACCAATGCCTCTAAATCTCACTAATTTAATTTGTACAAAAACCTTGAGATTCCAGGAAATTAATGGTCCTACTCGAGAAATAGTCCAACCCCTCTTATAATAAAACATTAAATTGGTCCTTGTTGGCAGATTTTGTTCATCTTTGGACAGATCCAGGCTAGCTCTTTCCCCCTGCTTCCACTCTTTATGCTACGCTAAGCTGCTCATATTCACTGTACATACAGGAGAGTGGTGTAAATCTTATGCTCTAACTCTCTGTGAAAAAGCAAATAAGCGCAGAACTAAATTTGGATTATGGTGGGTGTAGAAGATTTCTCTCCCATAAGAGTACCAGGCATCAGAATTTTAACAGCCAAATAGTCCTAATCTTAGTGTCTGGAGTGTGAAGATAGGATGTATTTTTTTTTTCTTTTTAAGCCCTAGTTTGTCATTTTAAATTCCACTCTAATTATACGACCATAAAGTACATGTATATGCCGTTGATGTCAACAGACACCTAAGACTTTTATTATGATTTTGGTGCCATCCTATCAAAACTGAAACTTTCTAAATTGCTCCATTATTATCACAGTAACCCTCAATTTAATGCAGCTAAAAGTGTCTGCTCTTTGAAAGACATCAACGTGTCTTAGGCACTGCCTGAAGGCATTTTAATAAGCCTTGTCCAGCTGTTGAAGGTCCCATTTCATGTATGTTACCCACCTTGTATTTATCTATGCCACATGAATATTTATTATAGTTAAAGACAGAGATCTGTACAGAATATATATTCTGCATATGAGTCTTAATTGCTGTGATCATATTATTATTTTGAGCCCTCAGATTAGTCACAGTTATCCTACTTGACAAATCACAAACGTTCAGTATCAATCAACATATAGCAGATGTAACAGGTGTTCATAAGTTATTGAAAAAAAACTATACATTAGCAGCATTTAGGGCATCGTGCCATAACATTAGTAAATGCATGAAATGGCATGAACATAATATATATATATGAAGAGTTTTATGCCAAAAAAATGTTATTTATAAATTTTGGTATGGGAAAATAATGACCTAAAATGTGTTGCCATTTCAGTTAATGACTGTCATAATGTGCCATAGCTTGTTTTCACTTTCTGCTTCACATTATTTTGTAAGTTGGTGTTTTTTTTTTTTTTTAAGTGAATATCTCATGTTGGAACAAAACAGTTAATGTACACAAGTATCGAATATGTTACACTTCTCACTGCATGAAATGTTGTTTGATCCCTGCAAATGTTGCTTGTCTCTGAATGGCCTATGTATTATTTTTAACTGACTTTTTTTTTTTTTTTTACATTTTATTTCCTGTACAAAAGGAACTGTATGTTTATAAAATGCTGATTTATTTACAGTGACTGTGTTAACCACTGCTGTAATGACCACAGTATTAAAGCAGGAGAGATGGAGAACGAGGCTTTCATTTTTTCTTTATTCTGTCTCACTGTATCTGTAAACATATGTACAATATATAATAGACACAGCCATTGGTTTTCGCCCCTCAGGCCTTAACATCTCCGACCTCCTTTATATCCCTTTATATTCTTAGCTGTATTATACACTCACATACAAAGCTTAAGCTTGCCTGTCCTAATTTTAGCATCACTTGTTTTGGAAGTTCAAGCACTTTCCCATTCATTTTCTTTATACAGATATCTGATAATGGTTATAAGATGAGTTAAATGCTTATAAGAATAGAGTCAAGAGTCCAAAAATAATGATTTTAAAGAAATAAGATGGTTAATTATTAAAATAAAAACTGTGTACAAGCTGGTAACATTTACAGCTCGACTTCACAGGACATTCCTCCTTATCCAGAACAATCTCAACACATGCCTCTGACCCTGAAGTGTATTCGTCCGTCTGAATGTAAAGAATACTGTCAGACTCTGCCACACTCATCTGTCCACCTACAGTTTCTGTGTCTTTCCTGTCTGTAGAATTAAAATAACCTCTTGCTAAGACTCTCGCTGTGTGTTTATCTCTGACCTCAAGAAAGATGTACATAAAACACACATACAATGTAGATGTACATACTGATACTGTAAATCCCCCCACATTGCCCTCAGGCCAACACAGATCCAATAACAACCCACACAATGCATGCGTATACAGTATATGCTGTTAGGAGTGATCCATCACTGTAGAAAGAACTGTGGTAATGTGACGTGCCATCTGTCTTTGCCCTTTATTCTGTTTACATCCCTTCCTCTGCCTTAGATTCCTAACATGCTATTTTCTTCCCTCCCTTCTGTTGATCATTATTTTCCTGTTTGGACCTCATTTAAATAAAAGGAAAGAACTCATTAATGGCCAATTACAAGCCAAAGGTTTGCTGAGTTCAATTCCAAATTTGATGGGTTACATCACATTTTTGCTCAGATTTTCTGTGGTTCCTCTCAAGTAATTTCTATTATTCTATTATATTCTATTTAATTATCCAGGGTGATTTTATTGCTCTAAAATTGTTTTCTAGTGGACTCCAGGAGACAGTTTTGATTAACTTTATATGCTGTTACATACAGATGCATATGTGTGATTATGAGTTTATGAAACACGATATACACTTTATATATGATACAAGAGACCTTTCCTCTCATTTCTTTTCTTCCTTACGCAACTCCTTCTACATCACTCTCCTGCTTGTTACCTTGTTGTTTGAAATAGCTGCCCTACCTATCTACACATTATATGTGTGGCAAATTACACATGTAGACACAGGGCCAATCAACACAGGCTTCTTAGAGTAACTTCTGATATGTATGTATATATTTGAACATTACTTACAGTATATTCTAAATGAATGTGTCCCTTATCTTGTGTTGTCTGGGTTACAATCCCTACCATGTTATAGACAATCAATCAGTCGTTTATATCCTCACATCAATATATCTGTCTAATCCTCTCTCTCTCTCTCTCTCTCTCTCACTCACACACACACACACACACACACACACACACACACACACACACACACGCTGTTGTACAATAACACAATGGCAGAAATAATTGGTTCTGTTTTAATTAACTGAGCAGCTCTGGCAAATCAGTTGATTGTCTTAATAATAATTATCTTATTAGTGGAGAATTTCACCATGGTTAAGGTCACTAGCAGCAATTAGCATGTAGCCTACATAGGAGACCATGCAGGCAATTAGTGGACCCTCTACATTTCATGAAGAAGAAGATGGTAACTTGTGTGTTGAGTGTCTTGAGTGTTATTAGTTAAAGTCTACAGTAATCGTGCTGCACAGCAACTTTGCGCTATTAACTCAACTAAACAATGAAGGAATTACAGTTTTAATTGTCCATTAATAAACATCATTACAAGCAGCATAGGGAGTATGATTATGTATGGTATCTTGAGCATGATAGATGAAATAAAAGTTCTGTCTAATGCCATGTATCTGTGTAATTTGTTTCATCTCTTGTAAATATGAAATCAAAGTATGATTACTGTTTATCGTTTGCAGACAGAAAATTATTCAACTGATATATGGTGTTTTCACAGACAACATACCTTCCACCTGTTCTGCTTGTCAGCTTCTTCTTCTCCCAGACTTTCGACCAAGATGGTGAGGAGAGAGAGATGGTCCACATCCATGCAGTCATGATCTTCCTGCCAACACACACATACACACACACACAAATGACTGACTGTTTCAGCGAGATCCAAAGCCAACCTGAGGCGCTCATCCCTGCAGAGTATAAGAGAAAATTATGCATTAGGGATTAACAAGTTAACTTTTAGATTTAATTTGAAATAATGGTATAAACTCCTGACATTTACAGGCCCAAATGATGAGTGACAACCAATAAATGTAGAGAACGCACAGAACAGTTTAATGATGTGTTTCCTCCTTCCCACAACCTGTCCTGACCTGCAGTAATGAGCTGCAGTCAGCTGTGTCTATCTCTGTTATAGACGATGCAGTTCACACAAGCACATGCATGCACACACACACACACACACACACACACACACACACACACACACACACACACAATTCACATACATTTCAATATTCAACTAATTCAACTAAAACTTTTGGACAAAATAAGCACATGTAAGTTTTAAAGGTGGGCAAAAAAAGTGAACAGGTCAAACTAGATTGTTATAAATGTAACATTAGCATTGAGCTTTATTTCCTAGATCAAAATATAACGATACTATATTTGATTAGTCAGCTCTCGACTTGAGACTTGAAAGCAAATACATTCAAGTCAACAAGTCTCATGTTGTGACCTTGTAAAATCCTGGAACGATCAAAAAACTGTGAGGCTGGACTTGGGCACCTGTAAGCAAACACGCTCAGGTTTAACAATTTATAATGTCTTCAAGGTTTACCGTTTTTTTGTACATTTGCTATAACTACTATTAGGACTAAATACTGGGCAAATTGAAATTTTGATCTGGTCATGGCACCAGATGAAAAGTCACGGGATCCCTAAAGTGTTAGAATTTATCCTGAGGGGAACGTTAATGTCTGAACCAAGTTTCATGGCAATCCAATAGTTGTCAAGACAGTTCACTGAAAGCCAAAAATGTGAACCTCGCTTAAGGAAAAGCCAGAGGATGTTGTAGGGGAACCATAAACATCTGTGCCAAGTTACATGGCAATCCATCTGACAGTTGTTGAGACATTTCAGCCTGGGCCAACGTGGTGGACCAAACTGACCGACCAACAGACTGACACTGACATGCCTAGAACCATGCTGCGAGCCTGGCTAAAAAAAAATCAAAAATCAAATTAACACAGCTTTTAACACAGCAGTCATTTTAATGGCTGGCATTCAAACTTGACTTGCAGCTTTAATTTCAATTTACCAGCCAACACTTGTGACTTAACTTTAACTTTAAACCCCTCTGGTGATGAATGAGGAAAAAACCCCATTTAGACTTTACGCTTCTAACTATCTGATCTCAAAAAGTTACATGGAAATACATCAAAGAAGCACTGAAGACAGACTGAAAACCTCAAACCACCTCAGACCGGTATACTGTCTGATGTTAGATCCTGTCACTTCTTCACGACATTCCCTGAAGAAATTATACTCCAGTCTGCTGTTTACAAGTGTAGTTTTCTCATCCTCATGTTTATATCCTGAATGTATTACACATGTATACAGTGTATGTGTACTCAAATCTAGAAGCACCTAATTAGAAAGATAACATGCTGTCTCATAATTTATATTCCCTCTACATATGAAAGTGTTCCCGTATGTTATTATATCCTTAACGTGCTGTGCTCCGGCTGATGTAGTTGGAGACAGGTGGGTTTAAGTCTCAAAGGGAGTACGTTCAAGGGTGCTCTGTGTATGTGTGTGTGTGTGTGTGCGTGTGCGCACAAATGCATGAGTCGGGTGATAAAGAGGTCACCGTCAGATTTTCTCATTTGGGGAATCATCTGCTCCGGGTCTGTTGTGTGCTCAGCGAGAGTGACAACACAGCTGTCTCTGGAGCTTTTCCCTGACTGTTTCTGCATATTTACATGAGTTATATTCACACTGAAGTTTGCTTCATTTTGAATATTTGATTATCAAGCATGGCTGCATAGCAAAAGCTTTTTTGTTTTCAAATTGTGTGTATGAGCACAGCAGCTAAGCCTATACATGCATGCTCAAGTATATATTAGTGAGTTGTTATGTACTGTACATGTCAGCATGCCCTCTGTTCTTGCTGTGTTTATCTTGTCATATGTGTGTGCCATCTCTGGGTGTCTGATATCTCCAAATGCTTACAACTCATTACAGTAAACAAACTAACTGGCGGGCATGCAGAGCGATGATGTAATCTGACTGCAGTGGACCAGGTTCACCACACGGTGGCGATGTTTGGACAGGTTTTTAACCAGTTGACCCCCCCCCCAAAAAAAAAACCCTGAACCCAGCCAGACACACTGCAAAAAAAAAAAAAGCCCATTTTAAGATGTGATGTACAGTAGTCTTTTAGTCAGCTGTATAATTTAATCATTGTGTTCAGATGATATTTTAAATGCACTTTAAATACATGTTATAATAGCTTAAGATCATTAATATGTATATATAATGGAGTTATCAACACTCTTCTTCTTTGGTGTTCATAAAATTTAAGGTTGCATGAAGAAATAGCTGAATATGAGCATTGATGATCTGGATCCTGAGCTCATTTTTTTGTGTGCTCAGGTTTCTAAGCATGAGGAACTGTTGACTGCCAGATACCAACATCTGTCTCTTTATACCAATAAACCTTTTAGGGTTGTTTCCTATCGTTTGTTATGATCAGTACACTAATTAACTACATCACAGCTGTCTCGAATGAGCTCAGGTGACTCTGCTCAGTGTTGTATGGTTGTAGGACTCCATGCTGGGAATACATGGCAACTAATATGTTCACATTCAGGTGTTTTATGATCAGGAAACTGGAAAAATAAATAAATAAATGGTTGATTTGCCACTTATAATAGAGCTTTCCAGGACTGTAACCATTGAGCTAAAGTAAGCAGTCTTTGGCCATGCTTTAATAGAATATTGAATGCTGAACTAATTAAGCTATAAAAGAAAGTCAAAGCATTTTAAGCAGTGGTTCACTTATGTTTTGTTTCACAAATAAAACCCATCAATCAAACCTGCCAATGCAATAAGTGCAAAATTTAATTTGGCACACAACACAAGCACTAAGGTACACACAAGACAGGCTTGGTGCCCAGTTTGCTGCTTCTTCGACACAATTTCTGTGTAACAGCAACTCCATTTCCATTGTTGATCAGTTGTATGCCATCTAAGTTTTAGATGACATTGTTCTCATCTGGACAAACACAGCAGTTTACACTGCTGACATCACAGAAGCCACTTCAGACGTGCTAGATGCAAATGCACCTTCAGAATGAGCGCAAGATAAATAACACTGATTCGTTTTTTTGCAGTGCAGTCGGGGCAGGTCCAGGAGGCTTTATCCTTTTCATCTCCCTCACCGCCAATCAGAAACTCCCCTTTACAAGACCCCCGCTTGCTTGTCAATCACTCCCCTCGGGCGATAGGTTGGAGCGAGACAAAAGAGGGAGGAGAGCGAGAGAAAGCGAGAGAGGATAAAACAGGAGGGGGGCGGGGGGGTTGGGAGGGGGGGTGAAAGTGGTTCGAAAACACACGGATGGGATGTTAGAGTGAGCAGAGCATGTAGAGTAATCGCTGAGAGTGGATCCACAGTCTTGAAGAGAGATGAATGAATGGGGTCAGGGACGCCCCTGAGAATAAAGACAGAGAGAAAAAGAGAGATGGCCTGATAGAGTGAGAGAAAGGATAACAGAATGCAGGATGGAGTGAATGCATGAAGTGGAAATGGACTGAGGGTGACAGCGACGAGGAATTAAATGGAAAGAAAACATGGAAATGAGGAAAGAAAGCGTGCGAGACAGAGTGGAAAAGAAGAGTTAGCAGGAAAGCGGCAGATATAAAGGGGAGAAGGGTGAGAGAGCATGAGACGAAGTGTAATTGGGTGGAAGACCAGAAAGACAGAGGAGAGGAGATTAACAAAGAAGGGGACAGACAGAGAGAGGAAGACAGAGAGAGACAGAGGGAGAGCTTCAGAGTGAAGAGTGAGTATACAGGGAAGAGGGAGAGAGAGAGAGTAGCATCCAACCTAAAGAACAAATGATGACAGGTGCCGTATGATGACAATAGAGTTGTGAAGTGGGGTGAGCCTCCACAAGTGTTTTTTTTAACACTGCAACTTTTTAAAGTAGGTTTTTACTTACAAGGAATTTGTCTTGGTGTAATTGGTGCATAACAGACATTAAGTAAAAATATAAGGAAGATAACAAAAAACAAGTATTAGAAAATATAAACAATATAAACATATGTACTATAGATTTTAAATGAGAGCTGTACAGTTGCGCAGGAATTGGAAGTGTTTACCAGGTAATGTGCAAATGGTCACAGTGTGCAGAATATTTTAAATGTGCAGGTATTTAAAGGTCCAGTAACATTTAGGAGGATCTATTTGCAGGAACTGAATATAATATTCATTAGCATGTGTTCAGTAGTGTATAATCACCTGAAAATAAGAATCATTGTGTTTTTGTTGTCTTAAAATGAGCCCTTTATATCTGCAGTGAGAGCGGGTCCTCTTCCATGGAGTCCGCCATGTTGAACCACCATTTTTCTACAGTAGCTCAGAAGGGACAAACCAAACCTTGATCTACATATGGCCTTTTGCTTTTTATGTGAATTTCGCAGCCAGAGCTTTTCCTACATGCTTGAAAGGAGAGGGTGAGACGCGGGAGCGTATTCATTTGGTTGCAATCTGCAACTTCACTGCTGGTGGCACTAAATCCTACACACTGGACCTTTAAGAAAACAAGGAAATCCAAAAGATGTTAAATAAAGGCTGAGCGTTAATGTAACGCATAAGGTTTGTAGATAATAACACTGGAGTCTCCTGGATATTTTAACTATAGGTTTATGCTAAGGTCATTATTTCAACTGAAAAATCATATATTCTCCATTTTTTTTTTATGGCAAATGGCCCCAAATACTATAACATATATGGCCCTCAGGCAGCATTACTGTTGAGGGCGTTCCTACATCAGGTCACCTTGGTCTCTAGTACCTAGGGGGCTCTCCCTTGGGTCGCATGGCTGGCATTTTCCTGGCCTGCCATTCCTGATCCCCTTTGCCGTACCATTTTGAACTTATCCCCTATAAATTACCCTTCCCCTAACCACAAACCTACGTCTGTCCCTGACCCAAACGTCCCCTAATCCCTATGCCTAACCCCAACCTGTATTTCCCATCCCATGGGAAGCTCACCAGCACTAAAACAAGACTTGGAAAACATAAGCAGGGTTGAACTTGATCACAGCCTGCAGGAGAAGATAATAATTAAAATATATAAATACAGCATGATAGGCTGGGATCTTTGTTTATTCCCCCATCGCTAAGGCCTAACCAGCATCTTTTTAATATTTCATTAATGATTTTTTTAATAAGATGTTTTATCATTTGAGAAGTTTTTTATTGAATTTTACTTGTTCTTCTGCACCACCAACTACATCCTTTGGGATGTAGTGTGAACTTAGTATTAACCCAACATTATTGCAGAGAAAAGGCCAGTTAGAGATGTGAATCCAGCTGTAGAAATTTCAGATTTTAAGCTCAGAGAACAGTGTAGTAATTGACTTGGAAATAATCTGATATTTTGCAGTGAAGCTCTAACGGGCGGACTATCTTCACACTTCATTTATTCACAAATCTCTCTCTCTCCCTCTCTCTTTCCATTTTTTTCTTAATCAGCTGACTATGGGCGTTTACTTTTTTTAGTTAGTTCAAATTTTAGATCTCTTCTTCTCTCTGCTGCTGTCAGCTGTCATTTCAGTGCAAAATAATTGCAACTCTCCTCCCACCTATTCACCCCCAGTTCATCATATCCCCTGCTCGGGCTGAGCTCATCACATCCAAATATCCAGCGTTCTCATCATCCCATCACCACCACCACCACTGTCTAGATCTCATCAGGGGGGTTTCCCAAACTAATCATGGCTTCAACAAACCCTTTAAATATGATGACCTCACCATGGGGTCTAATCGCCTTAGACTATTCACAATTCTCATCTTTATTGTGAATACTGTCTGTATTGTCACAATGAAGTCTCTCCTGATTGAACGAGGACAGTTTCATGTCCCCCCAAGCCCTGAAAGTGCTCCAAGTGCCAGTCACTGAACACTGTCTATGCAAAAAGTAAAAACTTCTACTTCCGGAAAACTGGACAACCAAAATACCAAAAACTCTTTATTATTTCAACTATTTCATTTGTTCCTATTTCAGTCAGTCAAATGAGTTCTCTTGACTTGAGTGTACTTGAGACTACATTCATGAGCATCGATCTGTGTTGGACTCCTTACACAACACCTGGTATTACCGTTTCATGCGTCTGAATTGTCTGGTTAATTATATCTCATCAGTTATATTTATACCTGGTATTAATAATCAGATCTCATCTCTGGTAGCGTAGCTGGCAGACCTGTCAACAAACATACTGCTAATGGGCTGTAGCTTTTTGCTGGGTTTGCTTGAAATAGCAGCTAGAGAAGCGAGGATATGCAGCTACAGATGACTTGTTAATACCAAGTGCTATTGATGTCTGCGAAGGAAGAAGCGGGTCTTTTTAGCAAAGCTGTGTGTGACAGGTATTTCAGAAAGTGTGACTGTGTTTCCCAGTCTACACGACTATGTCTATGAATTATTGTGTGTGTTTCTGAAGCTCAAATGGTAACAAGTGAAACACAAGATAAAAGAAATAATGACAATACAGTCTGGTGGCATGTGAAACATTCATTCCCTCCAATCTGAACCAGCAGCAGATTTATTTCCCCTTCTCCATGTGAGGAGAGAAGCAGCCGGGTGTGACGCCCGCTTCATCTAGGCCTCTGACACATTCACATCAACAGATTTAACACACTACTCAAGATTGCACATAGCTCAGATCTTGGCAGTGAAGAAGTAAGACACACTATTTTGAGCTGTTTCCATCCTCCACAAGCCAAAGAGTTCCTTATTGACTCAGCAGGAAAGCTGAGAAAGAGAAAGAGGAGGATAGAAAGGCAGGTGGTGATCCGCTGCTGGTTTGGCCGGCCCACACACTTTACATAATAAGCCTATAGCCTATAACTTGTAATCTTCCTGATTTGCATCTTGAGCCATCCCAACCTCCTATATTGACGACAAAAGATTTAAGAGCACACAAAACTAACCAATGAGTGCTACTCTTCCTATGAGCAGAGTGTTCCAACACGCTTGTTTCTGAATCTGCTCTTTCAACTTTCTCCAGCTGTTTTGGCTCCTGAACACAAGACATCACAGGAGGTCGCTTGCCGGCCATTTCTGACTGGCATGCTGCAACACACTAGCATCCAGATGTCAGGGTCATGTTTATTTTAGTCAGTCTGCGCATGGAAAAAAGTCACCTTTTAAATATATTGCTTCTTTGTAAGGAGCATTTGGCAACCATGTGACTATTTAGGACATGTGATTTACATATTTTATGTCTATTTGCCTCATCATTTAGACTATAATTTCAACTGATTCCCAATTTAATCATGCTGTCATTCTGAATGTAGCCACATCCCATTACGATTTTATTATTATTAACACTGCTGAATTAGCTTCAGATAGACTTTTGAATTGGATTTTTTAATAACCAGTCTGGAGGAATGATTATAGCAATCAAAAACTGTTTCAATATTCATGCTTAAGACAGACTTAAAAAAAGTGGGAACCCACCCTTTAAGTGTCATATTTTTTTTTTTTATACTACTAGATACTACTAGAATATTATGAATAATAATACATTTATTAATACAGTGCCTTTAAAAACAGGGTTTAAAAAGCTTGCTTTGACAGAAATGCACAAACTGGATACTCAAAATAAAAACAATACAACAAAATTAAGATTTAAGAACGTGGTAGAGAGAAAATCACAGATAAGAACAGTGAGAGTGTGAGAGAAACATGACATATAAAAACAAACAAGAGAACAAAGGCCATTAAAGAATAAAATAAATGAATGAATACATACTTGACATCACATTAAAGCAAGTCTATTGGTTCTTCAGAAGTGATTCAAAAGAAGTCATTGATTCTGCCAGCTTTATCTCCTCAGGCAGGTCGTTCCAAAGTCGAGGGGCCCTGATGGCAAAATCACGGTCACCTTTAGATTAAAGCCTCGACTTTGGAACAGCCAGAAGGGCCCCACCTGAGGATCTAAGGCTGCCGACTGGCTCATAAGGGGCCAACATGTCTGCTATGTAGCTTGGAGCCAGACCCAGATGTGTTTTAAAGATGATCAGTAAAATCTTAAAATCAATTCTAACAGGAACAGGAAGTCGATGGAGGGGAGGAAGCCACGATGTGATGCTGTTAAAACGAGTAAGAAGCTGTATCACTTATCACATTATTTATCATTTTCAGACACAGATTAATACATTGGGCGCACTCGTGAGTTATCTATGGCTACAGGACAGCGTGTGGAGTCAACTCATGGACTTGGCTGATGATAAGAAAAAGGAAGAATATTGCCAGTCTTATCCTGTAATATAAAAATACTCTGCTGTGAATACTAATGGTTTTTCCACAAAAGTTCTATTACCTTGTTAAAAATGGTTGAAATTACATCCATTCTTTCTCCATCATTAAAAAATCTGTCAATATAATAAAAATATTTCATTTCAAAAGTTAACAAGATGTCTTCTACTTCACTGAAAAGTCCTTTCAGTCTGTTTGCACTGGACGTTTCAAGTTTCCACATCATACTTTCAGTTATAAATCATCATCATGGGGGTTTAAACTGAGGTTTAGGATGAGAGCTGAGAAACATTGTAATCTGCAGGTCTTCCACAGTGCTGATACAGAGTTGTTTGGTCTACGGATGCACTGAAGCATGGGCAGAGCTGCGTGACACACATACCTCCACCAACAGCCATTTCTCAAGTTTCTGTGAACAAGCGTGGATTCGGCGGAAACACCTCTGCACTTAAATTGATTTAGAGCGAGGATGAGATTGAGACTGAAGGCGAGCTGCAGATCGTTGCGGCTGCTTGTGTGGAATAATCTCTCCGCAGCAGAGACTCAGCATTCTGCTAGATTCAACATGTGCAGCGTTTTGTGTAACCGTGCCCCTTCAATTCATTTCAAAAACAGTTGCAAACGCTCCTGTCAAGAGCAGCAGCGGTGTAAGTGACAGGCAGGAGATTGGTGGGGGTTTGGTCATGACAAGTAGGGAAGAGGGGAGGTTGGGGGTAGACGCAGGGCCTGTTTTATACAATAATTGAATAAATTGAGAATTGAATTAAATTAAATCGTATAAATTAGGATTCTGGGTATACCTAATTGCTGTGAACTGCGGTTGCATGCCCAAGGCTATGGCTCGTGGTTGAGATGGGGGCTGGGTGGAGGAGGAGCAGTGGCGGTGTTGCTCTGCCCTTGGGAGAAATTATTCTGTAATTTTTTTGTTCTTTTATAGGCATCAAAAGACAAAATGAACAGCTTGTCATCCATCCATTATAGAGTAAATGAGGGTTAAAGGAAAAATCCACCTCAAACTTCATATTTGTGCCCTATTTACACAGACGACACAATGTGGCTTTAAAAATAGAAAATGACTCCTGCAGCTACAATGAAATCTGGTTAGAGGAAAAGATTTCAGAAGTCTAAAAAAAATTTGATCAGACCCTTCAAATCAAAGAGCGAGGGCTTTCTGGAGATGCCATTTTGCACTGATGTTTACCAATCATACAGGGAGAAATCCATCAAAAAAAACAATTTCTGAACAGAATATAGACCAGAATTTAATGCAGACACAAAGACAGGTTGTATTTTGAATGAAGGACAGAGCCTGGCTCTTCATTCTTCATTATTGTAACCTTCATAAACCGAACTGAAAAAAAAGCTTGTGCAGTTTATTTAATTGCATCAGAGGCAAAGAAACTAGGACAGCATCTAATTCAGCACTTGAGAAGAAAATATTGTGGAAGCAGAATTAAACTAAATCTTGTTTAGCAACTTATTTAAACATCTAAATGATGAAGATAACCTTTGAACTTTTATGAAAAGCAATAAATACGTCAGCCTTTTTGCTGTTGCGGATGTTTGTAGGGCAGCTGTGCTCCCCACAGATGTTAACTGGGTTTGGGGAGACAGCCAAATTTGAACCTGTCTGACTTCATCTGTAGCCGCCGTCCTCAAGAGGGAATGTTTGGCAAGATAAAGATTTGCTCCTGTGTCAGCCATCACAACATATAAGGAACACATCAGTGAGCAGCTGGTTGAGATCCACTGAAATCTGGGCTCGCATTACTGAAAAAAATAGCACCCACTGCTGAATGCTGAGATCAGCTAATTAGTTTAATAGTCCAATAGTTTATTGATGGAATCATGACTGCATTAAATCTATCAGTGACGAAGGAAAGATAAGTTGGTGATCGTGACTTCTATAATATCCACATGCTGTTGTGTTATGTAATCTGACATCAGGACACAAATCTCATTTTAGAAGGGCTATTATTTTTCTTTTGCAACCATACTTTGTAATTTATTTAAATTATGATATGATGTGTCAATTTGGCCAAAGCAGCTGAAGTATGAAGTCTAAAACGTGTCCACTGAGGTGTGTGCGTGTGTGTGTGTGTGTGTGTGTGTGTGTGTGTGTGAGTCTGTCTCTTTAAGGCATCAGTTAACTGGGTCCCTCCCTCCCACAGCGGAGATGGTCAGATTTAATCTGATAAACTCTCGATGCAACAGCTGTCACCCAGACCCGGCCTGTCTATGACCCAATCTCCCTGCCTACCCTCTCTCCCTCTGCTTAATGCCTCTATATCTCGTTTCTCTGTATCCGGGCCTCTTTCAGTATGTCAGTGTGTGCATGTGAGTGTACTTAAGAAAACACACACATTAGTGCATGTAGCCACACACACACACACACATATTGTACCAGATCTGGCTGAATGGAGCATTGTTTAAACAAAGAAAAACAAACACACTGTCTCATTGTGTACATGTATTGTTGGTGTTTTTTAGCAGATGTTTTCATACAGATCGAATTATGAGTGGGCAGAATGAGCATGCAGTGCTCTGCTGAAGGACACTTTGGCAGCTGATGAACACAACATTCAGTGTTGTTGAGACCGAACCTTTAACCTTCTTCATTATAGCTGCTGTCAGACTCACTGGGTCGATCAGCCTCCCCATTCTCCCGGTAATCTTTACTTATCTCTGCTGTTGGATTATAGTGCCATTAAATCTATGATCTATAGTTGCTATAGGATAGGAGGAGGAGGTTTTGTTCTGTAACAGACAGAAAGCCACAAATCTCAGCCATTAGGGCACTGGAACAGATAAACAAACCTACCCAGCTCAGTATATGTACCGCAATTATTAATATTTTTACTGTACCTTTAAAACAAGGCAAGCTTTAAGTTATTCTAGAAAAACTGCATCCTTGAACTGAACTGATGGCTGTTCTTGTTGTGTTTGGTCATATTTTGTGAGCCTCGGGGTCACAAATCCACCCATGAAGGTCCTCAGGACACAACAACATGCCGCAATATGTCAAGTCGACTAAGTGGACCCTGGGGCCGCCCAGGTGGCTCATCCGATAGACCCACAGTCGTTCCACCTCTCTCTCTGCAGTTTCCTGTCTATCTCTGACTGTCACTAACTAAATAAACGCATAAAAAAAAACCAAAAAAAAACTTTTGGAATTATTATGTATCGGAATATTTTTGTGTCCCCAAGGTGACGAATGAATCTCCATGCTCAAATATCAACGCTCACTGTGAGGCATTTTGATGTAATATACTGCATATCTAATAATATTCAGCACTTTGAATTTTCACTATAGAAGAATAACAGATATTTTGCTCCAACGAAAATTTTAAGACTAACACAGTTGATGATACAGATGTTGTGAACGTCTCTATTATCAGTGGTCCAACAGTTTGAGGTGGGTATTCATGTAAAATGTGATTTAATGACTAGTTCCCAGGGGAGGAAACTTTTTGATCGTTTTTGAATTTGTACCTAAACCTTGAAAAATTAACAACACCTAACAAGCCTTTTACATTAATGCTTAGTCAGAGAATGAAAATAGCTCCAGGAAACATAGAGTCTGTACATTTAATAATGTTTTATAGTCAGATAGTAACTGTTTGTGTTTATTTTTCTACTTGTTTATTTGTCTGAGAAAGATTAACTGAGCTTGCAGAAGCAAAAACAACCCCAAAAACAACAGCAGACCTCTGTTTCTTACAGCGAGCACAGCTCCTTTGGTAAAGTGAGGCATATCGAAAAGTAAAAGTTCAGGGCTGTTTCTTGGATGTGAAAAAAAACACAATCAGGGAAATACTGCAAATCAACATCCGAGTCAAACTAGACAAGACAGTTGGAGAGAAAGTTTGAGACACCAACAATCTGCACTGAATAATAGAAGAACACCAACTTTTCCCCCCATTTCACTGCTTTAGCACCGATGTAGTCTAACTTCCTGTATTTACTTAGCACTTAGCCTGGAAGTGCATCTCAGTTCTTTTCATTTAGCCTAATTTCAGTCAAGTTCAAAAAATCAGTCTGTCCAAACCCATCTTCAAATTATCTATTCAAGTCCTTTTATTAGGCTGTGTCTCTAAAAATGCACATGCCAGCACCCTGCCAGCACACACACACACACACAATCGTTTTAAAACATGCAAGCTGGCACGCACATATGCTAATGCATTCATTTTCTCCATGTCTTTTGCCATCGCGTACACACACACACTCCTATCAAAGTGCATATTCCGCATTAGAGACTGGGAAGCAGCAGCAGGGGGTCGAGGAGTGCGTGTGAGAGTGTAATGAACCCCCATCGAGCTGAAAGAATGCCACAGTTTGGGTTTGCATGTGTGTGTGTGTGTGTGTGTGTGTGTGTGTGTGTGTGTGTGTGTGTGTGTGTGTGTGTGTCTGTATGTGAAGGCAGGAGACTTCTGATCATGGCCTGAAACAGTCGGATGCAACACAGCTCTCGTCAAGCTTATACACATTCTCACATACAAACACACTTGTACTTTAGGAAGCCACATTTCCTTAAGTAAAACATACGTGTTGACATCAGAGCAATGTGCAAACTGGAGTGAAGGACATGAAGGACATAGGGCAGCACATTATATGATGCAGTTTGTTGTTTCTGAGTGCACATGCTTGTTCAAAAATCACGTTATGGTTCAGGAATGTGAAACCTTAAACCTGCCACGAGAATAAAATTTCTCACCATTGCAGTTCTTCTAACTCTTTTTAACCCTCTTTATCTCTAACCCTCCAACTGTGTCTGTTTCACATAAACTGCCAAGCTGCATGCATCTCTCTCTCTAGTTTTCTCCTCCTCCTCCTCCTTCTCCTCCTCTCTTTTCACTCTGGCTTCTCTCTGCTCGACCATCAGCCTACCAGGCTCAGGCTGCCGATGCGTCATCCTGACGTTTGGATCTGGATCATCGTCCCCCAGGAGATTTAGGCTTCTCTACATCTCTCCTCTCTCCCTAGTTGCATGTGTGATGTGTGTGCATGTATGTCTCTCCTATCGGTGTAAATGCAGTGTGGTTTATCCTCCTCCAGGTCTCCACAGATGAGAGCAGGTCGCGTGGCTCTTTCTGGCAACACCTGAATGTGCTCAACGTCCTCCTGGATCAATACTCTTACACTTATGTTTTGGCTACATATATACATTGGAGAGGAGGTTGTATAGCTGAGGTCCCACTCAGCAACACCTGAAGTTGTTTAATGTCCTCCTGGATCCACATTCCATTTCCATGCATCAGAAATTCTGTCCTCAAAATTTGTCTGTCCATCCTAGGAGAGATTCCTCCTCCCTTGTTGGGCTATATAAATACATTTGACTTGACTTGACATGACAGATGGAAATAAAGAGAGAAAAAAGCAGTCACGTAGCACTGCACATGTCCTGGTGACAGAAAATGTTGAAACCTCGTCGGCCAGAGTGACGCAATGCAAAAATTAAGCGTGTCCGATTAGGATGGGACTTCCTTGAGTCTCAGTTACATCACTCAGGAACAGCAGGGGACAAAATGTCTCACAGCAGGGTGGAGACAGGGCCCTGGGGTTTTGACTGTCAAGTCCCACTTGAGCATGACCAGAATAAGTCCTGTCTGTTAATGGATGTCTGCTTTTACACACCCTAGCTCTCGCTTCTTTGTCTCTACACACACACTCAGCAATGGCCATTAAGGCTGCAAAGACTTATCTTTGAGTTTGTCAGACCAATGAAGAAAGTGTTATTAACCACTTTAAAAATTAAAAATCCGACAAGTTTATAAAATTAGGTGTCAAAATCGGGTAAAAATGAGTATTCTGTCCACTGAATGTGTTGAAGCCATGCCCACTCGTGGGAGAAGTCAGACAGCAATTTTGAAGCGACTGAAACGTGTCAGATGAGTTCAGAAAATGACATGACTAACTTTGAAACACTGAGCGAGATGAATTAATCTCTGTTTCTCTGCTAGAGGTGCAGGGGTATGCTCAGGGTGGCCTCAGTGTGTCATCGAGCCACCCTTTAAGGACCGCCCAAAAAATTCTGTACTGAAAACTGGTGAAAAACTGTTTTAACCTCTAACTCCACATTCCAGTAATTTATCGTTCAAAGTTTCAAATTCACATTTCAGCAACTATTTTCCAACATATTTAATGTATTTTGTAAGAAATCTCAGAATTGCCTTTACACGGACTTCTCAGCGTCTTTGGAAATCTTCATATTGTTTTTTGTCTGAAACAAAGACAAACATTATGTAACAGAAATACAAGAGAAAACAAGCAAATCCTCAATTGGAAAATAGGAGTAACTGTTTGGCATTTCTGTTGTATTAAATAATTGTAAATATGAAACAAGATTCATTTTTGGTAAATGAAAAATCAGTTATTAGTAATAGACAGTGATATGATTTACTCACTTAAAATCATGTCAATTTTTTTCTCTTTCTGTCTTAATGTTGCACACACACACGCTCCTCACTTTTCTATGTTAGCTTCAATCACAGCCCAGTTCATTTCGTTGCATATTTAACCAGGACATAATTTGCTCCTCAGGACTGGGGCGCACTCTTGTGATTACACCTGCCACAGTTCATACACATCCATTTACACCCCGGAGGACAGAGTTGGACTTCAGTGTGAATCCAATTGTAAGCACTGATTCATCTGCTCAACCGCTCATAACAAGTAATGTGTCACATGCATCTTTACTGTAGGAAGACAACACACAGATTTTGTACATGCACCTAGTTTCCGTAGTTATTTATAGGACTACTAACTAAGTGCTGGCTGCATGCATCTGTCCCACATAGAAAGATCAGCATTAAGATCATTTCAGTAATCAGTTCTGTTTTATTAGTATCTGGTGGTTTGCCATTTATTGTAAACACTCAGTGACTGCAATGAATTTCCAGGGTATACTTAAATTGCCTGCAGTCCTTTTTCTTTGATTTTTCAGTCAGAAAAAGCTGCCGTTTATTGATTTCTGTACTCACTATTCCACATCGTTGTTGTTATCCTGACATACCAAACCAATCTTAAAGAACTAACAGCAACAAAGGCCAAATGATCAAAAGCTTTGCACTGCCTCACGTTGCCTCACTTGTCTTTAACACACTGCAAAGACTGCAGCTGATGCTCAACGCGTGCACGTTCTGCGCCTGTGTGAGAGGAAGATAACTTCAGACAGATTCTTATCCAAACACAAAAACCTGACGACCAAAACATGATGAACAAAGGAACACAAGCAACAAACAAAACCAATAGCCAGAAACAGTCAGTTTTAACAATCGTGTTATATACTCAGAGTGCAAAGCGAGAACATGTCAGATAAAAGTTGCAACAGTTCTGCTTCGTTTTGTTTTCTGCTTGTGTTGTCAGCCCAGGAAAGAAACAAAAAACTCGAAAACTAAAGAGAAACAGCACTGAATGATCGAAATCTGTGATTTGTAGACTGATCAGCCAGTCTGAGAGCTCTCTCTCAGCTGTTTCAACTTGCTATATCAGCTGAATGTCTGCCACTTCAAAAACTACAGTCGACTGTTGGCCACCGATGCTCAACAGTGGCACAGTGATGGTGAACAGAGAGTTTCGTCCTTCAGATACAACCGATCAAAACTGAACTCCTAGACCAAATGATGACAAAGACATGGTTACCCAGACAACCCTCCCTCACATATGGAGATGTGGTTGGCACCTTTCACTCTTTCATGTGATAAAAGGTGGTGAATGAGGGATAAATGAAGCCACTTTCCTCTCTCGTATTTCCAGGAGAGCTAATTTCTGCGTCCCAATCATCCGTCAAAAAGGGTTTTGTGATAATGATCTTTGGATTTCCACCAAACTCCTGCTGAATACTCTTATGATAAGTGGCAGTGTGAGGATAAAATGTAAATGTGGAAATGTAAATGCACTGGAATGCCTTGCAGTGAAGTGAAACCTATAAAGAATACAAGATGAGACGTCCCATCTGCTCTGCTGAGTAGTCTCTTCTGTTGTGCTCTAATGCACCTCTCAAGGCCTTCACTGATTCAGTGATTACGTTACAAGATAGGTCTATTCCTTCTATAGCTCTATAGGGTTGTATTACACCACAGAGGGAACAGTGGCTTCAATTAGACTGTCAACTGAATGACTGACACATGTATTGAAATTGTCTGCTATAATGGGAATAATAGGTTGACTATGATAATAGTTTGGCTTTAGCTGTAGCAGAAAAGCACAGGTGCAACTAATAGAGGGTTGGGGGGTTATTAGTGCTCTGCTGAATGCCATCCCATGATTGGCTGCTGAGTAAAAGAGACTTCCCATTCAGCTCCTCTCCCATCAGATTTGTGACACAAACACTTAAACATCAGAACATCTTTTATATTTTCTGAACAGTTGAAAAGCCTGCCTTCCTTTTTGGATACAAGCGATTGAAATAAGAGTGATAGGTGCAACAAAACGTCCCAGTGTTACAAATCATACCATATTTGAGTTGACGTAATACCCAGGACAGTGAGATTTTTATCTGAAGTAGCTTCTCTGGATTTCTCTTCCACTGAAGTCTGACTTTTTGCTGCACACAAGCAGGAGTGCAGTGAAATAATGCTGCATTCCAGTACTGCAGCTCAGAGAGGAGCTGCTGGCAAAACAGATTTCCTCCATCTCACCCTGCGCTCCAGTCATCCAATAAGTATAAATAAAGGTGGTGAAGTACAGCTTAGAAGGGCCTAGCATTTATTAAAAGGAACTTTTGGTCAAAAATCAAATCATTTAAAATGGAACTGCTGCAATCACTGTCATTTCACAGATAAGCAGAGTCAATCCAAGCTGAGCTTTCATGCAGAGTTCAAACTGTGGTGAACTTTCATGCATGACGACAGGCAATGGACCAACTGTAAATCATATTTAAACCTCGGACGTTTGAGAGAATGGTGAACTGGAAAATCCAAAATGAAAGAAGCTGTATAAGCTGTGTGATGAGAATTTATTTTGCTGTGCCACTGTGTGGAGTGACCAGATATTAGGTGTGAGATGTCCTAAAATGGCCACCGTACACAGGATAAACCCTCTTAATTTCCTCTCTTGCCAAACTTTAATTTTTTTTGCCACACTAGTAGTAAATAAATTAGAACAGACAGATGTCTTTTCAGTTTTCAGTTTGATGAGTATTACAGCCTCATGAGGCTGCTAGCATGACTATAGACTTTAAGTCTTCTTTAGAAAATGCATCATACTATTTTTTGTAACCAGATTTCCAGTAATCCTGTAATCCTATTACACCAATTGAGTGACTTCCTAATTCTGTCCAGTTAGAAGACAGCTGGATTAAATACTGATCCAACAAAGTCTGATTACCGCCTATTGCTTTTTGTCCAACCATGTGAGTAAAATTAGATTGTTAAAGTGTAGTTACCTCTTTTCTCTGTGCATTACTGTAATCCTATTGCAGGTAATCAGGATCCTAACTTTCCGATACTGTCCTGTAATAAGAAACAGCTCTCCCTCCTGGATTCAATATTGATCCAATTTGGTGTGATTTCCATCTGAGCTCTGGCTTCAGACCGACCCACCCGATGCCAAACACACAGACTGGGTGATGTAGGAACCAGAGCCAGAGCTGCACAAAGCTACCCTGAGCTGAATACGAATGCAGTCCAGACTGAAACAGATCGAACTTGAACAGGATCCAGTGATGAGTGCTACTTAAGAGTCAGATTACAGCTTTGGTGTAGAGGTTGATTACCAGTTTGCTTGTCTGGTCTGCAGAGTGCCTCTCTTAGTTATTATTGTGTGTGCTGCAGTGGGAGGGATGTGAAGCAATGTTGAATAAAATCCAGACTGAGTGAGGCAGGGGGAAATGATGCACTGATCCAAGAGTGACGCGCAAGAGATAGAAAGACAGGGAGAGAGATTTGCTGTAAACTGCTGCTCCACCCAAGCTGAACAGGTATAAACAAAACATTTTGTTCATCTCTGGTTATTTTTTTTTTTGTGAACAGAGGCTTTTGTTGGACTGAAAAGTGAATAGAAAACAACTTGTTTCTGTGCAATTCTTTGTTGTAAGAGGGAAAAGAGGGTGGCATAAAATACAAAAACAAACGGGAACCCAGATTTTGACAAGGGGGACATACCATTAGTAATCAGGGGAACAAAAACAGGTTTATTTATAGCGCAGCTCTCATTCACAACAAAGTGCTTTACAGGCACAGAGCACTGAAACTGAAGTGACATAAAATCACTGCAATCTTTGGTTCTGTTATCACCTTTTTTTCAAGCCATGTTTTAACCATAAAAAATTTGACTGATCAAAGAAGAGTCCCTGCTGCTGTTTTTATGCACATATATGAATCATATTTCTTCTGCACTTGCTCATGCCTTATTATGTAGGCATGCTGTTGTATAAAAGCCATTGTGCCTTTGAAGATTTGCAGAGCTATGTAGAATATCAAACTGCATCACTGTCGTGTGTATAATTGCACTAAAGATTTCCTTGTCGAGTGTTGTTGCTCTGTCCAACATGGAGGTCTGTCCTTGTAACCATGTGTAACTAATTTACACCCAATCTGGGCTCCTGAATGTCCTGCTGGCTCACAGTGCTGTAAATTGGAACTGGTCTCATGGAAAATGTCATGGGCCTTCCCCCCCCCCCCCCCCCCCCCCCCCCCCCCCCTCTTTCTTGTGGTATTATTGGACTTCCTTTACTGGATTTACCAACCCAATCAGCAGACAATGCACTGACAACACTTACAATGAACAATTGCAAATATGTTTGTTGCAGTATGTTTAAGATATGGATAAGGTTATGGAGAGTCAGAAAGAAAGGCACTATTTATCCTTTCTGTCCTTCATACCTTTTATTTTTGCTTCACTTTATAAAGGATAAGTACTTCCTGCGTTGGCACTGAATGCAAACTACGCACTGCAAAAAGTCCAATAATATGGTAATAGATTTACAACATTAGGTCTGGATTTTATGAATCGTATTATTGGATAATATTCTCATTGTTATATTTCATATTACCTTTAACTCTTTGTATTGTGTAATCGCCATCTGGCTGTCTGAGGAGGAGGAAGCGCCCTTTCAATTGCCTCCTGAGGTTTCTTACAAGGCCGGAAGGCAAAGCTCTGGATTTTCCAGTCCATCTACGTTCCAGTCTTCACTTATGGTCATGAGCTTTGGGTAGTGACCCAAAGAATGAGATCATGGATACAAGTGGCCGAAATGAGCTTCCTTTGCAGGGTGGCTGGGTTCAAGCCTAAGAGATAGGGTTAGAAGCTCGGACATCCAGAGGAAGCTCGGAGTAGAGCTGCTGCTCCTTTGTGTCGAAATGAGCAGCTGAAGTGGTTCGGACATCTAATTAGGATGCCTCCTGGGTGCCTTCGCTTTGAGGTGTTCCGGCACGTCCAACTGGTAAGAGACCCCGGGACAGACCCAGAACCCGCTAGAGGGACTACAAAGCCCATCTGGCCTGGGAAAGCTTGGAACGCTGGTATGTGTTGCTGGGGAAAGGGACGTCTGGAACACCCTGCTAAACCTGCTGCCACTACGACCGACCCTGGATAAGCTTTTCCTTGTTTTCTAAGAGGATTTTAGTTGCTATGAGCCCATTGAAACACTATGGGCTGTACAAATAAAACTGAATTGACTATCCTACCTTTGGCTTTGCATCTTATATTTATTACTCATCATTTGTCTAAAACCTACGCTAACAGAGTGACGTATAGTGACGTATCTGTTTAAAAGGCAATGAAAGACTTCTTCCAATTTCAAAATTGTCATTTAAGATAATCTGATAATCTATACTTTCTGCATGATAAAAATAATCATCAAAACTTGCACTAACACTCACGTAGTACAAACGATTCAATGTTATCTGCGTATTAGTTCAGACCTTTTTATTCTTAAACTAAACATGAATATTTATTAGCTATGTTTATATTTATATGATAATCAGTTAAATATCTTATGGTTAGATAAACAAGTCCTTCATCTATTGTCTATAGGTCAAGTTATCTAAACCAGTGAACCAGTAAAGTGGGCTACTGTTGTATGTTCAGGAGAGATGCCACTCAGCTAAAAGCATTTTATTACTAATGTTTTCATTGTTTTTTAAAGAGGCTTTTATAGCAATCTCACCGTTTTAAAGATTTTATGATCTGATAAGATTTCATTTCATGTAATCATATGAATAAAGCCATTGACTTCACTTGATTAAAATTGGATTTGGTTTGAGTGTTTTAAAATCCATCTGTGTTCACAGGCTGTTTTGGACTAATTCCAATCAACGCATTACACAAACTGAACAAAAGGCCTCAATTGGCTCTTTTTACTAAGCAGTTATTGAAATCTGTCCAATTAGGTAAGTTTACATCATTTGACCTATCGCCCTGCTGTCTCATTATTAGATGAGCAGTTTTTGTTAGTCATTGTCTTGAGAAGAACTTAAACATCTTTAAATGAAATCATTTCCATTTAATAAAGTGAATTAAGAAAACATGATTCTTATTTTAAACCACAGTACAGTATATTTAAAAATCTAGCTCAGTAATATGAAATCTGAAGTGTTACACACTTTTCTAACAGATTCCTGACAAAAGAAATTGGCAGAAAAAAAAAAATCCATATGTTTGACTGTCTTTGGCCTGATGCTGTCTGTATCACCAGCATCATGCCCCCGAAACATTTAGACAGTGCATGGCACCTCAACTGGAAATATGGCAAAGCCAAGCAGAAGTGGGTATGGATTACGATTATGGTTGTTGCCCCCAAGCACTGAATCGGCATTAAAAGCATTATACTGTGACGTCTGTCACGTGTGAATGGTCATAATTTAAGATGCAGTTTTCAACAGGTGAACAAAAATATTTCAACATAACACAAGGTAATAATGATAACAATAATAATAATAAGGCTCACCAGCCTGATGGATTGTCAACCAACACTGCATTATGTGACCAATTATGGAGAAATATCTTTGAAGATATCTTTGGAAGAAAGCTGAAGATTATCAGGAGGTCCTGGGTTTGAAACTTTTGAGAGCTTGCAGAGATATGCAGGAAAAAGTTTTGCTGATCAAGCAGACTTTTTTTAGCAGCAGCTTGTAGCTCGATACAACACATTCACACCTGGCAGCTGCCCAGGTTGTGGAGCAACCTCAGAGAAAACACTGCGTTTGCAGAAACCATTAAAGCTCATCTTTAAGAATCAATAAGAATGATTTTTCTCACTTAATGACTTTCTTTTGCTTTATAATTTTCTTTTAAAGACATAGCAGACAACTCTGCATGACAGATGTTTACTCCTTTTATTAGACTTGAACTGAAACGAACCAATTTTCAGAAAACCTTTACAACAATGTCCATCTGTGAGGATTTAAACCAAAGATACCAAAGGAAGTAGACGGATAAAAAACCTTAAGTTATCAATTGCCATTGGAGCTAACATGAATCCAAACTGACCACAGCTTCTGTTCTCCAAGGAACAACTATCAACAGCTACCTTTTTAAGCCTAAAACTGGTGAGTGTTTGGTGCTCGAACCAAATTATTTCACATTTTCTTGTATTTTCTCAACACCCGAGTAGAATCTCAAGCTGTGTCTACATTTTCAGCGTGGCACCATGTTGCCAAAGCACTGCCAGTACTATGGCTCTCAACTGGCAGGGCAGCAAGCAGATGTGAAGCCTGAAAGTGATGCTAATGGACTCTGGCCTTGTTTCTGATCCCCTTAGTGTGCTTCCCTGCTCTGAATCACAAATGTAATTATTTGACCGTGAAATATAATAAATATAACAGATTCTCCCTCGTTCCGATCTGTATATGTTGTGCACTGGTATACTAAAGTATAATGACCCCTACACTCTGCAATTTAATTATTTAAAATGATACATTTGTTAGTTAATTTGCAACAAAGTGATAAATTCTTAATGTGGCATTTTGTATCAAGGACACTTTACTACCCTAATGCAGCTAATTATCCCCGTCTATGTGTCGACTTTACAGCTTGCCTTGCTTTGGATATTTATTCTTCCATTATGCATGTTGTGGTGGGATGCTATGTTTAGTACACAGTCACAGGGAAGAAAGCCACGGCTGCAGGGAGCGGTTGTGCATCAGTGTAGTGAAACAGCGTGGCAGTTAGGAAGTTTTTTTACTCTGGAAATGTAAAGCAGGCAAAGACTGAATAACAAGCTCGGGTATTTATATCTGCTGCACAATTTCAGCTTCACACAAATCATCTCTCTCACTCGTTCTTTGCTTTCAACCCCCAACTCTTCCTTCCTTGTCTTTTTTCTCCTCAACCTTTGTCTCATCCTTTTTTTCCTCCTGCTGTCTTTTCCTCACTCCTCCTTTTCTTTTCTCCCCTCCTCATCCCTGTATCTACAACCCCCCCTCTCTGTCACACACACTCCTCCTCTCATTCTCTCTCTCTCTTTTTATTCTGTGATTTAGGTCACTGACTGACTAAAAGACTACAAACAGCTGGCCTATAAACCGTCCTGCCCTCCTCTCTCACACACACAAACACACACACACACACACAGTATGATGAATCACAATCTGGCCCTGTAACACATTCGTTTATTTGGTCCATCGTGTGCTAGAGTTCTATCTGTATTGATTTGTTCACCTGAATCTCTGTGTCTTTCACCTTTTTTTTAAAATCTCCCCTCTCTCCTGTCCTCTACTCTTACTTCCTGTATTGATGCCCCTCTTTCGTCAGTCTTTCCATAAACAAAACTCTGTGACCTGAATAGAAACACAATGCGAGTGTGTGTGATTCAACATATTGCTCTGCATCATCCTGCATCCTCCTCGGCTGGGGATGTTTGATCTCTGGATGTCAGTGCCATTTATTTCACCTTTTGTCTTTTTTTTCAGCAGGAGAGATTCGGACGGGACATTTGTTTGTTTGATTGTTTGCTTGCTTTGCATCAGCAGAATAGCAGTAGGTCAACAATTTAACTAACAAATTGCTCACGCATTCGGGCACTCCACTCTCATCGGAATCTAATAATGTGGCACCAGATACAACACACAATAATCACAAATACACTGAAGCATTCACATGTGCAAGGGCGCACACACACAGAGGCTTAATCACATAATCTCTACCCAAATAATTAATGACATCATTTTTGGTTGTAGCGTCTACAATGCAGGCCAATTGGACGCCAGAGGTAATAAAGTGGGAGTGAGAGAGAAAGAGACAGAATAGGAGAATAGGAACAAAGAAAGCATGTATGGAAAAAAGAGAGAAGGTGGTTGATGAAAAGATCTCACAAACGGGAGAGAAGAAAGATTGAAATGGAGATGAAGTATGGAAACAGAGAGGTAGTGGGTGGAAGAGAAGCCAATTAACATTTTTAATCATCTCTGCTTTTATCATATTGTTAATATTGAGATGTGATACTAGCTAATACACAGTATAAACTAGATTTAATAGTGCTTGTTTAAGCCGTAGGAAGCACAACACATAAACAGAAATAGAAAAAGGAAAGCTGCTGCACAAATATAACCTGCATTAAATGAATTTTGATGAGAAGAAGGCAGGGAGAAGAACTCAAAACAATCTTACAACAACAAACTTGGGTGTAGTTTATCAAGTTCTATTGGACAGCATTACTTACACATGCAGGAGAAACGGAGCAACATGGGCATCTCACCGGAGTCCTACGTCTCCCACCCTGTTCAAAGACAAGTCCAGTATATTATCTATATTTATCTCTGGCTTGTTCAGCCAGCTTTTGAGATAAACGTTGGTCTCTCTTTGGCTTCTTTTGCACCTTGCAGGTAACACACATACAACTTGTAGCTTTTTTCACCTGGCTTTGGCTTTGTTGGATCGGACCACCATTGCCTTATCTGTCTGGGATTGCCAAATTGGCCTCTCTACATGGCACAAAGCCATGTTTCAACAAACAATCCAAAGTTTTATTTGTATTATATGTATTTTATATCTCTGCACCATACAAACATAACCAAAGGTAAACTAAGCCAAGCAAAGCCATTCATATATTTGACTGAATAGCTCTGCATTAAGAGCTCAGGCTTCACATATCTGTGATAAAGTGCTTGATACTTGAACAGCTTCTGTCATAACTATGAATGGACCGGTTGCACAGCAGATATTTTGACTTGTCAACGCTGTAAAAACACAGGTGGACTTAATTACAGTGAAAATGGCTCAGTTCCAGGTGTCCCAGTAACAGTGACAGTGAACCAGCAGGCACAATAGCAGGACTAAATGGAATGCAGCTATCATTAATACACCTGTGAGTTATCTGGTATGACATGTCAAAATGTCTGCTGTGCAACCAGACCATTAGCTGGCAAAGTTTAAGATGCCTAATACAAAAAGCACTGTGAAATTGTAGAGAATGAAAAGTGCTCGTGAACTGTAACTGCACACAGAATATACCTTTTACACAATGTAAATACATGTGCTTGCATTTAACACTAGCTAGCAGTTATGCTAGTTAGCAAGTAGCGTTAGCTAGCGATTAGCGCCAATGCTAACGTAACATCAGACATGACAGAAGTGCTATCAAGGTTGACCAGGCTTGTTTTTGTATACCACAAGTTTCAGAAGAAACCAACAACTTGTACAAAGCCTCGTATTTACAGGTATGTGAACTAATGTTACTTAATACTCACGGGGATATGAGTTGTTTAGAGAGTGGATGGATGGAGGAACGCTAAAGCTAACTAGCTCGTGTTTAGCTTGCTTAAACGAGTAAATGGTTGATGCCAGGTTAAAGAGTCAGGACTATAGTGACGTTGCAATGCAGAAGGTACCCTTTTATTTATAGCCCTTGTTCTGTAGCCTTGTAGGACGCACGGAGTCATTTTTCTAGAGGAGAGGACAGTGTTCCGTTTTTGTCAGTCACCTAGCAACAGCAGTTAACTTAAACCTGTTGAACCCTAGACTTATCATGCCATAAATACGACCTTAATTAAACTGCAAATCTATAAACGTGTGTCTGTACTGTATTACTCTAAATTTAATAAAGAGTAAATAGTAAGGGAGAAACAAGTTAGAGAGCACAGTGAGCAAACTCCATTCACTGGTAAAGAGAATGGGGTGGTTGAAAGCTCTGCAGAAATCTAGTAAGTGGCCTTTGAGTTAAGATTATTCTGTTAAACTACTTTTTCCAAGCTCAAGAATAATTTTTCATCTTTTCCCCAGCTATACTGTGCATAATGTGTTGATGCTGCTGTGTTAAGGGGTTACTAGAGGACATGACATTTGAAAAGTAACCAGCTAAAAAGGCCCAGAGCCGTCCCTCTTATGCAATCACACTGAGTTTTGCAGCGTAATCTCCTCCTGAAACCGTTTAAACTGTACAGGAATAAGACATAAGTGAGGACATTTTTAAATTGAATGTGAACAAGACAGAGAGTGAGGAGAAGAGGAGCTGAGGATGGAGAGTTTAATGATGAAATGAGTAGCCAGCTGTTAAATCAACAGTTATGGATCACAGGAGGAGAAGCAGCTCTACAGGAGGTTTTCATGTCTTTCCTTACCCATAATTCTTTCATCTTTTCATCATGCGAGGCGCGTCCCTGTGGAGAGGCGAGGCTCATTATTCGGGCGCGCACCACACTGCTTCTAATTCACACAATCACTGCACGCGTCGGGCAGCTGCCACCATATGCCATCCTCTGTGTGTGTGTGTGTGTGTGTGTGTGTGGAGGGAGGGGGGCTTTTCCAGCAAGTGGCTCTTCTGTTATTGACTGCTTGTCTGAGTGGCAGGATGTGTCCGCCTCTCTCTCTCTCTTGCACACACACACACACACACACACACTCTGTCCCACCTCCGTCACCCTCGCCCTGTGTTGAATATGCATTGCTGCTACATCACTTCCAAACCGGACAGATGAGCAGCAGGCCAATGGCCACCTGCTGGCCTGCCGCTCAGGATCTCCCTTGGTTTTTTTTAGTGGGGGATGGAGGGAGATGTGGGGTTATAGACAGCCTGTGGCCTGTCCCTCTACACCCTCACTCCCCTCCATACCCCCCTGTGGGATGGATCAGCAGAGAGGCAAAAGGCTGAGGACAGCAGGCAATTAAGGGGGAGTGTTATGCGAGAAGGGAAAAGCAATGAGGACGACCATATCTGTAAAGACCCCCTTTTCTTTGTATTCCTGTCTTCTCTTTATGTTGGTTATCTCTTTGTGTGTGTACGTCTGTGTGTGCATGTGTTTTCTGTACTCCTATTCCCTCTCTTTTTAGCTTTGACTCCCTCAACCTCTCACCTTTTCTTCTTTCTCTCTTCCTCTCTCTCTTTCACACATACACACACACACACACACACACACACAGTAGCAGCAGTAATCCACCAGTCTCAGTGTACCCCCTGAACCTCACACACACACACACGCACACACACACACTTTCACAGACTGTTCCCATGGAAACCCACACCGGCAGAAAGCACGCGGGCCCCTGCCTGCAGGCTTGAAGCAGCGAGGAGACTTCCCGCGAGGAGTCAGCCGGTTATTGATCCCTCAACGCACGGAGGCCAGCCGACTGGCCAAGCGTGCACATGCTCACACGCAGACAGACAGATTGACACGCACACATTGATGCTCTCCGCACAAAAGCAGATGCACTAAAATAGGTCCCTGTAAACACTAAATAGGCACAGCGTAGCCTTTAGAAATCATCATAGCAACAGTTAACACATGTCTTCACAGATAAATGCCACCAGCAAAGCGTGACTTTCTAAGCTGTAATTGTAGTTCAAGCATTTACAGCTGACACATGAATAAGAAAAAAGAAGCAAAGCCTTGAACGTGCTGATGTTTGCAGTTTGGGAAACGTAAGAAAACAGGGGTAAGATCAATCTCACAAAATCCAGCATGCAAACAAACATAATGTCCCTCCCATGAAATGCCAGAAAATATCACATTTGAGCAACGGAATTAATAATTCCCAGAGGGCTTGTGCAAATCCAATTCACAGCATTTCAGATATTGTGCATGACATACAGGAAATTGTATAAATGTTGTAGTGCCCCCTGAGCTCAGGTTTTAAAATGCAGATGAAACCTCCTCTGATTTCATGTCAGTACATGGTTGCAAAATGCCACACACTGGCACATCTATCTAAACTGCTTCCATATGGTCTGATCGCCAAGGCTCATCATATTCATCAGCTTAAGCACCAAGAAACTTGCACCGTTCAGAAACAGTTGATTTGCTTCATTTACCGTATAACAATTTATATCAGAAGCCTTTATTTCTGATGCAGTCAGCAGGCCATAGAAGTTAGCAAAACATCTGGTCATTTTAAGCCTGTCAGAAGCAGTCAGACAAAGCTGCTGTTTCCCTGTTTGCAGAACAATATTAGATATTCTGTACATGTGTGCATAAATGCGTCTATTAATGGATTGCAGAGCAGACGGCAGCAGAGTAGATCAGCTGCAGGATCCAGCTGTTCCTGACCCACATTACCTCAGCTAAACAGGGAATAAGATTTTCTCATTTGAATTAGGTCTACTTATTTCTGAGTCCACGGCAAGTGGTATTATGGACAGCACACTGAATCATGAAATTACGTGAGCTCTGAATTCAGAGTTCATTTTGTTAATATATGCCAAATATCCTGCAACAACCGTTTTCACATTTCTGAACAGTACACTGTATGTGATGCTATCTCCTTTTAAATGTAAAGTGCTAAGTGAAGGCTAGCAAAGTTCAGAAGCCTTATAGTGGTACAATATATTCTACTTTTTAGTGCAAAAATGACATTTAAAAAAGTCTTTGCAGCATGTAGCTATCCATGCTATCCATGGTCCTGAAAGTGACCAAAAATACTCCCCACCTCTTGAAAAAGCAGGAACATACGATGTACCCTGCATGGTGTGGTGGTGTATTTTTCTTGTGTATATGGCTGATTAGATACAATAGATAGTATGACATCACTGGAATATTTCCGCTGGCTGCTACAATGGACATTGATGGCAGAAAATGTTTCAGCTACCTGAGAAATCAATTTGAACATCAGGTTTTAGAGTCAGGGGCCACCACTTTGCACTGACATGTAAAAATCATAGGGGTTATTATGTACAAAAAAAGCAGATATAGAGCACTCTTCTCCACTGACGTGAGATAAAATGGAGCAGAAATGAAATGAAAAGTGACGAATACATCCCTCTAAAAAAACGATCACACTGCTACTGTCTTCTCCTATAATTAGAGTCCAGTCAGAGCAATGCCTATTGAAAAACATCCTGTAGGAAATAAAGGAATACAGAGCAGCAACTGTTGTTTTTACGATGAAAAACTGGCAGCTGTGTTTGCTAGAAGTTTACAGTAATAAATATGGCATAACTTTTTTTAATATACAGTAAAAGGATATTAGTACAGCTGATTTCTCATTTACGGTTGCTGTTTCATTTCATATTTTAAAATGTGATTTTACAGTGAAAAACTGTCAAACCATGACAGTAAAAGACCGTAAAACATTAAATATTCCGGCGTTTTACTATATAATTAACAGTCTGTAATATATATATATATATATATATATATATATATATATATATATATATATATATATATGCTAGGTCATACAGTTTGAAGGTGGATTTTTTTCTCAAATATGTTCAGAGTGAGCTGAGGGCAGGATGCTGTGAAATAGTCCTTAACCTTCAAAGTCAGCCTCACTGACACTTGTCGTTATATTTGGTCTGGTCAAAAACTGTCAAGGTTTCAATCTGTAAATGGGAGTGTGATAGCTTGGAATTAGATGATTAAATTGCCTAATGTAATTACACAGTCCTGAATGAGATGGCTTGTAGGTTGCTGACGCCGTGCTGTTGATGGACTGTTATTTGCACCGTGACAGAAATAAGATCAGTGTTTGTTATTAAAGCATTAGTTTTAGACACTTGCTTGCCTCACCTCTCGTTCTAATTTTCTCTCTCTCTCTCTTTCCCTCCCCTCTCCTCACCCCCCTCTCACTGTTTCATCTCCTACCTTGTCTGTCTCTTTCAACACTTGTCTCCTGTCTCCCTTTTAACAGTGCAGCCTCAAACAAGTCTTTTTCTCAAATTTTCTCTGTTTGAGTTGTGTGTGAAACAGGCACTGGGGTTGACGTTCTGGAAATAAAAGGTGATCCAACACCTTTACAGTTTCACCATCAGAGCCAAGTGACATTTCAAAGAATGTTGGCTTTAACACTCCAGGGCAGAACAATGTAAAAGGTTATGACATTTTTTTTATTACATAAAACAAATACGCTGAGCAAACCAATCACGAGAGAGTGTGGGTGAATTTATTTCCTTCTGCAGCTTGCTTACGACAAACATTTGTTTGGAGCCATGCCTTTGGTGAGCAGATGAATAATAATTTATTTCTTTTTTAATTATCCATTTAATCAAACATTTCTGTAATTGTTGTATTGCTCTATTGTTTTATTTCCCGTGTGTTTATAATGCACTTTGTAGCTGTGGTTTACAAAAGTCCTATAGTGTCAGTATAGCCAGAAGAAAACCTCTGCTGGAGCCAGAAAAATATATATTTTTTAACTGTTATATGTTAGAGCAGCTTAACTCTCCCACCTCCCTGTCTCTCCCTCCTCGTCTCCCATCACTTCTCCTCCTCCTCTCACATTCTCCTCCCCTCACTCCCCTTCCCTCTCTCTCCCTCTCTCTGATGTCAGAGCCCCACAGGGTGCTGTAGTAACTGTCTGTCAGTCAGTTTCGTTTAGTGTTTATGGTCCATCCAGCCCCTCTGATCCATTATAAATAGCTGTAAGTGGCACAGCACTCCCTCCTCGCAGTCACTCAACACTCTGTCTATCAGACTTTGTACTCAACCTAATTAATCTGACCAGTTGCTCAGAATAAAAATGAAGGTGGACATGAAAGACATATCCTGGATGAAAAATCCTATTAGCCTGGCATTATTATGTAAAAGAAAAAAAAAATTTATTTAAATAAGGCATGCTGAATCATTTTGTTTACTTAATTAGACCAACACAGACAAGCAGGGATCGGCCCCAGTCGATTTATGTCAGATTTTTATTTGATTTGACAGACAGAGTTATTTATAATTCAAGAGTTTTCAAGGGTGCATTGGGGATTCTTCAAGGTCTTAAGATCTGTGATGTAATCTGGAGCTAGTGTTTGCAAATGCCAATCAGATCAAATATATTAACGGCTGAGGGCATTTCACCTCCTTGTAGATACATTTGTGTATTTACTTGTACTTGGCTTGTATGTTTACTGTACGCACTGTGTATTTCCAGAGATTTAGGGTAGTTTTGCCAGGTCAATTTCTCTTTATTTGGCTCTCTTCTAGCACTGAATAATTTATAAGCCCATACTGATTCTCTATAACAAACAAGTTCTGCTATGTTCTTCAGAACTGCATTGAGACTCATTTAGTTTGGGGTTGACAATCTGGGTCTATTTATATCTCAAAGTTTCACAGAGACTCTTCAAGTTTTCACACTCTCATATTATTAAAGCTCCCATTCGGTGTAATTAACCGTCCAACCTTCAGAATAGGAATCAGAATTACTTCACGCCAGAAATTTTCCCCTGGTGGATTCACTGCTGTCTGGATTTTACCCGCCCTGATAGACCCAAGGCTATTAATATCTCAAAGACTTTCAAGGGTATACAAGGATTAAAGTAATTTTCATATTCTGTACTGTGGAGTGGGAATATTTTTGATGTGAAATATGCTGTGCAATCCCCTCCGTTATGTGTCCTATGTTCATGTGTTGGAGAGGTAAGTCATTAAACTGTTGAACTGTCACATATTACTTTACTTTTGCATTAAAAATATGGGATTTCTCAGTTACCTTGCCAGAGACGACAAACAACTTTGAATGCATGTTTTAGCAGGAAGTAAACTTTTTTTATTCTTTCTTATTACTCATATACTCACTCTCATATACTTCACTTTTTGCTTAACTGAACTTCCCTCTCACACTTGGAGAGGATGATAACAATGAGATTTAATTACTGGTAATTATGCTACAATAGCTGAAATGGAAACAGTAATAGCCTGAGAGAGTTAATTTCCCAGTGAGGAGCATTGTAACAATATGCTATTTCAATTTCAGTTTCAGAGATTTCGGGGGCAGAGCAGCAAGAAGAAAGCCTTTAATGAAGTGGAGGAATTCAAGTCCTCGATGGAGTGCCCAAGTCACTGAATCACTGACTCCTCCAAATGTCACTTTGACCTCGGACCTCTCTCTGGCAAAGAAAAAGAAAGCCTCCCCTATTTGACCCGAAAAAGGTATCATTACATCTAAACTATCATTACTAAATGGGTAAACTGTGTAATACCTGTCACACTGTTTCACACGCTGCCTTGTCACAACTTGTCTAGACGTCCTCATGCTCCCCCAACACGCAGCCATTCCAAATCCTGTTAACGCCGCGAGCCAGCGCCACAATAACCTACTTTCCACAGTAATCACACTGGCTGACTGAGGCGTGTGAGGGCGTCAGAGCAACGATAGAAAAGCAGCAGCAAATCCCGGTGACAGAGCACGAGGCTGGAGGAAGGCTGCTGACACTCAGAGAGGGGAGGGAGCGAATGTTTTCTTTTGTGTATTCAAATCTTATTTGGAAAAGGAGGATATGCATTTTGCGGCACCATGTTGCTGTGGCTGCGCTCCAAGCTTCTACCAGATCTGAGAAAAAAACAGAGGCAGAGAGATCCAAACAGATTGGGACACACAGACATAAACACACTGCTGTGTGGTACAGCGAGAACTGCCATTCATAAGATTTAGTTTTCATTTACTTTGACTAAAAAGTCATAGTTTTATTTAGTTTTAGGTTATACATCGTTTTGGTTACATTAAAATTTAGTTGGTATGGACAGGAGAACAAAATCTGGCTTTTTTTCCATTGTTTACACACCAAAAGACCATTTGAGTATGCAACAACTTACAATGCAAATATAGATAGAAATGCTAAAAGAATATAATATTCTTACTGTATGGCAAACACTATGGTCTGGATATTGTTAGAAGTTTCTGATACTATAAGGCTGATTTTAGTAACACTTTATTGGGATAGTCCACCTACAGTTTATAGAGTATTTGTAACATTTCAACTGCTTTGCTTTGTTGGTAGATGCTTAGCAGATGATATGCTGAGTATATGTGATGTTATGTGTGATCATGTTTTTGTACCTAAACCTAACCAAACCTTAACCTGCAGTGGTGTAATATCAGAAAACAGTTTTATTTGTGAAACAGCTGAATTGTTGAATCTCAACCAATAACCTGTGGAAATGTTACAACTCTATAATCTGTCATCAAACAAATGCAACTGTGTGTGGCAAAAGTGTTATCAATCTTTTCATAGCCTATATTCAGGAATATTCAGAGTGTAATTATGTTTTTCAGCAAATTCCTTATTCCTTGACATTTAAACAAAGAAGTTCTCAAATGTTAAATGTTGAAAAAAAGGCAGCTGTTCTAAAATTGGCAAAATTATAGATTAACCTGATAAAGTTAATAATAATCAAGCAAGCACTTTGATGCTTTCTCAGTTTGATATTTTGTGAAACTGGGCGTTACAACCACATATATGATACTCAGACCTGACCCAGTCAAACCCAAACTTTAGCCTGATCCTGATGGGCCAAACCTGAGATACCTGAACTGAGGTGAGATAGCTATTATCACTGACGCACACAGTAATGAACGAACCGGACACAGAGGGAAGTCAAGGACGTGGGATGAGGACAGGCGCATGTGAACGCCCAAGCTCGGTCACGCGGCGCCGGGGTTCACATGTGGCTGCTCCTCGGCTTCTCTGAGCGCTGATGCACGGCGTCCCCGACTGACACGCCTTGTGTATCTCCTCCCATCTGCCACAGGAAGAAATCATATTCAATTCCAGCCGTGTCATTACAAAAACCATACACCACCCAGCCGGAATTATAAATTGGGATTGAATGGGGGAGATGGTGAATGAATGTTGGAGGAAATTTGAAGCCTACATATTTGCATAATGTGATTTTCAACAAGTATCAGGAAATGGATCTGCCCATTTAGCCATGGGCAAATTAGTGTTAAATTGGGGTGATTGCTGGATTGCTCGCGTGTGCCTTACTGAACTGAATCACACTCATACAGAAAATATATGAATCCCCATGGGACTATTACAACCTATGGAATATACTATATCCTTCCACATGACATCATCATTCACAATAAAGTCACTTAATGGAAATTTCTATGAAATGTTCTTGAAAGTGTGTGTGTGTGTGTGTGCGTGTGTGTGTGAATTACTCATCGGTGAAATACGGGAGATGACGTCAGTTTTACTAGAGCCACCCTGTCGATTCAGAGCTTACATCACTGCACTTTATTATAACGTGTGCATCTTTATGAAGATGATTTCACAGAATAAGAAAAATCTAATCCCTGCTGGAGGAATGGTTCTGCGGGATTGGAGTTTATGTGTAAAAAGAAATTATGAAATATAATAGACTCAAGTGCTGTGTCACAATAGACTGTGCTGCAATCTTGATAGTGGCGCCTCTTTTGGTAAAGTTTCTAGGAATTGCTTTTCTGCGGTTCATCTAAAAGCCACCCCACTGTTGTTTCATTTCATTTCATTTTCAAATATCAGAAACTCATTTTAAGGTCTCATTTTTAAGAATCAGCAGCATTGCCGGGTTTGTCTGTGGGTAAGCCCAGTGCTGGGTGACCTGCGGGGCTATTTGTTAAGATAATAATTCTTCAGATGATACGGTGATGACGGCGTGATTGTGTAAGATACATGCTATTTCCCTCTCCTATTCCAGTTGTGGATATGGCTGCCGCCGCGGGTGCTGTGTAACAGCCCTGCGCACCGGAGCCGAGAGAGAGAGAGAGAGAGGCGGTGGAGATGCAAGCAATAGGGGGAGGGGTGGAAAAAGGAGAGAGGAGGAGAGTGTGGCTGTGTGTGTGGATGGATGGATAGCCTACCACCGGGTTGTGCCGCCACTGCTAGAAGAGCACGCACACACATACACACACATACTCAGAAGGGTAGTGTGTAAGCCAGCCATCCAGTCAGTCAGTGTGAGTGTGTAAGCCATGTTGGATGTGAATGAACGGGAGGAGAGATGCTGCTGCCGCGCCGCTCCTAACGCTCAGACCTCCAGCTCCACGGACCACAGCGGGTAGATGCCAACTCTCCAGGCCGACGGAGAGACGGGGGAGCCTGGGGGAAGGTGTCGGGCGGTGCCGGCAGTCCTGGAACTGGCCACCTAGCCGGAACGAAGGAGAGAGAGAAGTAACGGGGGAGAGGGGAAGACGCGCTCGAGAGAGAAAGAGAGAGAATAGGCAGAGGTGGAAGAGGGAGAAAGGAGAGACAGAGAAAGGAAGAGACTAAATGGCTGCACCGCTACCGGGCTTCACCCCGCTCCTGCTCTCGTCTCTGGCACTCCACCTGCTTCTCCTCGGCCCTTTGTTCGCCCTCACCCCGGGGACGGGGAATACAGGAGGGGCATCCAACCGATGGACCCCGGGCCTCTGCTACCGAGACGCCGGTAAAGTGAGCCAGCAGCAACAGCAGCAGCAGTGCGAGGAAGCAGGGGAGTCGCCGAGGGGCAGCTGGAATCTACGCCCAAGCAGGTGGACCGTAGAGCGGGTACAGACTGAGGGATGCTCTGGAGTGCCGCGCGCAGGGGGGACGCTGGGAGGATACCACCAGGATGGGACAAGAGGCACAGGGAACGAGAGACTAGAAGGAGTCGGGACGTTTTGGGGGAGTGGAAGCGGCCCTCCGGCACCATCACCTCCTCCTCCTCCTCCTCCTCCTCTCCACCCAGGTATTAAGAGCAGGTCGAGCTCTGATGGCGTCGGCGCAGGAGAGGGAGTGGAGAGGGGGAGGATGAGAAGGAAGGGCGTTGTTTCTCCTCCTGCTTCACCTGCTTTCACCTCCTCGCCGGTTCAAAACGGCAAAAAACGGGCAGTACAAAGGACTAGAGCGTGCGCGCAACGGTGGCCGGCGTCGAGGCCACACCTCACTAAACGTGGCGCCGGCAGAGCCTTTGTGCGAGCCTCTGGCCTGTGCGGGGTACCCGGAAGTGGAGACAGGAGAGGGGGAGAGATGAGGGAGAGGGCTCGTGAGGTGAAGAGGGTCTGTACTACATGGTGCTCCCTGACACCCGGGCATCTATGCAGGTTATGCCCAGTCGAACAAGCCCTCTCCCCGGCCAATAACCCCTCACCTGGCCCTTTGCCAACCGGTTGCTCTTGTTGCATTCATTCTCTTTCTGGATACAATTCACCACACAGTGAGGCTTCAAACTACACCTTCAGATTTCATCCACGTTTCAACAACAATTCAGACTGTATCCAGGGATCACAATTGGACTACATTTGTCATTTTTCAACTTCCCAGACCGGCCACACTGATACAATTCAGCCACATCCAGTCAACAACAGCCAGGATTGGGGTACTGATGGGGGCTCGGCCAGCGTGGACAGGAGGGCTGTTAATTGTTCTCATTTGGGCAGGCACAATGTTATCGATCCCAGCAGCAACAGAGAGGGGGGTGATGATAGCTGTTTGACTGGGTGCATTAGGAGCAAGGAGAGGGGAGCGAGGAGTGGGGGAGATGAGGAGGAGATGAAGGAAGCGTACAGATGTAGCGCACCGGCAATGATTAACCTCAGAACCAGGGCGCAGCTGGATTGTTGTCGTCTCCCTGTTTGTAATGCGAGAGCCAGGTACCATCATGCCAGAATTATGGATAAGGGGAGGGAGAGAGATGAGATGAGAGAGGTAAAGGATGAAAGAGGAGGGGGGATGAACCGCAACAAACACATTAATTCATCTAATTATTCGGATAATCATTTGGCTTTTCCGATTGTGACGCTCCTATGTAGGGTTGATAATGAGCTTCAACAGGGGAAATCAGCAACAAGAGGGCAGAGCAGTCAAACCCGGGGAGAAAGCATGGAGGCTCCCGTTGGTTGCTTTGGTTGTTTGGACAGAATAGAAGTGGGGGATGGATATTTAACCGTGTTTATGGTCCCGGAGGGAGGCATAACTCAGAGGAACCTCCCCATCCAATTTACCCCCAGCAGCATCACAGAGACGCCCGGCCAACGTTTTCTTTCCAACAAAAGCGCAATTCCCAAAATCACATCAAAATATCCTGGCCCCGTGCTCATTACGCCCCCTCAAACACAAACAGGCGCGTATGCAAAAAGCGGAAAAGTCTCCAAGCCGCTCAGTCTATCTGCTGAAAAAGTAAACGCAACTTCAGAGACACAGTCTGCCGGTGACTCAGGCTTTTTCTCGCCTGCTGAGTTTCCCGTTACATCTCCCGGTGTTGTGTCAGCCTCGTCTCGCTCCGCAGCAGCAATCAAATCACGTCCTCGCACTCAGCCTGATCACGCCACAGCAAAACAACTCTCGCTTTTCTCGGAAATGAATCTGACCACATGGCAGGATGACTCTGCACGCTCGCTTCACTTACCCGCTGCGAAGGACGTGATTTCAGCACAACGGACAGCTCCCCTAGACTCTCAGCGCGTGTTTGTATGGCACAAATACAACACCAACAATAACAACAACAACCAAGAGGAGGGAGGCAAGGAGGTAAATGGATACAGTCATGAATCTGAGACAGAAACAACGCCGTGGCATGATCAGACACAGCAGCAAGACCTATGGGAGAACGCACTGCGTGAGATGGTCCACGCACGGTGCGCTGACAGCATTTCCCCCGACTGTTCAGCCACCGAGCGGGGGGACCACGCACATATACAATTAAAATCCGGTAAGCAAGTGCCATTAGAGCCCGCAGGTGTCAGACAGTCAGATAGGCGGCAGATGGGGGGCGAGGGAGAAAGGGAGAGGGATGCAGAGAGGGAGGGAGAGGGCTCGGAGCGGTCCGCTGCTGATGCTGCTACCGTTGGGGGAGGAAAATTACAGGTGGGGGTGGGCGAGAGAGAGGCGCGGCTGATGGGAGGGAGAGAACCAGGGGTAGAAGAGCAAGAGGAGGAGGAGTGGGAGAGGGAAAAGGGAATAACAAAGGCAAGCCAGGCAGAGGAGAGAGAGTCAGAGGGAGGGAAGGGTCAGGATAGGGGCAGTAGCACCACCACCATCACACAGCCTGATAGCGAAAGAGGGAAAAAAGAGACCCAGACGGATGAAAGCCATGAGGCTAGAGAGGGGGATGAAAGGGAGGAGGAGGAGGAGGAGGAGGAGAGGCACAGTAAAAGGGGAGAGAGGAGCCTGGAACGACTGATAATAGTAGCAGACGATGAGACCTCACAGGGAGAAAGGGAGAGGAAGATGCTGTGGCCTCGCTCTCGACGTGCGGCCAACAGACATCCCCATTTTTCCCAGTATAACTACAAAGTGCAAGTAGCTGAGAACCAGCCACCAGGCACCTCAGTCATTGTCATGTCTGCCTCAGACCCAGATGCAGGAGATGCAGGCAGGGTGAGCTACTCAATAGCCCCGCTGATGAACAGCCGCTCATCTGACTACTTCTACATCCACCCAGACACAGGTCTTATCACCACCACTCAGATTTTAGACAGAGAACACATGGATTTGCATTACTTCCGGGTCACAGCGACTGACTTTGGCTCTTCCCGCCTCTCTGGGACCACAATGGTGACCATTAGTGTTTCAGACCGGAATGATCATTCTCCTGTATTTGAGCAGACAGAGTACAGGGAGACGATCAGGGAGAATGTAGAGGAGGGTTATCCTATCTTACAGCTAAGAGCGACAGACTTAGATTCACCATCCAATGCCAATATCCGCTACCGTTTTGTTGGTGACACGGCCGCCATGGCACGAGCGGCCTTTGAGATTGACCCACGCTCTGGCCTCATTACAACCCGTGGAACAGTAGACCGGGAGTCAAACGAACACTACACTCTTCAAGTGGAAGCTAGTGACCAGGGCAAAGAACCAGGGCCACGCTCTGCCACTGTTAAAGTTTTCATCACCATTCTGGATGAAAATGACAATGTGCCACAGTTCAGTGAAAAGCGCTATGTGGTAGCAGTGAAGGAGGATGTCCGGCCTCGCACTGAGATCCTTCGTGTGAGTGCCACAGACCGGGACAAGGAGAGTAATGCTGCAGTTCGCTATAATATCATCAGTGGTAACAGCCGTGGACAGTTTGCAATTGACAGTGTCACTGGTGATATCCACGTTGTGGCACCACTAGACTACGAGGCTGAACGGGAGTACACACTCCGGGTTCGTGCACAGGACAGTGGCCGGCCACCTCTTTCCAATAACACTGGTATTGTCAGTGTACAGGTGACAGACGTCAACGACAACCCACCGATCTTTGTGTCTACACCATTCCAGGCGTCTGTGCTTGAAAGTGCCCCAGTTGGTAGTTCCATCCTCCACATTCAGGCCATTGATACCGATTCTGGTGACAATGCCCGCCTGGAGTACAGGTTAACTGGCACCAGCTCTGACACACCATTCATTATCAATTCTGCAACAGGCTGGGTCACTGTGAAGTCCATTCTTGACCGAGAATCTGTAGAGCACTATTTCTTTGGTGTGGAGGCCAGGGATTATGGCATGCCGCCACTGTCTGCTACAGCGAGTGTTACAATTACAGTGATGGATGTTAATGACAACCGCCCAGAGTTCCTCCAAAAAGAGTACTATGCTCGCCTGAATGAGGATGCTGCAGTTGGTACCAGTGTTGTGACCGTCACGGCTGTTGACCGCGATGTCAACAGTGCAGTGACCTATCAGATAACAGGAGGAAACACCAGAAACCGCTTTGCCATCAGCACAGCAGGAGGGGCTGGACTTCTCTCATTAGCACTCCCATTGGACTACAAACAGGAGCGGCGTTACGTTCTAACAGTCACTGCTTCGGACCGCACACTCCACGACACCTGTCAGGTGCACATCAACATTACAGATGCCAACACACATCGGCCTGTGTTCCAGAGTGCCCATTACTCTGTTAGTGTGAATGAGGACCGACCACCTGGAAGCACTGTAGTGGTGATCAGTGCCACAGATGATGATGTTGGTGAAAATGCTCGAATCACATACTTCCTCGAGGACAATATCCCACAGTTCCGCATCGACACAGCCACAGGAGCTATAACACTCCAGGCAGAGCTTGATTATGAGGACCAGATGACCTACACTTTGGCCATAACAGCTAAAGACAATGGCATACCACAGAAATCAGACACTACATATGTTGAGGTGAATGTGAATGATGTCAACGACAACGCACCTCAGTTCCTCAGCCCTAGATATCAGGGAACAGTGAGCGAAGACGCCCCTCCCTTCACCAGTGTCCTCCAAATCTCAGCCACTGACCGCGATGCACACGCCAATGGCCGTGTTCAGTACACCTTCCAAAATGGTGAGGATGGGGATGGAGACTTTACCATTGAACCTACATCTGGTATTGTCCGAACAGTTCGCCGTTTGGACCGTGAGAGTGTGCCATTCTATGAGCTCACAGCCTATGCCGTGGATCGTGGTGTGCCCCCTCAGCGAACCCCAGTCCACATCCAGGTGACAGTCCTAGATGTGAATGACAATGCACCTGTCTTCCCTGCTGATGACTTTGAGGTTCTTGTGAAAGAAAACAGCGCAGTGGGCTCTGTGGTAGCCCAGATCACGGCCAGTGACCCGGATGAGGGGCCCAACGCTCAGATCATGTACCAAATCGTGGAGGGTAACATCCCTGAGATCTTCCAGATGGACATCTTTTCAGGGGAGCTCACTTCACTCATTGATCTTGACTATGAGGCTCGCAATGAGTATGTGATTGTAGTTCAGGCCACCTCAGCACCTCTAGTCAGTCGGGCCACTGTCCGCATCCGATTGGTGGACCAGAACGACAACCGGCCCACTCTACAGGACTTCCAAATCATTTTCAACAACTTCGTGTCCAATCGCTCCAACAGTTTCCCCAGTGGGGTAATCGGGAGGGTACCAGCCCATGATCCCGATGTGTCAGACAGGCTGTACTACACCATCGACAGAGGGAACGAGCTTCACCTGCTGCTCCTGAATCACACCAGTGGAGAGATCCGACTGAGCCGAAAACTGGATAACAACAGGCCACTGGTGGCTCCCATGCTGATCACAGTTACAGGTAAGAGACCGTGAAGGGGAAAATAGGAGGGAAGGATGGGAGTGTGCGTGTGTGTGTGTGTTTGTGTGAGTGTGTGAGTGTGAGTGTCTACAGTCAGTTTAGATTCCCCTGGAGCTTTATTCGCTGTAACAAATACTTTGAAGATAAGGGCTCAGACGCTACAGGTTTGAGTGTGAGTGAGAACGGGATGTGATAAGACTGGATGACATTTAGTTGAGCTCTGGGCATTTTTTCTACCTTTTTGTCTCTTTCTCTTGACTTGTGTGCATGAAGGAACGAGGAATGAACTGCCTCAGTGAGAAAATTAGATTTGTTACCTGTGTCTTAGACGTCTGCTACAGTACATGGACAGATGTCACTGAAAGAGTTGTCTCTTAGGCGAAATTGTGTGAGCATGTGTTTGTGAAAGAAATTTAGATGGTGACGGAGCTGTTACTCTTAGTTACTCTTAGTTAGATTTACCTGAAAGCATGTGCGCTAAACTATAGGAGATGGATGCAAGCTGGCTTAGCAGAGTTTCAACATGTGGAAGAGGTGAGAAAAGTATGACAAAAGGATGACAAGAACAAAAAGGCATGTGGGATGCTTAGTGTGGATTCTGTGTGAGAAAATGTGACAGTACATATCCCAAAAAGGAAAAAAAATGTGTGAGAAGAAACAGAAGACATTTACAGATGATAATTATTACATTTTTTATATTACATTTTAATATCTGTCACCGTGTTGCCAGATTATGAGATGTATTGTTGCAAGCAACTAGTGTAAAGCAGTTGTTTTATTACGGGCATAGCAATAACAATTTTAATGATGGAAAAAGACCTGTGTAGTTAACAGGGGTCGGTATCACAATACCACCCACACTGTTTGATTGACAGATTATCTGGGCTAAGTGCAGTCCAAGTTGCCATAGTGATTTTGTAAAATTAAAGAAAATCTATTTAGTAGGAAAACAAGGAAGCACACAATTCAACTAGCAAAGCCGATTTCTGTCACTTGCTGTTAAATGTCCCACAAAAATGCTATCAATACTTCCGACTGCTTAATGTGATCTATTCCCTGGTGAAATTAACCCATGGTCAATTAGTATGAATAGAAACACAGTATTTCTCTATAGTATATTGAATCTATACTTTAAGCTGTCTTGAGGTTATGCCTACCACACAAGAATATTATCTACTTTATTTGCCATCCAATTTTCATCTGAGAAATAGTATCTTGACCTTTTGAATTGAAGTCAATCTTATTTTAATTTGTTCTTAGCTGTATTTGGTTTATTTGCTTTCATTTCTATGCTTTGTCTTTACAATAAAGGCTTCCTAAAAGCTTTGCAGGCTTCTTTGCTGTCAAGTGATCAAAGCCTTAGAAAGCAAATAAGGAGAAAAATGAGAGCAGCATTGTTGCTTTGAAGGTTAGTGCTGTGTTTGTATTCTGTCACAAAGCTTTAATGGAGGAGTGCTGGCTTGGGAGTGTGTGTGACCTGCTACCCTATTTACACTGTTTTATAGAAACCTCACTGGTGACGATGCAGACACATGCATATTCATTTAGGATGAGAAAGTGAGTGAGTGAGTGAGGGGAGGAAAGGACTCTGTAAATCAATGATGGATCCATGAAGTGAGTGATCAAATGAGTGAGGGAGAGAACAACTGTGGGAATGAATGGGTTGAACACATGAACACATTACTGAGTGGATAACAAAATAAATGACAGAGTGAGCGAGCAATGATTATGTGAGTGAACTGCATTTGAGAGAGTGTCCAAGTTAGTGAGTGAGTGAAGACAGTGATTATTGAGGGGGTGACTAAATGAGTGAATGAAAGAGAAAGTGACTGAGAATGTGCGTGAGTGAATGTGTGAGTGAGTGAAGGACTGGGTTTAAAATGAACTATGGCATAGAGTCTTCAAATGACAGTTTACTACGCAGGTCAAAGACTGAGTGATCATGTGTGACTGAATGAATTAGCAATTGAGTGTTTAAACATTAGAGAGTAAAAAAATCATATGAGTGAGTGATCAAATGACTCATAGAACAAGTGAGCGAGTGAGAAAGTGAAGGAATGAGAAAGTGAATAAAAGAGAGAGAGAGCGTTAATAAGTGAACAGGTTTAATACATGGAAGGGCGAGTGAATGAATGCTTAAACTAGAGATTTATTAAAAGGGAGCGAATGAGTGAGTGAATGAGTAAACAGTCAAGCAAACCTAACACGTGTGTATGTATGTGCACATACCATAAGCTGTATGTATGTATGTGTGTGCCAAGCTTTGTCTCCATTGACTTCTTCCAGTTTGAACCAGACGTGTAGATTCATTTCCAATTTTCTCTCTCTCTCTCTCTCTCTCTCTCTCTCTCTCTCTCTCTCTCCATTGCTTCAGGATTTGACAGTTATGAGATTATAATGAAACAACAGTCAGCCAGAGTCAGGCTCGGAGCAAAGCTGTCACTTTCATTGTGCGCTCTGTGTTATCTGTGACTACCCGTCCCTCCTCTGCACATCACTTTCTCTTCCTCTCCTTTATTCTGCCCGTCCTTGAATGGATGGATGAATGAATTCTACAGTTATATTTATTTCTTGCATTTGTCTCTTTTTTCCCATCATCACTTCTTTCCATTTGTTTCTTTTCTCTTCTGCCCTTTCTCGTTTTCTTTCCCCTCTCTCCTCCTTCTGTCCGTCTCCACCCTGTTTGTTATTTTCCATCCTTCTCTTCTCTGACTCGTCTCTTTTCCCTCAGCACTTCCCTGTAAATCCTCCCATAACTCTCATGGGCTGTTTCTCTTCCATGGCATATTCCTTTCAACTCTGCTCCTCCTTTCTTCTCTCTTCTCTCCTTATTTCCTCTACTTGTGTGTGTGTGCATGTGTATGTCTATGTGTACTCAAGTGCCTGAATGTGTTGTGTATTTGTGTGCATGCCTGATTTTTATGTGTGTTTGAGCAGTGTTTCCTTGTAGCAGATAGATTTTTCTCTGTGTGTACGTGCTTGTTCATGTGTTTGCACATAGTAGTCGTGTGTGTGTGTGTGTGTGTGTGTGTGTGCGTGTGTGTGTGTGTGTGTGTGTGTGTGTGTACTCTCAGGTGGCTGAAAGCATTGCACTTGAGAGTGTATTCATGTCTTTTCAATGAATAATATCTATGCATGCCAGAGAGTGCTGGGACTACACCCCCCTCTCTTTCTGCATGTCTGGCTTTCTTATTTCCTCAGTCTGTCATACTTTCTCCTTTCACGCACTCTTTCTCTCCCATTTCTCGTCCTCTCTCCTACTCTCTATCTCTTCTTTCTTTCACATTCTCCACATGACACTTAGTTCCACACTATTGATTCTCAGGATAATTCTCATATTTATGGTGCATAGAGATTAAACGCTGCATCCATGCTTGTGTTGCCAGCAGTTTAAGCATGCACACACGCAAATTTACATTTACAGACATGAAACTGGCTTAAGGGTCAGTTGGTTGAGGCAAGTAATGAAGAAAAAAAAATCATTTTAGCTTGGCACCTCGAAATGCATCAGCTCAAGGTGCCCTTTAGTAAAGTACACCCCAACAGCTCCTGTGGCCAGCAGCAAAGAATGTGGTTTCACTGGCGAACTCCCAGTTGTAAATGTGTGTAGCAGTTTGAATGTTGAGCAGGTTTTTGCTGGAAAAGAAAACATGTGGCTAACTAGATGGGTTGAAACAAAGACTCTGTTGAGGAAACGTTGTGTGAGTGACCCACTGTCAGGACTTCCTGGGACACGTGAATTGTTTGTGTCATTAGCAATGCCTGTGTTTTCCCTACTGTGACAAGTACAACTTGGTGTTTGGTGTCAACACATTTGTCTCAATCTTCTGTTTGAAATATTATACCTCATGAACAAGATTTTTTCGTTGCCAGGAGCTAAATCATCATTACCAACACATCTTGGTCATATGAGGTGTCATGTTAATTACTGACATTTATCACCTCTAATATATTGTAGATGCCCACTAGTTGGTTTGGACACAAATATGCCTTCTTGTGCTGCTTTGAAAAATCTGTATCAGTATCTGATTGCCCCCTTTTATCATTCTAATATGGCCCACCTGTGTAGATGTGAGTATGATTAGGTTAATCATTAGGTAAAGCTACATAAATTTACACAGGGGACAAAGAACTTGACACACCTTGTAAGTCTACGTCTAAGTTGCCATTTCACTCATTAGGTGGATACAGAGCAACATAAGCATCATTTGGAGTTGTGTTTGTCCTCATGATGAATTTATGTCAATTAGTCACTCTCCTTTTAGCTCTGGTTTGGTCTCCACTAACTGTACTCCACTAAATATCTTAATGTGCTGGGCAGGTACTGTACAGAGGATTCATCAGAGTTTTTTTAGTTGAAAATGGCTGTCTGCTGCTGTTGGAAAAGAGGTTGATGACAGATCCAAACAGGAAACATACTTGAGAAGTAAGACAATCAACAAAAACAGGCTGAAAACCTGTTTTGTGGTTTGTGGTCACTGGGAGCGATGCCTTTCACATGAAGTGCTTTCATCTATTGTTGATAGAAAAATATTGATTAGCAGAGCTCTAAAGATCGTTAGACAATAGACAACATGAAATTAGAGTGGTGTATTCACTGTAGCATTATGTAAGACTGCCAGTTCATTTGTGCATAGTCACTGCATATATGTGAGTAGGCCTCAGCAGTTCTATAATGGGGTAAGTGGGGTACAATTACAATAGTATGGTATCACTTGTTATGACTGAGACGTATTAGATACATTTAGAGGCTTTTAAAGAACAGAGACATTTACGGAGCAATTTAGAGATGACAAAATGAACACAAAAAATCAAGCACATGCATAAATTTGTGTGCGTTCTGCAAATCAGAGCAAGACGAGCCAGCTCAGCACAAACCAGTCTTTGAGTGTGATGGTGTGTGTGCTGAGGATTCTGGGAGTTCAGATGGAGATGAGAATGAAGACACATTAGCAGTACATTTACACACGGGTTTACTATATGTGACACAGGTCAGTGCACCATGAATACACTTACAGTATATATGGGTCATTGCACTTAACTACGCTGATGCTGCATGTATAAGGCAGCTACAGTAAACTGTGTGTCACTGTAACTGTTCTCGTTAGAAATCATCATTCCTATTGATCTAATTTCTTTATATTAGATCAGCGTATCAGAGAAGAAAGAGAAATATATGTTTCAAAACAGAGACATAGGAAAAGAAGGAGAGCTGAAGGCAGAAAGTAAATGTCATGAACCCGAACGTTTTAATGCCATGTTGAGATGAAAACATGGTTTACCCCCTGAGCCCACAGGAAGCCCCACAGGCATAGTTTCACCACTAAAACAAAGTGGTTTTATATAATAGCAAGCTGTGCATGTGTGTGTGAGTCTTTTTACCACCCGTCTGCCTTTTACTCTGTATTGATTTGACAAGTCAGAGATCGGAAAGCCTGCCACAGCTTTAGAGAGTGAGAGAGAGCTAATTTCCATGTTTTATCTCAGCAGTAATAATACAAACTAATATAAACAGACATTTTATAGGCCATTGCACCATAATTAACACTCTAAAGGGTATATATTGTTCACTGTGATGGATATTAAAAAAAACAACTTTATCTTATAATATTTTACAAAATCTACAACTCTAATGTAAATAGTTATTTTATCTTCGTACATACAACTACAACAGCTACTAATTATGCTAAAATACAACTATTAACATACCACTACCAGTATTATAACTAATAATATCTGGCAGCACCCTGATACCAAAAATAACCTGTTTCCTTTTCTGTGACAACAACAGTGCTACCACTACCACCTCTACAACTACCTGAATATTAGACTCCCATTACTCCTATTTTGTCGGCTTTATATTGGTATCAGGCATCTGTCAAACGTGAAGATTATTTTAACGACTGCAGAAGTGTAGTCTGTCTCTTAACAAGCTACTTAAGCAGTCTACAAATCTACTCTGTCTCTTCTACACACACTTTTCTTTATCCATTTGTAGGTTGATGTGTTTCCGGAGTTCTAACTTGCCTTGTTCATTTACGTTTCCAATTGTTTCAATTGTTTGTGAAGCACTGTAAAGTGCTAATCCCACTTCATCTTGTACTAGCGTCATAAATACTAATTCTGCTGTGGCTATTCCACCGTGTAAAGTGTGACACTTTCTATACCTTTTCAAATGACAAACCGACACTGATGGTGTAATTGGCCAGATGTGTGGAAATGAGTACTCTAGCTCTCTTTTTCATTCTTTACACAACTGTTTATGTCACGTTCCATGTGTATGACCAAGTGCAGAACAGCGTTTTAGCATCTTGCTTCTCTGTCTAAGACTGCTGGCTTTTCACTCCTCGAAGTAAGGCCTTTTAACACTTACCTTCAGACTTGGTTGGACATCTTGTCTTATGATCCAATTAGTTTCTACTATAACACGACACTACACTGATGTGTAATGATTTTAAAAACACAAGATCTTGAAACATTTTGGGCTCCAACCCACAGCATCATGACCTCATCATGATGACCTACATATAAAGTACATACTGGCCAACCACAATGTAGCACACTATACCACACTATAGAGAAACTTTTAACAGCCCATTAGATACCATTAGACGTACTCTCTACATCTTCGGCCTGTTGGGGGCTAAATGGTTGAGGCCGAGCAGGAAAGGAACTTGACACACTTTTTTCTCTCCTCAGAGGGATGTAGAGCCAGATGGCAGGTTTCTCTACAGGATACTTAGAGTCTCGTAACCATGACACCAGCTATGGGACCAAACCTATGAACCTAGCGGGTCTTTACATAGACTACATGCACATTTGAAGCTTATGTTAGCACTTAGCTGTGTTGTAATAGCAGATATGGAGCAATGGGGAGTTTGTATGAAATTGTTTTATAAAGTGCAACCAATGTTTCTGACAGATCCAGTGTCTGTTGTCTGGAGAGACATTAATCTGACATTCTGCAGTGGTCTGAGCTCACTGAAGTTCAGAATATTAGGTGGTGGATGGATTGAGAGGGCCATGTCTGTGTAAGACCATAATACCATCACATAGTTAAGTGTTTGACAGTTCAAGGCTTGTGTTAAAAGGAAAGTGGGCTGTCCCCACGGCTTAAGTAAATGGTTTCTGTTATTTGATGCAAATGGGTCAAAAACTTAACAATGTATTTATCTCTGAGACTTATAGAAGTCATTTATCCAGGATTTGCACTCACACTTTTACTGTAATTGCTTCAGTTATTTTGCATTCACACAGACGTGAACATCCTCATCTGGGAGCTGCCCAGAACATATACAGCCCATATGATACGTTCTTTTCTCTAGGATACTAATGTGGTTTGAATGGCATGATGTCTGCTAGGAAATAGTGATAAAAAAGGAAACATTATGCACAGGGGAATATCATGACAGTGGAATTTTAGGCATGGTGGGCTGTCATGAGTGAGTATTTTGACAGAAGTTTTCAGGAAGTTTAGAGAATAGCAAATTCATGCTCACTGCTGAGAGATCTGCAGATGAGCAGCTGGAGTTACAGCAATTCTGAGGCAACAAACAAACTGCTGGAGATTAACCTTTTGTAAGAGGGAACCGAGTCTCCAACTTCAAAGTATTTAAAACTGGGGTTTTGTTCACATACAACTTCTCTTTTTCAAAGCACACCCTTGCATTTTTTTTACATTTTCAAATCAGTTTCTAACTTACGACTCCCCGGTTCCCCGGGAGAATGGCAACACAAAGTTCTCTACACTGCTCTTTTGTGGCTTGACATAGAAAGGCATAAAACTTGCTATATATGTCACTTAGTTGTATTATACAGGCTGCTCTGATAGTATATTCAGCCTGAATAATGCATTAAACTCAGGGAAAGGTTCAAATAAAATGTTCAAACTCCTGCCAGCAGAAAGAGTTTCATCACAAACTACCTTTAAAATGGGCTGGAACCGTATAATGAATTGTTTGTGATAAAGAAGTGGTGATTTATTAAATGTCACAAACATGGAGAAAGTGTATGCATCTTTTTTTCGCCCCTCCGTCTGCCTTTGCTACGCTCCAGCACCTTGCAGGATGTTTTTGTACTTTGTTTAATTAGAAAGCCTGACATTTATCCATTACATTTTGTTTCCCATTAGCAGCCTGAAATTCACATGGCTGGACAAAAATACCAAATGCAGGGTAAAAACCAGGATGCTATTCACATTTTAATAAAACTACTGTAATAACTAAGTCTTTGTCCCATTTTTTAAAATCGTTAATTATCAAAACCCCCTGGGGTCTGAGGACATTTGATCAAGTCTCAGCAAAACTTTGTCCGCAAGCATACAAGTAACAATTGCTTTACAGTCATTTAAAGAAAAATTAGATAAAAATACGAATTAGGACCTTGAGTGCATTACAGACTCGAGGATGCACAAACAGAGGTGTCTTAACATTTCAGATACCAAAGGGCCAAATGCTGAATGGCAAATGGAAATCTAAGTGTTCATAAATAGCATTTTAATGATTTGTTTGTGCTGGTCTGAGGCTAAATGAAAATGAGCTCAGCCCAAATCAGCCACCAGGGAGGAGTGAGAGGCACAATGCAGGGAAAATGAGCAAAAAATCATCAACAGACTGGAACTTCCATGCTATGTTTAGCCTTGTATCATCAGTAAATCATTTCAACATTAGCTTTACAACATTAATATGATTATTGCAAACAAACAAGATCACTGCAGTGAGACACAGTAATCAGGACTGTGCTGCATTTTACCTGAGATCTGATCAGTCTGTTGAAGTTGGTCATATTGCTTTTTTAAGGCTGTAACACAATGCTGTTTAGGTAAATTAGAGTTTATATAAAAGTGGCTGTAACCACATTTCTGGGTTGACAAAGCCTGTCCCAGTTCAAAGTCTCTTTCAAATGTGATGGAGAACTGCAGTCTTGTTTTGCTTTGAATTGGAGGACACAACTGGTGTATCCGTTGTCATCCTTTGTCAAATTAGTAAATGAATGAAATAAACTGTGATTGGTTTATCACAGTGTGTTGTAGATAATTTGATGGTATATGTGCATATTTTCCACCCATCTGGACTTCAGCTTTGGTCACGTGTTGCATCAAAATCACAGCGGATGTTTGATTTGTTTATTGAACTATGAAGTGAAGGAAAAATTACATGTCTCGCTGCTCTTTTCAACCGCTGCTGCTGTTGATTGGTAGATAAGTGGTGCTGCCAGCATTGACGTTCTCTTTCTCTCTTTGGGTCAGCTTGGGTTGACCACATTTTGGTTCAGGTCTGGCTGTCCTTGGGTACCTTTTAGATCTGGGCTTAATTTCTTCCCCATGGTTCAATATTTATTTTGGATAGTGACAGGAGGTAGAGACAGGAAAGGTGGAGGAGAGAGAGGGGAGGACATGCAGCGGAGGACCCAGGCTGGTGTTGTAAGGACTCAGCCTTGATATGTGGTACACACTCTGTCAGGTGAACTACCAGGACACCTTTGCTTTGGATCTCTGATTCAGTATTTGGCGATAGTAGAGCTGGACTGATGTTAACAGGCTCTGCAGCTACACATGGAACATCTTCCATTTGTGGTTTGTTGTTTCAGTTTTCTGTCTGTTTTTCCTATTTTCTCTGAGGGAATGAGCTTGATTACGGGAGTTGGATGGTTACATGTTGTGTTACTGTCTAAAGAAGGAGAGCTGACACAACCAGTGGTGCTCATTGCTACCACTGATTGAAAAAGTACATTAGTGTTAAAATTTTGCCTGAATGCAGGAGATTAATTTCTCAGTTTCTGTTTTGAGCATGATTTCTACAATTTCCATGTTGTGAACACTAATACTCATAATTGAAACATTATTCAGTCGTGTGTACTCTCTGTGTGTGTGCTTGAGTGAGTAGCATATACAAGTAAACATCACAGGAGTCCTTTTTGCTGCACATATCATACCGTGCAGACCATTACTGCTGCACTATTACCCCGCCCAACAGGAGCAATTGTTTGGAAAATTTAAATTTGGGACCTTTTCAGGCAACAGAAGGTCCTCGCAGTGATAGGAGCGATGAAAGCTGCCACAGACACACCCTGCCTCAGGTGCTGGAGTAACTGCTGTGATTTACAACTGGGCTGAACTCACAATGTTATGCTCCAAAACACCAAATTATTTAACTCAAAAACAACAATGTCTCAGATAAGGTGGAGCCCTGTTTACAGAGCCTGTGGCACAGAAATGTTTCTTTTTGCATGAACCACAGCAGCAGCACAAACAGAAGACAAATGCAAGATGGGTGATGATGGCTGCTGCTGCTGCAAACAGCTGCTATCATGTCACAGAGGTCAGAGTGTGGATTTGTGTTATGCTGTGGATTTGCTTATAAGTACAATAGACATGAGGGTGTGTGTAAATGTGATATGGGTTAAAACTGAGAGTCTTTACAAGCGAGAGTGCTTTTTGTGTACGAGTTAAGTGTATCTGGTTTAATGTAAAGGATTAGTGCTTCTGTTGGAAAAGGGTGGTTTAAACCATTATGTTGCTAGGTGCTGTGTGTGTGTGTGTGTGTGTGTGTGTGTGTGTGTGTGTGTGTGTGTGTGTGTGTGTGTGTGTGTGTGCATGTGTGTGCGTGTGTTGCTTCTTTCTACACTGTTCTACTTTGCCCTGAGTATAATGAGTGCTTAGACCTCAGGGGTAGAAAGGCTTTATAAAACAAACAGAGCGCAGAAATCAGCTGTCAAGCCAGCGCCTGGGCTGTGTGCATGTGTGTGTGTGTGTGTGTGTGTTTTGTAATGATGCATTCCCAATATTGTTAACGTTTGTGTTATTAATGTACAGCCTGCCTCTCTCTGTTCACTATCCATTTATTCACTTATTTATACTTATTGGTATGCAGTTGCCACTTGGATGTTTATACTCTGTCTCTCTCGGGAGTTGCAGTCATTACTTTTAGTTGACCGTGCATCAGACGGTCCTTTGTGCGCTTCGTTAACAACTTCAGACGGTTCATGTGTATTTAAAAAGGGCAGCGTACTTGGGCTCTGTTCCTATTTATTTTCCTGACCTGCAGGCACCTTACGCAGCTGAAAACATAAAGTTGCTCACCCTTTTCGTTACACTGCGTTTGGAGAATTCGACCTGCTCATGTATTTTATTAGGACTTTCCGAGGTCGGTGAACACAGAGGAGAGACAGGAAAAGGACAAAGAAAGGGATGTGACAACGCAGTGTGAAATGGGATTTGAACCCATGTGATTGTGGATACATGGACTGTGAGCTTAATGGGCTGAAGGCACCATGACAGAATTCAGTGTGTTTCACAGTAGCAGCATACGGCTTTTGTTCAGTCTAAATCCAATTTTACTGTTTGGAGGTTTTGCATGCTAGTTGTAATATATCTCCCCTTTCGGGCTTTTTTCCTTTTAATCCCAGCTCCTTACAATATCAAGAGTACAGACAGCTTGAGTCCAACTCCTAACCATGGCAGTGTCAATGCCATGTGTGAATGACCATGAACCATGTAGGGATTTGAACTCCTAACCCTGGCAGTGTTAGCCTCCATAGATTGAGTACAGAGAACCACAATAAATAATAAAAGAAAACAAATAGATATTTGCTGAGAAACTATGAACCCATTCAGAACAAAATTTAAATAGAAATGAATGCCTGTTGGTAAGATATGAACCTTGATTAATTCATGTAAAACCTACTTAATGGATATTCAAGGTTTTCCTCCCACAGTAATAGTGGGAGGAAAACCTTGACTGTAATGTTATACAGGAAACATTTAAATGCTCTAACTGAATTGAATACTGATAAGATGCTTTTACGACAAGTTGCACCTCTGAGGTCTCAAGTCTGGTGTGTGAATGTGAATGGATTCATCTCAATGACTTTCTCAATTTCAAATTCTTGCACAGGCTTCAGGTTAGTAAACAAGAAATGAATGTGCTTTACCATTTTGTACCAACAGAAAATGTTACATTGAGCACAATCATAGTTACAGAAGTCAAACTTTTCAAAGAGAAAGCTAAATGTTAAATTTGTGTGTTTTTGAACAGTTATTGTGGAGTTTTTAGACACCATAATGAAGCTTTTTGGGCTCTGACAAAGCTTTTCCTTACATCATTTTGAAATCACAGGCCATTCCTTCACAAACCACCTCAGTAGTACCTCCAGACCTTATGATGCTCTGTGACTTTCTTGCTTTCTTCCTTAAAGGAAAATGTCAGGGCTCTGCCTTGTGACCCATCCTCCTGCCCTCTATTGCAGCTTATAAAAATGTTTCTGGGGCTGTTTTCAGCTCCAGCTGTGGGCCTCTATTGTACGCTACTTTGCAGACTATTTCCGTCTGGATTTACAGGGAGCGAGCTTGGGATGCTCTGACATTCAAGAAGCTATGAGTGTGCTATTAGTCAGGCTACCTGGTGCAAGGAGATAGCACTGAACTCCCTCAGCCCTTTGAAACTCCAGGGACCGTATACCCACAAAGCATCTTAGAGCTGAAGAACTGATTGGAGGTCAGCTTCCCTCTCTCGACGCATTGATGTATACGCATCCATGGGACCTCGCTGATGATTCCGGATCAGTGTTTATTCTTAGAGGCTTTATGCACGCCAGCCGCAAGCTCTCCACCCTCTTTGAAGTGCGGACACAAGAAGGGGGGAATGTTGGCTCGAAGCCCACAGGATCTGTGAAAGCTCACAGAAGCAACTACGAGTTGTTATTTACGAAAAGCTTTGTTTTCCCAGGGTGCTAAAGATGCCAAAATAACCTTCCATTTGTGTGGTTTTGGGTTTGGAGGTTATTCATTTTTTATTGTTTGCATGCACGCTAACGCAGAGTAGCAAGGAGAAAGGGTGATGCATTAGTTATGACTTCCTGGTTTATGGACAACATCTCCTGTTAAGTAATTCCACAATTCCTCAATGTCTTTATATTCCTCTGAGATGAACCTCTGGATTTAGTTCTGGATATGAAGAGCTGCCATCCAAAATGAAAACATCAGCCGTCTTACAGCTGTGATAAATTCTGACAAAATGATTGACACCTCAGAGTCCCATAAGCTATGGTAGGGATTAAAGGATAGAGAAGATTTATGTCATTGTGCACACACTGGATTCTCTCTATTTGTTGAGTGTGAGTGGTACGTATTGGTCACATCACTGTTTTTTCTAAATGTTTCGCATTTTGGGGCTAATATCCTCAGATATATTTCAGTTTGCTCTGAAGTGGCCAATTCATCAATAACTATGTCATATAATATAATATTTTCCATTAATAAATAATTTGCTTCACTTTCTCTAAGACACAGGGGTGCATGGGTGGTATCAGACCATTATTGGTGTTTATTTCATTTCAAAATGATCCACATAAGAGCTAGTGTCATGATTGTTTAGTTGATAATGTTGTCTGACAGTTTGGAAACTAAAATAATTTAGGTGGAAGATGGATGGTCTTTAGTAACAGAAGGAAGTCTTCAAAATGATATTCATTACAAGTAAAGCACCTTTGTTTGAGTTGTGCATAAAAGTCAAACTTTTGCTGAAGTAAGGAATGCCTGCGTACTATTCCTAACACTATTTTCCTAACTGAACTTTTGGTAAAATATGTGCTTCCTATCACAGCAGGAAACATTATAATTAGGTTCAGTGTTGGTACCAGCTTTTTCGTGACAATCCCATGCTGTAACCACAATCCCCAGTTGGATAACTTACAAAAAATGTGGAAAACTTGGAAAATAGTTTCCACTGAAATACTGGTAATGACTTTTGTATTTTCAGCAGAAATGTAATTATCATGTCAGGGCATGATACCTGTGTAAGATTTGTAGCGGACCTCCGAGGAGGTGGTGGACCAATGATTGACCTGGGCTGCTGGGAAGTGGGCAGATTTTGGTGGTTGTCAGTGCTTAAATGGCCATTTAGCTTGAATTGTTGTTTTTCTTTTCTATTTCAAGCCTCCAAATAGCTTCATATGAGTGAAGAGACTAGCTGACACAGGTTGGCCAAATTAGCTGGATTATAGCCAAGAAGAGAAGCCAAATGAAGACATTTTACTGTGTATGTTTATGTGTGTGTGTGCCAGGTTTACTGTCTGAATTTAATGGCTGCCTCGGGGCGAAAATACCTCTGAAGGCTGATAAAATCACTGTGAAGTTACAAACTGACATGGCAAACATGGCACTGATATTTAAGAGTATTTGGAGGAGTATTTGTCATTTTAGCCTGTTACATGATTTGTTGAGTTGTCAAATATTCCTGTTTGAATGTCACTGTTGTCCCCTGTGGGCCCTCTGGGAGCTTGTGACTCAGAGGGAACATTTCCAGCTCTCTCTGAGTCACCAAAAGGAATTGTAGTATTTTTTTTCTTACCAGAAAACAGTCAAGTGCACAGTCTGCAGGAGGCTAACATTGCGACAAAAAACATTGTGTCAGTGAAAAAAATAAACAACTTTGCTGCAGATCGATTGTGTGTGTAGGTGTGTGTGTTTGTATGTGTGCCTGCGTGTGCCTCTATCTTTTTGAGAACTGTTGCTTTTGGAAAGGGTACATTCAATTCTTCGAAGGACGGTTTAGATCTGGATTTAGTGTTGCAGGAATAGTTTGATATTTTAGGGAATATGCTTTTTTGCACCCTTGCTGAGAGTTATATGAAAAGATCAACACCACGCTCATGTTTGCATGCTAAATACAAAGCTAAAGCCAGGAGGTGTTTAGCTTAGCTTAGCATAGAAATGTAAAAACATTTTTTGTTTTAAGGGATTACATGCATGTTTTTACATTTAGTTTGTTTGTTTCTTTTGTACGGAGGAAACAAGCATCTTTTTCTCCTCTTTTAGTCTTTATGCTAAGCTAAGCTAATTGCCTCCTGGCTCTAGCTTTATTTTCTACCAATTTCTGCCATATTCTGTAAATAGAGGCCCTAAATCTTACACACTGGACTTTAATATGGAAATGTTTGGGATTGGGTATGTAAATGTGATGAGTGTGTTCTCACAAGTGTATTTTTGTATGTGTACAGAATTAGAGTTGAATATGTGGATATGTGATGGACGTGTGTGTGAGATCGGCTTCTACTCCAGCAGATTATCCCGGCTCTTTTCATAGATCCCTGTCTCATTTCAATGACAATGGGAGATCAGCATCAATTACTGCTGCGTCTTTGCATCATGATCCAGAGGGCTGATAATAAAGCTGGCTTTTAACCCCAGAAGACGAGGTGACATTTAATTACTTCACCTAATACTGTATGTTATTTTAAAGTCAACATGTGACATCATGTCATCTAGCTTCTCATCCTGTCATCAATATTTCCATATAATTCCTTTCAAATGTTTCTTAATGATTTTCCGTGGGAGTTTTTCTCCTCTGGCCCTTCATAATACCACTCCTTCCTCTGGCTGTTCATTTATTACGACTGGCTCTGGATTTTAGTGTGTGTGTGTGTGTGTGTGTGTGTGTGTGTGTGTGTGAGTGTGTGTGTGAGTGTGTGTGTGCTTATGTGTTAGAGGTCAGTGGGGAGTGAGGCTCCTCATAATCCGGTAATCAAACCAGCTGCCACCCGACCCAACCCCCATCCCCCATCCACCCTTCACTCTTTTCTCTTTCCTCTCCATCTCTCTGTCTCTTTCTCCATTTATTCAGTCTTTCTTTATATTTCTGTCCATATCTCGCTGTTATTAAGAATTACAAATGACTTATTCTTCTTTTGTCTGTTTTTTTCTTATAATTCTTCATTCCCTCCTTCATTTCTGTCTATGTTTATTTTGGAAACACTTTATGTCAACAGGAAATCACAAACAAATTGCAAATTAGGGGAATCAACTGACTAATTTATTTTGGGAAAACAATTTAATCAATTCACTTACCTCTGAAATGATATTTTACAACAGTATTAGCCAAGGAAAATAATTGGGCGTCATTAATCAATCGATTCTTTACAGTATGATTTGTGAGTTACCATAATTATAGGGCTTTTCTCTCTCTTTTTTGATTAAACCCTGATTAAACGCTGGTTCCCTTTCTCACTTCTCTTGTCCTTCTCCACAGTCTCTTTTGCTTTTTCCAGTTTTTAATAAACCTCCTTCACTCTCCTTCACCCTCCGTCGCCTCTCTCTTTCACCCCTCACCCTCCATTCATCACTGCCATGCCTTTTTCTTTCTTTTTTCTTTCTTCCTCTCATTCATTCTTTCTTTCCACCACTTGCCATGCTCTTTCTGCATCAAAACCCCTAGTGTATTGTATTCTTACTCTTCCATTCTCTCTGCCTTATCGTTCACCCTACCTCACCTTCACAATGTCTCTGTGCCACTGCAGAAAATTGCCTCCTCATGCCGGTGCGGTCATGTGCATTTATATTCTTTTATAGCTTATTAGCCTGCTTGTTGCACCAAATTACTTGGCAATATACAATACAGCCCAGCACCGGACTGTGTTTGTACCCAGTGTAGATGAAACGTGTCTTGTGTCTGTTGTTGTGACAGATATTGTTCTGTTTGTGAGGGTTGTGACCTGCTGCGATTCATCTGAACTCATTTTATAGCAATGGGTTTCAGAGAAAAGGAGCGCTGTGTTGAATTTGTAAACAAAGCTGAATGTGAGGAGACAGGGGAGATGTGGATGATATTTTCTACATGGGAGCAGTCAGTGATACCTCACTCCATCTCTCTCTCCGTGGCTTGTTGTTTATATCATAAATCTCCTGTCAACCACATGTGACACCATGAAGGTCCGCTGGAGAATTGGCTGTGAGCACATGATGACTAAATATAGAAAAACAGAAATACTGCTGGTTATGTGACAGACATTGGTGTGGCTGAATTAAGTCACATTTTACAGTAAGCGGAGGTTAACTGAAAAGTCATCGAATGCCAATCAGACTGTGACATATGTGTCTGAAAACACAACTCAGATTGCAAACAACATGAGTTGTGGGATTGTTGAATGAAAATTCTTTTACTGAAACTGGAAAGTGCAGATAAATTCTTCCAAACTTTATGTAAAGAATCCAGTCTGGCCAGAGCAAACTTACTTTCATGACATAATTCAAACATCAGAGTGCTAATAACAAAAACATAAGCTTCTTTCCCTCTTTTGCTCAGCTTAAATGCCACACTGAATTAAAGTACATAAACTTTGACAACTAGAGCTACAAGTTTGATTGATACTTGAGACGTGTGTGTGTGTACGCGCTGTTGTGCAGAGGTGGCCTTTGGCAGCCTTTTGACTTTCAATAGCCTCAAGTATGTTTGTTCACTTCAGTAGCAACATAATTCCTCTTGGCATTGACTGTCAAATGGCGTGTTCTTTGTTATGCACAAAGCAGTTTTGACAATCAATCCTCGATTTTTCTTTGTTTTTGAAAATGTGAATGTGCTTGTATGTGTGAGTCCTGCACGTACAGTGGTCTAAGATGCATATCTCATGATATTATTGTGACCTCTTCAACCTTTTCACTTCCTCTTTGTAACCCCTCCTCTCTGGCTTCCTTTCGTTTATCATTGTCTCTTTACCTCTTCCTCTCTGCTCTTTGCTGTTTACCCCTGTCGTCTCTGACTGTTCTCCCTTGTGCCTCCCTCTTTATCTATCTCTCTCTTCTTACTCCTTCACCTGTTCACACCTATGTATCACTCTATGTCCTCTTCCAACCTTCTCTATCTCCTCCTCTAACCCTTTTGTCCATCTTCTATACACCTCATTGAGTCCATTTATTCATTCACATTAAGCCTTTTTTCCTCTGCTCTCCTCTTTAACTTTTCAGATGGCGTCCACAGTATTTCAGCCCAGTGCGTTCTCCGCGTTCTCATCATCACTGAGGACATGCTGGGCAGCAGTGTCACCGTACGCCTCCAGAACATGTCCCAGGAGCACTTCCTGTCACCGCTGCTGGGTAACTTCCTGGAGGGCGTGTCAGCGGTGCTCTCGGTACCTGTCGATGATGTTTTCATTTTTAACATCCAGCCGGACCTGGATGCGGCGCCTGGTGGGATCCTGAATGTCAGCTTCTCTGCGGCGTTGCCGGGCGGACTCTTCTTCCCCTCAGAGGCTCTGGAGGAACAGCTGTACCTGAACAGGCTGAGGCTGACGTCATTGACGCAGATGGAGGTTAGTTCACATTTACAGTACAAATACAAATACAAGATGGTATATAAGAAGGCTAAGTGCTTAGTGTTGGTGTATGTATGTACTCTGAGAAGGTAACTCATTCAGCACAAAGTAAAAAAAAATGTTAACACGCATATTTGAATCATGTTTGAAGGCTCAACCCATAATTTTTTAATATTCACAAGATATACATAAACAAATCAATAAATCATGAGTCCAAAATTTGGGCCTGCTGCTTAGTTTACAGCAACAACATTGATGATTCAAACAGATTTTTGCTGCATCACAAAACATTTAGTTATAAGTGTAGATTTAATTATTTTCAGGGACGTTGGCTGGACTATTAACCATCAGGGGATGAGTCCAGATTCTTCTCAACCCAAAAACTTTTAAAAATGTACTTCTAAATAAACCATTCATTTTCTTGCATATGACAGCTACACATTGCTTAAAAATGTAAAAATTGCAGACGAAGGATGGGTTTAGATTGAATATATATTCTGCACATGAATTTTCCAGTGACTCAAACGTCTCAAACCAAAATGTTTGAGTGATACCAGATACCTTCTACCATCGCTACCAGGCCTACATGATGGAAGTTTCCCATTGTATTATGGGAAGTACAGTTGAAAATCATTGAAACCATTGCTGATGGACCTACTTGATATGTATCGGGTGTATGGATGTTGGAAGTTAGTCACAGTTGGGGGTGCTGAGAGAAGGTCAGTTTAGATAAGGAATTCATACTAAATGGTGCCTGATATTCATATTTTTGTTATAATTTGAATGGCTAGGATAATATATATCTCATTAACATCAATTTTCCACAGTTTGAGAACGTTTTACACTATAGCAAACTTGAACACCAATGTCGATCGAAGCAGCAACAGCAGCTACACAGTCAACAACACAGAGCTAATGCATGAGACCTGCAGGTAAACAACAAGTAAGAGCGACAGAGCCTGGATGATCCGTGACCAGTTCATCATAGTTTAGAATAATGCAACACAGTGATGACGCAAACATTTTATAGAGGAGAAATGCATAGATAATGCAGATCTATTTGTGTTTTTCACTTTAACAGAGACCCCAGTCTGCAGTATAGTTCAGTTCATACACTTCACTGATAAACGTGCATGCATTCACTGAAAATACAATATTACATCACTGCTGAACGTCCAGGCTGGGCGCCGCCCATGGTTATTATCCAATGTCAGTTGGTGCTTTAAAGGATTTATTAATCGCTGTAGAAAGTTTTAGGGCTCTCTTTCATTTTACATTTTGGATTTTTGTATGTGCATTTTAACATTAATTGATAAAAACATGTTTTAAATCCTTATTTTATTTTTGTGAATCATATATGTGATTTATACACACAGAGACGTGACCAAAGATATTATCAAATTCACATCAGATGAACATTTTATGAAAAAAAAAGTCAGTCACATGCCTGCACACATACGCAGCAGCTGGAAATCACAGCTCCATGTAATAATACACGCAAAGCAAAAGTAGTAAGACACAATGTGCAAATGCATCTCAAGTCACCGGAGCATATTGTATGTGAGCTGATAATACTACAATACAGATGCCATACCACTGCAGCCATATGGCTTTATGCAGCAGCACACTGATATGACCACTATATGTTCTCATGCATGAAATCACACACACCTGGACACAGCATGCACATCAGTTACATACATGCATGCACATTTTCAGAGCATCTCTGCACACGCATGACAGAAAGAGATGTTTTCGATAGATGAGAACAAATGAAACCCCATAGGAAGGAGAAAAGATTTATTAAGGGCAGAGAGAGAGCACAGCAGTGTCAAGAGATACATAGTTTAAGGCTGAATGCATGTGACCTTCTTTCAATGGGCACCGTCACATGAACACACATGCAAACTGAATTTGTATCCCCTTATGTCTAAGAAGACACAATCCTGTGAATACATCTGACCCAGTGACCTTAACAGCAAACAGTAAAAACCCTCTGGAAAGTCAAATACAAAGCAAGCAAGCAAACAAACAAAAATGTATAAATAAAAGAGTACCAATAGCAGTATGTCTCAGTGTGAAATAGCTGTAATTGTACACCACTTGTTAATAAATCCAAGGAGGTGTTCATCATAAGATTGAAACCTGGGAAACGTGTAAAGACTGTAGGCAAGAGTTTATCACAAATGGTTAATTATTATTATTATTATTATTATTATTATTATTATTATTATTATTATCATAGTAAATATCTCAACAGCTATATTGGATGGATCACTATGAAATCTGTCCTGAAATGTGCTTGCCAAATGTTAGTCTACACGCCTACACCAGTCGTAGGGGTTGGAGCAGCCTCACTAACATGGAGGCTGTGTAGCCTGACAGGCGAGACCCAGGGCCAAAAGAGAACCACAAAGTGCCATGTGGAGCCTCAGCAATACTTGAAGGAAAACTATGATAAACATCATTCTTTTTATCAAGTCTCTTTCATCTGAGATGGTAATATTTATAGAGGTTTTAGTAAGTAAATGACATTTAAACAAAGAGTTATTATTATTAGATGTGTTAGCTACTGTAATGTTTTAGCATTAGCATGATAACGTGTAACACAATGCTAGCATGCTAACATTAGCATGTCAATACCTGGTCAATACTCGAGCTGTTAAGCTAATTACAGCCACGTTAAGGTTGTTTAGTTTAATTTACAGTAAGTTATATAAAGTGTTTTTTTCTTCTGCACTAATGTTGTGTATTTTCTCAGTTTCTCTCAGTGTGCTCTCTGTCTGTGTGCCACTATTTTGAGTTTTGGTAGATGTAGCTAAGGTTACTGTACTGACAAGTCAAACAGGAACACCTCAATCTAACAAAAAAGACTAATTCATTTGTTAGCATTTTTATTTTTGTGCTTTTGTGAATAATTAACATTAGCTTCATGGGATATGTTGCTCTTGTTGAATATTACCATTATTATAATTTTCATCTAAATGTGTTGAAAGTGCAAACCTCTCTTCGTCACTATAGAACCTGCTGTTAGTTATGTGTTCTGAGTAATTTACTCAACTATTGCACTTATGTAGTATTTCAAGGTACTCACAAGCTCCATCTTTTGAGTATTTTGAATTCATGCTACTTTGCTCTTCTGGTTCAGTTCAGATTCACATTTCAGGGGTAAATATTGTACTTTTTACTCAAACTGCTGCACAAACTGCTTTTGTCTGATAGCTATAGTTATTAGTAACTATTCAGATCAAAATTTGTCTGGATTAAAGTAAAGTAAATTTAGCTGATAACACTTTCACTGAAGTAATATTTAGTATATTTACATTGTTGTACAGGTAAATTCTACCTTTTATGGGTCTGAATTCTTCTTCTACTACTACTGGAACACCCAAATTGAAAAGAACTAGCATAAATGTTAGCAATTGTGCACGTGCTATTACAAATGGGATTGTGTGGTGTAAGAAGAAGCCCAGTGCTTGTTTCGCCTATTCAGAGAGTGATGGAAAAATGTCCTCAACAAAAGATGCCGAGCAGTGAAAACCAGTGTAGCAGAAGCTAATCCATCTTCAACAGTAAATTAGTGTGTACAGGTTTACACAGCAATAATGACTACCAGCATCTTTCCTCTCTCCTCTCTTCATCGCTCCAGGTTCTCCCGTTCGACGACAATGTGTGTCTGCGTGAGCCGTGCCAAAACTACATGAAGTGCATCTCAGTGCTGCGCTTCAACAGCTCGGCCCCCTTCATCGCCTCGCCCTCCATCTTGTTCCGGCCCATCCACCCAATCGCAGGCCTCCGCTGCCGCTGCCCAGTTGGCTTCACTGGTGATTACTGCGAGACGGAGATTAACCTGTGTTACTCCAACCCCTGCCTGAATGGAGGGGTCTGTGCCCGCAGAGAGGGAGGGTACACCTGTATCTGCCGTGAAGACTACACTGGTGAGCAGGGAGGGGAATGTGCATGTATTTGTGCTGTTGTGGTGAAGATTAGGTAAAATCTCACCGGTTTGGCTGATTTGTTTGTTCTTCATGGGTAGACAGAAAGTCTTGAATTATTATGTGCATGTTTTAAGGAAGTACAGCATAAACCCAACTTAATTGATCAATCTTTCACGTAAGGCTGAAGAGTCAAATTTTTTTGTCATGTTTTGAAAACTGATTTATTTTTGGAAATATCTAAACAAATGTATTTATTGCAAATAGCCTAAAACTAAAATCACAAACATCTGTATGAAATATCCTTGATCTTGATCTCGATCACCCCAATTAGCCACCTGCAACGCGCAACATAGTCTATTTTTATCTTGAAGTTGCTGTCTGCATCCTATTGGTTTAACTGGTTGACTTTTCTAGTGCACCCACTTTAATGAAACGGTTGAGAGCTTGCCAATTAACACATCTCACAGTAAAAAGATTCACATCTTTGAAGGAATACTTTCAGTCACTAGGACATGCAAGTTAAAATGTCGGTAAGCTGAGTAATACACAACCACTTACACAACCACAGGGTTATAATAGGAACTCGGTAGAACTTAAAATCCATTTAAAAAGTATAAATTCTCAAACAAATATACAAAACGCTCAGCTGTAAAATTCTTAAAAACATACACAAACATTTTCATGCTGTAAAGAATTAAACACGTTTTTTTAGATAGAGGAGCTTCTAGAGTAGCTAAGGAGTGAGCCATCTCGCTTCCTCCGCATGCAAAGACAAAGTCTCTGAGTTAAAGCACAAGGAAGCATTTCAATTATCCTGAAACGTGAGTTTAGATTGGTGGCGTAAGAGGATGTGGGCAAAACTGCAACTATGTATTGCACAGTTTGCCACAAGTTTGAGAGCAAGGCAGATAAAATAGGGTTGTTTTTCAGAGGCACAGGGATTGTTACAAAAGCCGGGAGCATCTCACTTGCATGACAGCTGAGAGTCTTATAACTGGTAATAAATAATACAATTTGTAAAGGGGCAAGTCACACTTGTCTTTGGGTAAGTTGGAAAAAAAACATTAATGTTGAACCCTGTGGTGTAGTTTTTAACTCTACCCTGGTAAAATGAAACTGACTGACTGTGCTCTTTTGTTCACGTCCCACACTGGCTTCTTTTTTGATTCGCTCTGTTTTTGCTCTTTTGTCGTGTTGAGCTGAACAACATGAAAACACACACTCTGCCTCCTGGGAGAGCTTCCTCCTCTTCAGCTCTCTACCTGTTATTTAGTCTTCTACTCACACACACACACACACACATCCCCATCACCACCGCCACCATAAACCCCTCACTCCTTTTTAATGTCACCAGACTAATTTGTTCCCTTTCACACACGCATTTCATTCTTTGTTACCTTTCCCAATACTCTAGACTAATTTGCTGTCTCTCTTCTTGTCTCTCTCTTTGCCTCTTGCTGTGTTTTCTGCCTCTTTGCGCTGCTGCATTGCTTCAGTCTTCAAGCCATTGAGTGGATGTAGGAGAGGATAGATGCTATGAATGTCAGTGTGTGTGTGTGTCTGGGGGATATTTCACATTGCCTTTTATTTCAAATCAAAAGAGAGCTGGGGGAGTGAAGCAACACTTTTCTTTCATGAGGGAGACAGAGTATTTTCCAAACTCACACAGAGACAGATAGAAAGAGAGATAAAGCGAGAGAAAGAGGAAATGAGCAAAGTGAAATGGAGGTAGAAAGAGGCATAAAGTGAGTGGGAGGGAAAGAGAGATGGAGGGAGTCGGAAAAGTTTGAGAAATGGAGAAAAAAGATGAAAAGTAGGGAGAGAGGGAATGTGAAGGGGAAGAGGCAATAAAATCAAGAGGATGAAGAAAGAGATAGTTAATGGAGAATCCCCTGTTGGATTTTGAGCAATACCAGTGAAAAGTTGAAAATCAAGAGAGAAATGTGGTGAAATCTTTGATCATCAATCCAAAACGGCGGCCCTAGTTCACACAGTGTGACATCTGCTACAACCCACGTCTACAAACCAACCAATCAGACTTGAAATGACTCAGACTACATTGGTCACTTGAAAACTGGAAGCTCCACTTTTTAGGTTATAAAACAACCAAAAACTGTGCCAGAGCTATCGCTGAAACTTGGATGACAGATGACGTGGCTCTGCTTGCAGTTATTTCTGTCTCTGTCATACCGCACCGGTTCACCAGACATTCACAGCACATTTGGACTTAGATTTTATTGGAGCCATCTCGCACAGTGTGATATGTAACGAACCTGCAAGTGTGGCTGAAACTAACAACAATCAGTCGCTTTCTCAAGTATTTGATGAGTTGTTTAGTCCATAAAATGTTGAAAATGTTGATGTTTCCCAAAGCTCAAGGTGACGCCCTCAAATGTCTCATTTTGTGTACAAACCAAAGTTATTAGGTTGACTGTCATAGAGGACAGTTGATAATTGATAATAGACAATAGGGAGGAGAGAATAACTGTGGATAGAATGGGAGAGGGACAGAGACAAAATTAGAAGGAGTGAACGATGGGACAGATGTGGGAGAGAGTGCAACAGCAGAGCATGAGAGATGAAGAAGAGGACGGAGAAGAGACGGATATGGCAGCAATATGAAGGACGAGGGAGACGGATGAATTCAGAGAGAAAAACATGGAAGCGCGGCTGCAGGGGGAAAATGGGATGAGAGACATCTGAGAGCAATGAGTGAGAGAGAGGGCTGGAGGATAAGAGGTGATGGGTAGAGTGAGGGAAATTGGATGGGTTCTGGGTAGTCGGTGTTGTGCTTTTCCTGCGTAGGCGTCGGGTGTTGCAGTGTCTTGTCAATGCTCGGGGCTAGTGGGAGGAAGAGGAGGAGAAGGAGAATGGATAAACAGGGACGAATTGATTCTGCAACACATAGAAATCTCCAGACATCTCCCAACCAACTTTGCTTTCTCTCTCCCTCATTCGTTTTCTTTTTTCCATCCAACCTACCTTCATCCATCCCCTCATACACTCTTTGTGGCTTTGAATTGCTTTTCCCTGAAACTCCATGGATTTCTCTCACAGGCAGGAGCTAAGCCCGGGGTTTAGACAGAGACTGGAAGCTTTGGTTTTCCACTGAGTGAGAAATGTTTTTCAGTCTGGAACAGAAGCTTCCAACAGACTGGGGTCAGATGTGATTTGTGATAAGTCAAATGTTTCATGTAAAAATAGTTTGATCACCTTGAATCATAAAAAGTGAAAGGGAAGAGCACCCAGTCCCCTGATAAAGAGTATTGTCTGTTAGCTGGTGGAGATTCTTTGTGGAAGGAACTGCCTCATCAAAACAGAAAACTCTCATCTGTAATCTGTAATCTGTAATCATGTCATATAATACTGATAATAATTTTTACTGTAGCTGTAGACTGGACCAGATTATTATTATTATATATTATATAATATTATTAAGGCATTTTAAAGATAATACTGAATCAACCCTTCTAGTTTTAAGTAAGTGTACTCATACAGTAGCAGCAGGTAGATGCTCCATCTCACTAAAACTGGACTCTTTAGGGATGACTGAACCTCTTCACCTCCTCCACTGCCAAAAGACAAAAGCAAAGACACACATAGGATCCCACAACACACCTAACCTCAGGCTAACCCCTCTCTGAACCGCACATTTAACCCTAGGATAAGTAAGGTTTGACACAACTGCTTTTTACACATGAGACGTTGAACCCTGCTGTGTAGAAAGGTTAAGACTACCTTTGTGATGCTAACCCCAGAGATGTAGTGCTAAGAAAATAGTGTGAAACATTGCATCAGCTGGGGTCATGTACCGTTCAGTACTAAATATCCAGGGTTAGTCCAGGGTTGAAATGAAACTGTGATGTGGCGTATGTTTACAATCCAGATTGTGTTACTATCCAAGGTTAAAGTAAAAATGGTGTGTGAGCGTGAAAAGCTTTTTAGTTTAATGATGTGTTACATTTTCTGAAGTGAAATGAATGAACTGAATTGGAAGCATCAGCCAGTGCTCCTTTAATCTGCTCACAGGCCTTTTCACAGACATTTTAACTTGTCAGAGTAGGAAAAGCACCGGCGTTACCAGTAACATTAACAATGGCTCTGTTCTATTCATGTGTTTTATAATAGGAGCCTGGAACTGAGACAGCTAATTATAATTGAGCCATCATTCATTTTATCATTTAGACAAAAGGGCGTACACATTAACACAGCTTCAGATAGTTCTCTGTACTGTAAGCAGTCAGTTGTCTGCTTGTGTTTCTGCAGCGCATTTCATTTTCATTTGTGGAAAACTAAATAGCCAAACAGAGAATATAAAAGATAAAGTAAGAAATCAACTGATCATGCTTTAGGAATAAATTGTAAATTTCATCAGAACCTTAATATGATCCATCCACCACCCATCTAACAACGAAAATAATGATTATGATGATATACCATAATAATATACAATCAAAATATTGTACATGACTGCTCAAAATTATGAACATATTCTTCATATACCCTGTGGCTTCTTCTTGCATGTTGATTTTGTTGAAACATTTGAAATTTTGCTAATGTGTCGTGACCAGACATCTGCCTTGTTAAGTACATTGGTTTGTGGTTATTTTTAAGGGTATTTTATGAGTGAAAACAGATAACACCCAGTCCACTGAATGACTGTCAAAGCTTCCTGTGAAATCCAACTGCATACCACACAAACTAAAACGTAGTGCAAAGGCTGGTTTAGTCTACTGTTGAAGCTTTTTCGCCTTTATTTGACAGTTGAAAGCTGAAGGCAGACAGGAAAGGGGAGAGAGAAGGGTAACATGTAGCAAAGGGCTGCAGGTTGGAATCGAAATGTGGCCAAGCAGGCAAGTAGCAGGAAACATTTATATTCAGTATGCAATAATTAGGTCCTGCTTCTCTAAGAAATAAACCCATCTATTTCCAGGGTGCTTTACTTCAGAGGTAATCAAATGTAGGAGAGACGTTGTCTCCCACTGCGACAAGGCTAAACTCAGCTAAAGCTTTGCAGCCTGCACTCTTTTAACTTGTAAGAATTTCAATATTTTTAACCTCTAGCACTTACTCAGTCTTAGAAACATGCAGTGCAGACGGGAATGTGCAACAGTCATTAACCCTGAAAACAAGAAAAAGACCTCAGTGATATAGAGAGAAGTTCCCAGTGGACCATCAAGCTTAGAGACAGAGATAGCAGTATACAGAAAGAGAACATATCTGATTGTTTTCACAAAGCGAAGGAACTCAGAAGTGATAAAGAGAAACACACATTATGCAGATTATAGATAAAGATAGGAGACACAGAGAGAGAGAGAAGCATGGATGTGGACTAAATTAGTTTGTGAGAAGGTAAAATGGAGAGTGGTGAGCTGTGTTTTACACCAAGGAAAGCTGAGAAAATAGAGGAAGAGTGCAAGTGAAGGAGACAGTTTAGAAATGCGGTAGGTAGAGGTGAGATTAGTTTCGGATGTGATAAATCAGATATGCATGTTACACTGAGAAGTTTAATCCAGCAGATAGGGGGAGATCACACATACAGATCAAATTAGGTTGAGGTAACTAAAACTGTGTGTCTTGTGAAGAATAGTGGTGGTTTTTAAGGTGTGAATGGTCTGAATGTTACAGACATAAATGAATGGGAAGAGTGGTGGGGATCTGAGAAGGAGAGAGGGAATACATTTTGTAGACTAAGATGAGATTGAAGTATAGGCTGGGAGTCTAAATGAGTTTGGTTAAGGTAAGACGGAGAGGGAATGAAGAAATAGCGAGACAGAGAGAAGTAAGAAATGAAAGAGTTTGGGGGTGTGGGATAAACAAGTGAGACGGGTGATGAATAGAGAGCAAGAGGAGGCTAAATAAAGTTGGGCAAGATAAGCTTGAACGTATAGAGGAGGTATAGAGAAAATATGACTAAAGGAAGAAACAAGAAGACGAGGAAACTGAAGTAACTGCATTTTTGGATAGTTTTTTTAAAAGCTCAGTGGAAAATTGGCGTTAGCATCTCTGAGACTCAGCAACTAGGTTTTAGAAAAACGTATTGAGTGCAACAGGTGACATTGCGTTAAATAATTTTGGTAAACCACAGAGGGGAGACCAGTTTGGTTAACAAAAGTCAGAAAGGTCTCAGCAGGCAACATAAAAGACACACAAGCTAACAGACATTACAAGTGGTCATTAGTTTAAATCAGGAGGACGTATGTAATGCAAAAAATGAAAGGCCAGCTGTGAGTAATGCATCTGAAACAGGCAGCACATATGGAAAGAAGTATTAGTAAAACAATACATATGAAAACACTGAAATGTCAAAAGTACAAGTCATGTCTCAGAAAACAAATAGTATCACATGTCATTGAAAAGATCTACTAAATCCTTCATCACCATTACAAATCAATTAATTAGACTATTCAAAGCAACAAACAGGAACTGAGACATGGCTTGGACTCTCCTCCTGGTTCTTCCCTCTAAAACTTTTTTCAAACCTGACAAACTAACCCCACAGAATGTTGAGGAGCATCTAGGACAGCTTTAAAATCAGCACCATGGACAGTAGCCGTGGCACTCTGCTACAGGACAGACCTGTTTCACTGTATCTTACAGTTTAGACTCGGTGGTCATTGGAGTTCATTTCTTCCAAAGTAAATTTTAAATTTTTTTAAATTTTATGATACAACTAAGGCTACACACATCTACATCTACCATTTTCTTACAGTGGACACCATCAGCAGTCTGCAATAAAGAAAAAAAGAATATGCAGCTTAATAACATATGCCCAGTGGCAAAACTGAGCCATGAAATCAGAGCTAATTATTAAGCTGATCTGAGCTAATTATGTATTTAGTAACTTACTCCCACGTAAAGCAAAGAAAATTGATGTTGTGAAGCTTTATGCTCTGTGCTGGACTAATAATAACTTGCAGGATTGAAGCAACAGGATGTGCTTATTCCAAACAATGGACAGCTTTTGTGGTGGAAACATTTAGTTTTTATAATATTCACTATTTTTTTAAAACAAATGCAATCAACCAAAACACTTAACTGTAAAAAGACATAAGAGAAGCCATAAGAATTAAGGACTAAATAAAAGATTAAATTAATTATCCTTCCACTGGTAGCATGTATCTTATACATAGCACTTATTAAGAATCATTCAGCTAATTAGTGTAGAATTAATCACAACATGGCAGCAAATATTACTATAACAATGTACTGTGTAGAGAATGGAGTAATTTAAAGTTAGCACATTTGCAGACAAATAGAAACTCAATTAGTTTGGGAATGATAAGACACAATGTGAGAACTGAGAACTGAGAGTGAATGTCAGAGACAAGCTCTTGAGTGATAAGACACTGACTATTTGAGGAAAAATAGATGAGTGAGGTCCTAAAAGGTGAAATAAAGGGCACTTTTTAAATAACATATGGCGTGTTGTGTGAAGATATAACTTGCAAGAGATGATATTAGAAAGAAAATTCTTTTAAAAAGACAGAGTCTGTGGAGAGTGTGAAACTGGGATGGAATCAGAGCGATGAGGTCGGGTTTCATGGGTAAGATAATACCAGGGTGCCTGGGTGAGAGCGGGGAAGTGAAGGAGGGAAGGGAGAGAGATAATGGTACAGTATGGATTCAGAAGTCTCAGTGACATTAATTTTAGAGGTCATTAATAGACTGGATGAGTGTGTGTGTATGTAAAAATGACACCAAATTAGTTGTGGAAAGGGTAACAGCGAATAAGAAGTGTTCGTGTTTGTGTATGTGTGTGAGTAAAAGATAGGTAGACTAAATTACTTTGGGGAAATTAAAAAATAGTGAAGTGTTGGCAGCGGTTGTGTGTGTTCGTGAATGTGTGTGTGTGTGTGTAAGAGGGAGAAAGCCGGCTGGACACACAAGGAGAATAAATTACTTTGTGAGTGGAAAAAGAAAAACAGCAAGTGGTGCAAACATCCAGAGCAATGAGACTGCTTAGTTTTTGTGATGAGGTTTGGAAAAAGTGCAGATTTCTTAGGAGGGTGGAAAACAGAGGAAATAAAGACATCTAAATACATATTAAACATGATTTGGAAATATGCATTTTGTATGAAAAAATGCACTGCAGGGGACATGATTTGCTGAGTTGAGTGGGATAAATGCATTAAACAGTGTGAGAGGAAGGAGAGGAGACTAAATGAGTTTTGAGGAGATAAGTTGAAGAGCACGAGGAGAGTGGAGAGAGATGGAGGTGAAGAAAAAATTGTACAAGAACCTCAGGCCCCTCTGTGGTGTTTATGGGAAAAATTCCTGCCATGTAAAGAATTTAAAGTTAATGCAGTGCCTGTAATCACAGTGTACAAGCGCTTGTGCTATTTTGGCCACAGTAAATACTTCTGCATATACACAGTCTTGCTAGAGTTACTTGTAAAGTATTGAGTGTGCTTGAAACATTTGAGATGCTGAGCTGCAGCCTATAACCATAATTTCTATCACTCTTTGCCAGCCGAATCAGAATTGGCATAACTGTCTCTCAAAATAATGAGTTTTGACCATGAAAGGTATGATTTTAAAGAGACGGAGTAACATTAACTCTTAAGGAGGATGACACAAGTAGGGAATTTTAAAACTGATGCAACATAACATTACAGAACTACGCACGCACACTCTGGAGCTGTATTTTTGCCCAAACCTTTTGCTCCAGACACTCTGCATCGCAGACCTTCATCTCATTGGTCTATGCAACTAACTAAGCTGCATAATGGAAGTACAATATACCTCATGACTCACACTTATAACAGACAGAAGTGCTTGTCCGAGTCTTTTTAGACCTTCAGACTTACTTTACATGACTACTAAATGACGTGTTTTTGTGAATCCATAACAACTCAAATCTGCAGTCTTTGACATTAAAGTAAAATGTTTAGATTTTAGTTATTATTGTCATTTTTATCCAAGGTTAATCGAACATTCCAAGTTTGAAAAGAAAAAAAAATCAAGCTCAATCTTGGAAGTGAAAAAATAAAAAGATAATGTAGTAGAAAAGGAGGAATAGAAAGTGAGAGATAGAAGGAGTGAGAGAGGGAGAACAAAATGATTAAAAAGGAAAAGCTGCGGGGTGAGCAGAGAAAGCTAAAGAGAATCGAAAATAAATGTGGGAGGTGATGGTTATCAATATCTAGGACCTGATCTTTTGAAACAGGCCAAAAAAAAAAAAAAACAGGCAAAAGAGGATTGTGAGGAAGGTCGAAGTAGATGAAAGAGGAGGAGGGAAGAGCACATCAAGAAATTGGAAGGAGAGAGCAGAAGGGAAAATAGGCAGGAGATTTAAAAAGGAAGAGAGGCTTTGAGGTAGGTAGAGACTTGTATGGACGGGGAATACAGAGAAACAAAACAAAAACAGGTATATAGAAAGGAAATTTAGCACAGAGAAGATCGGGAACAGGAAGGGATGTGACTAGAGGAATATGTGAGGGAAAGATTGAAGTGAATGACAGAAGACCAAAACAAAAAGAACATCAAGATGAGGTGTAAAGCAACCTCTAGACAGAGAAAATAACTAAAAGATGAGATTCATAAAAAGGGAAGCAGTGGGAGAGGAATGTAGAGAGAAAAAGAGGTGAGTGAAGAGGCACACAGGGTGGCAAACGGTACAGGAAAATAAAACAGAGGCGCCCAAAGGAAGAAGAGAGGAGATGTTAGGTTAGTGAAGTAAGAGAAGGAGAAAAACTCACCTTTTGTTGTGTTGTTCAAACACAAATGAAATAACACGACTGTATGACAGCAGCCATGATGGTTAGACGTTTGTGAATCACAAATAGAAACTCTTCTTTTAAGTCAAACTCAATTAAATGACACATCTTAGACCGTGACACCTGATGACATCATTATTATTCATTTCATCTTCAGCTTCAGGAGACAGTACGCTGTGTTTATAGAGTTTAGCTTTAGCCTAAAGATGATTGATAATGAGCTGTGTGGTTGCTGAAAAATTAACAACAAAATTAAAAAAAATGCAACTCCACTTTGGCCATTGACTTGTGATTTCACTTTGACTTTAGCTTTTATGACTTGAATCGAATGATTTGATATCGTCCCCAAACACCCAATTATCTTTTAAAAAATGTATGCAGCGAATCAACCATTCATTTTACTTTCAACAACTGTGCTTATAATCAAACCACCAGCAGCTAATCACTAACAAGCAGTGAGGAAAGGTGCATTTGTTATTTGCCAAGCAGTTACACAAATACTGACATGTTTAGGACCTTAAACACAAAATTCAGGACATGGGACTTGACTTGGGATAAAACAGTTCTGCCATCTGACCAATCAGAATCAATGGCTTCTCCATGTCTCTGGTGTAACATCATTTACTGTTAAACAAAGTTAAGAACTTGACCTGCTGACTTTGACTTGCCCTTTTATATTTAAAAATAGTAATCCACAATTCCCACACATCCCACAGGCGGAAAGCTCTTGTAGGATATGGCTTGAATTATGTAGTATTAATTGATGGCAGAGTAGCAAAACAGGGCATTTATTTATATGAAAACATTTAAGATTACTACTTCAATAAATCAGTACATCTCTGACTCATTACACATCTACTGAGAGCTCAGAATCAGTGTTGCCCTCGAAGGCGCCTTTTTGGGTGAGGGTGTGTATGAGGAAAAAAGAGCATCAGAAAAGGGAGCGAGAACGAGACCTACAGAGGAAAGACAAGAGGAAGGAGCAGAGAGAAGCAAAGGGAGTGTATTGGCCTCTAGGGATGTAGCATGTGTTGGGGTGGAGGAGAGGGGGGCGATGGGGTGGAGCAAACTAAGATGCCGGGGGGGTGGTTGAATAATACTGGCTTTGATGAATAAAACATCTGCGTGAATGAAGGGGTGGTGTGAATGCATTAAGCAAGGCATAGAGGAAGAAAAGAAAAGAGAAATGGCAAGATCTGGAAAGAGATGAAGAGAGGAAGGAGTACGGAACAGTAAAGCATGGAGTGTTTTATAGAGATGTAAGGTGGAGGGAAGATAGAAAAGGAAGGACGGAACAAGGAGCTAGAGGAGGAGGATGGAGGGAGTGGAGGAAGAATAAGGAAGGATGTGAATGGAAATAGTTTTGCTTTTAAACAGTAAAGGCAAGATGCAAGCAGAGAAGAGTCAGTAGTTTACTTGAGATGTATTTTCAAGTTTGTGTGGGGTGAAAGGTGCAGTGCAGCAATTTAAAGTGTTGCCACCAAAATGTACTTAAGAATCATGTAAGCAGCATTTTAATGCTAATTTTAGCAACAAAATGATTAGCTTATTGCTTGATAGAAAATGAATCAATGATTTTACTAATCAACAATTACTTGTTATTACTTGTAAATACTCACTGATTCTGATGAACTTCTATGTGATGATTTAGTGCTTTTTACTGCTTCATATCGTTGTAAATGGAATATAGTTTTGGACTTGGCTGGTGAAGCAAGCAACGTAAGATGTAACCTTGGACTTTGTGAACTATTTTCTGAAACAACAATTGGACGTTCTAAAAAAGTGATCATATGTGGCAGCCCTAGTTAAATAGTTGCATGCAGTGAAGTAAAGTGGAATAAAATAAAAATGATCAAATAATTAAGTAATTAAATGCAGTACATAAAATGTACTTGTTACTTTCCACCAATGGGATTCATGCATGATGAACACAAGTGTATTTATCTCTGGGTGTGTGCACTTCTTTGTTTGACTGTGTCGAGACATTAAGCGGTATCTTGTGTGTCTGGTGGGTGTGTGCATTTCCATTCTGGTGTGTTCATTAAAAACCATCTGTGTGTGTGTGTGTGTGTGTGTGTGTGTGTGTGTGTGTGTGTGTGTGTGTGTGTCTGTGTGTGTGTGTGTATGTGTATACATAAAGTGCCTGTGTGTGTTTGTGTGTGGAGTCTTAAAGTGCTATCTTGCTTTTGGACACTCACCGTTTGTTTAGTAATCACTTGACCTTCGTGTCAATGTGACTGTGAACGCCGAGCAGAATGAGGAATTACACACTTAAAGCAACACTTGTTGTGTCCCGCTGTGTTTGTGTGTGCGTGTGTGCGTTTCCTATCACTGATGATCAGTGTAAGTGCCTCAGTAAGGTGGACGCCTTCACACTGTCTGGGCAAGAGATGAGAATAAAAAAGACAATCGTTAAGTCAGTCTGAGATCATGTCTGCTCAGCTTAACTTCCTCTAATTACTGTGTGTGTGTGTGTGTGTGTGTGTGTGTTGGTCGGTGTGTCTATGTGTTGTTTTTTTGTCTGCAGCTGTTATTTTTGATGCTTCATGTGTGCATGCATAGGGGTGTGCTTTTTGTTTTTCTGTCTGTCATCTATCGTCAATTTATTTCCTTCCGGTCTCTCATCCAACCTGTGCGCAAGTGTGTGTGCATAATGAACCAGTATTTGTATTTCTAGGTGTGTGCTTGTATGTGTATGTGTGTGTATGTGTCTCACCACACGCATAATTCATGAGTATTAATGTCTATTTATTTATTTTAATATTAATGAGAGAGCCTGAACGGATGAATGGGTGCAACAGACAAAGGCAGGGAAATTGGGCTGTGCGTGTGTATGTGTGTGTGTGTGTGTGTGTGTGTGTGTGTGTGTGTGTGTGTTTCCCCATTTAATTGGTTCCCTGTTGTGTGCACTTACATAGAAGTATATGTTTAATGTGAGAGGGGAAGGAGGATGAGAGAAAGCTAAACAAGGACAGACAGATGTGATAATTTGAATGTCCTTGGGCTTTGAGCTGGCTGTGTGACGAAGTGTCTTTCTCCTGTGTGTGTGTGTGTGTGTGTGTGTGTGTGTGTGTGTGTCCTCAGGGTGATTTGTTGGTGTGAGAGAGTATGTTTGTCAGCCAATAACTGGCAGATCTCAGCTGCCCGGTGGCATGAGGAGAGAGGTGGCATGGGGACATGGAGTGATGCAGAATAGGATGGGACAAATGAATAAATCATGGATGCATGGAGGTGTTATAATATGGGATAAATCACCTCAGAACCAGAATCAGTTAAATAAGGTAAAGTTTAGTTTAGGTATGGAAGCTTGACAAAAGTATTGACCAAGCACAAATAATGGAAGCACTAAGCAATCAGAGAAGATATTAGAGACATGCTTAGCATTGTCGCCTCACAGCACCAAGGTTCCTGGTTCAAACCTCGGCTGGGGCCTTTCTGTGTGGAGTTTGCATGTTCTTCCTGTGTCTGCGTGGGTTCTCTTCAGGTACTCCAGCTTCCTCCCACAGTCCTAAGACATGCACTTAACAGGTTAATAGATGACTCTAACTTGCCTGTAGGTGTGAATGTGAGTCTGAATGGTTGTTTGTCTCTATGTGCCCTGTGATGAACTGGCGACTTGTCCAGGGTGTACCCCCCCTCTCGCCCAAAGTCAGCTGGGATAGGCTCCAGCCGCACCATGACTCTGATGAGGATAAGCGGTTACAGATAATGGATGGATGGATGGGACAAGAGGTCAGAATCGTGGCTGTAATAAAAGCTTAGTTTGCTTCTTTTGTCTTCAAAGTTGAACACTTTCAGTTTTGTCAGTTTTGCATCCCTCTCATGGAGGAAGGAGGAGGATGGATGAATGATGGAGAGATGAAGTTGAATCTGTTTATGCCATTGATTGCTGTACAAGCTTTTAATGGTTCACCACTTAATACATCATAACGTGGGGTTCAGTTTGTGTTGTACGTGTCACAGATATTCAGTATCAGAGTGTGCATCAAACACGGCGTGTCTGTATGACTTGTGCATTTGTGTGTGTGGTCATGACTTGCCCTCGGGTGTGTGTGTGGCTGTGTTTTGACTGTGTGAGAGAAATTGTCTATGTCTATGTCTTGTATGTGTCAGATAATATTTGTGTTCAAATGATCATGAGGAAATATGAAGGTTTCTATTGACTTACAACAGCAGTACGTCATCTTAATGTGTGTGTGTGTGTGTGTGTGTGTGGCTGTTTAGATATGAGGGCTCTGCCAGTGGGTACTTTGGCATCTAAAAGCAGCACAAACAATGTGCCAACAGAGACAGCTACATGATAAAACCCGACAGCCTTGAGGGCAGGGGCAATGATCCATATGTGTGTGTATGGTGTGTGTGTGTGTGTGTGTGTATGTGGGTGTGTGTGAAAGGGAGAGAGAGAGAGAGAGAGAGAGGGAATATGAGAGAGATTGTTTTTTACAGATTGAATGTGTATTGTATCAATTATTAATGTGTATGAATTTGGGTTTGTTTATTTGTTATCTTGTGAATGTGTGTGCGTGTGTGTGTGTGTGTGTGTGTGTGTGTATGGCATCAGCAGGTTCTAAAGTGGGTCCTTAAGGAGCCCTCTGTCTTAAGGCTAGTCTCAAACCCTGTCTGCTCTGTTTATATGGAGGGCATCGGGTGTGGGTGTTTTCTGTGTGCAGCTGCTAAATGTCAGACAATGTGTGTGTCCAAATATGCTCAAGGAAAGGTGAAACCCTAAAAAGAAAGAGTGAGCGTCTACTCCTACACACCTTTTTGTGGGGGTGTGTGTATGTGTGTATTTGTGTGTGTATATGTTGTGTGGGTGTTTCTGCCTCCTGAGACACTTCAGACTGCCGCTTGTTTGACTGGCAGCCAAATCTGTATTTATTCTCGTCTGCGGATTTGTTGGTGTTTTTTTTTTGGTTTCCACACACTTCTAAAGCAACAGAATCGCGGTTGTCAGGAAAATACTTTTTTTTTCCTTTTCCCCCGGAAACATACACTTCCAGATACTGTATAGCTTATCGCTGTCAACTCTAATTTTGTTGTTTGAGGGATGGTGAAGCTTTATAACAGTCCTTTATAAGTTGCTCTTATTCTTGCTTCTGGGGAATCAGCACCCTGTTGCCTCCACCATCTAATCAAGTACTAATTTGCATCAAAAGTGGTGAATGGAGTTCACTGCCTGATAGGGAAGGAAACCAGCAGCTCTCTGTCAAGCTGTTGACATGGGAAAAGAACCACTGCTTTGTAGATTGGGGCAATTTCAAGACCCTCACGTTAAGTAGCCTCCTACAGAAGGCTCTCAAGTGACATATCACAGCCTTTGCTTGAAGGTCCTCAAATCAACAGTGTCTGTGAATAGTTGATTGCATTGCACTGAATGTATAACTCCCATGGCAAAATAACTGGAAAAAACATGGTCAACTTCTGTTCTGTTTGTTAAACTACTGTGCTGTAAACACATTACATGTGTTCACTGATTCACTGATTTCAGATAGTACTGAGTAAAATCATAGCCTTGCATGTCTTGCCTTCTTAAAGGTTTGCCACTTTGGAGGTATGTTAGCATATAAAAAGGGTCTTTACAGTAAGTACACTGTGTTGATTGGTTTGGGGGAGAGTTTTGAGACTTTATTCATTTAATCTATAACATTCACCTCAGCCATGATGGATAACAAAAACATTTTCAACACTTTAAGGCACTGTCTGATACATATTCAGTATCCACATCTTCTAGTACATGATTTAACTTTTAGTATGCCATGCTCATAGCCTAATGAGTAAAATATTAAAATCTTGACAATATTTTATCTCAACCATAATTTAAATTCAGCATGTAAACCTCAGGATCCTGACTGGAATTTCAAGTAAAGCTCTGTGGGTTTGAACAATGGTTGGTTGCACAGCATGGGTTTATTTTGATGGACTTGCCAGTGAGCTCTATGAGGTCAGAGTTTATGAAAAAGACTCTGTGGAACAAGACCCAAAATGGCAAAACTGCCCGTTACTGAAGAGAAAATCTGCCTTTTCTTTTGGACTTGCTGGAAAAGTTTAGATGCTAATCAGTTGCATGGCTGTGTACTGTATACATAGAGCAGGAGTCTTCAACCTTTTTCAACCGAAGGACCCCTTGGACGAGAGACAAACAAAACAGGGACCCCTACATGTAATTCATTTTTAAAAATGTGTCACAGCCTGGCCTATAATAACTTTTATATTTACTTTATTCACCTTTTACTTCATTTTTGTTATATTTTTTAATTCTCACAGATTATTTTAGTGAAAATTGTCAATTATTATGAAAATTATGAAATTATGAAAAAATTATGAAAAATTGGCGGACCCCTGGTTGAAGACCCCTGACATTGAGTATATCTTAATACTAGCTAACTAGAGTCTTGATTTTTGTGACAGCATTGTTGCAGCTTCTAATAAGGTTCAACAGAGATTAGAATAATGAATTGTTTCAACTTTTAACCCCCAGGTGACCGATGTGAGTTTGACCGGCGGCAGGGCAGGTGTGTGCCAGGCGTGTGCCGTAATGGAGGGACGTGTCGGGAGCTTTCAGGTGGGGGTTTCCGCTGCGAGTGTCCCGCTGGAGGCTATGAGCATCCATACTGCACAGTTACTGCCCGGTCCTTCCCACCGAAGTCCTTCGCCATGTTCCGGGGCCTCAGACAGAGATTTCACCTGTCTATCTCGTTAAAGTAAGTAGATTGACACTATATCTTTTCTCTGTTTTGTCTTTGCTTTTCCTCAATAAATTTCTATATTGTCTTGTTTTGTTTTTTGCTATTTTCTTTCTTCTTTTCTTCCTTCGCCTCATCCAGTTGCACTCAACTGGATGACGAGACAGGGATCCGTAACCACAGCTCTTTGATTATCAGTGCTCTTCCTCTTACGGAGTCACTCTCCTCTTTGCTTTAATCTATTTATTTCATCTCTGACTCAGAAGATCGATCCTATTATTCATGGTTTCTCTCTCTGCTGCCTCTGCTTCTCTCTCCAGTGAGAAGTGCAGCTTCTCCTCTCTTTCCTCTTTCATCCATCAATTTACTGGTTTCAGTAACATCTCCTTTGCTTTCTCTCCTTTCACTCTCTCTTCTTATCTTACATCTCATCACCACTGTATTCTCCTCTTTCAGTCTTGCCTCTTCCATCAAACTCTCCAAAGGCAAATGCATTTCTGCATTTCTTGTGACCCTACGCAAGGGTCAAGTAAACTCCCACTTAACAACCCAGACCTAAAATAGCCTTTTAGTCAGAGTTAGTGCATTACTGAAAAGCTAAGTTAGGCATATAACCTTACAGTAATAGTAGTAATAATAATAATAGTAATGAGGGTACATGCCTAACTTAGCTTTTCCTTTCTTTGTCCTGGTCGCCACCATTGACTCTTGGAGTGGTTGTCTATTGGAGATCTGAAGTGGTCCTTAAGAGTGGTCAGGCAGGGTTATGGGATGGTTGCCATGGGTGATGTTGTCTAATGATAGTTGCCAAGGTGACATTGCCCATGGGGTTGTTGCTAAGCTGATGTGGCTACCATGGAGTGGTTGCTATGAGACATTTCTGTCATGGTATTCTTTCCAAATGAGCTTCTGTGAATTGTTGGTGTGTAAAGTCACCACATGTGAGTCGTTTCATTGATTTGTGACCACCAGTTGGGTAGTGATGGTAAGTCACTTTATGAACATTTAAGAGGTTTTGTTGTAGAATTTTTCCCCTGTAAGACTCCAGTGTGGGCAAATCTTGGCAGCAATGGTGGTAGTTGATATTTAAGATTCCCAAAGCCGGTCTGGGCGCCCTTGAGAAAGTCAGGGATTTTGTTGAATAGATACTGTGTGGTCTCTATCAGCACTGCCCTGCTCTGCATTCAGTCAAAGACATTGGCATCTCGAAGCTTCAACCTTAGTCAATACAGTGTTTTTCTCTAAGGCAACATGTCAGTAGATTTAGTATTTTTTAAGACTGTGAAACCTTGATCTTTTTCCTGTCCTGTTGTTGCTGGTTCAGATAACTTTCATGCTATCTATTGTGTTCAACTGTGGATACACATTACTCTGATTGGCTGTCATCATTTTTCTCCTACAGTAATTGTTTTATTTAGCACCCTGTTTGCTGCCAGCTACACTCACTGGCCTGATTTTCACATCAGGGCTAAACAGGACTTAATCATTATTCATGTAACTCACTTTCTCCCAGAGCGTTTTATTTCTCCACTGTAAAAAAAAAAACTTTTTTTTTTTGTTTCACCCAGAAGCTGCTGCAGAGGTTTTTGTTATTGTAATTCTACCTGAGAAAGTATGAAGGGTAATATAGCTCTGTTGTATAGGGCTGTAACACTATATGTCCTTACTGTAAAACCATAATATATGCAAGTCATTTGGGGTTTGTGTGCTGCAGCTATGTTTAGATTGTCATTGGCTGCTGAGCTGCCTTCATGAGGTTTATTGCTTTCAAGACAAACAGTCACCTTATATTAAATATAATATATATATATATATTTTTTTTTACATACACTACAGTTCTTTGGATTCAACTAATAAATTCCACAAACAATAAACACGCCAACAAAACAGACATGTTGAACATATGCTTCTTTGCTTTTATTTATGCCTCTGCATCTTTCCGTCTAGACTCCAATCACAGTCTCTGGCAAAGCTCAACTTACACTATTTTTCAGCTATTTCTGGTGGCTTGAAGAGATTCCATCTGCATATTACAAGATAGGATGTCATGATGCTGTTGCAACAACAACAGTGCCATGCAAACAAGACACATGTCTGCTATTGAATAACCTTGGGTTTATTTTAGACAATGGCAACATTCTCAGATAACGGGTATAAAGTTGACAAGATGGAAATGGTGATAACGTGCTCTTCTCCTAACACTGCTTTATTGCAGTAATGCATCTATTGTTACAGCCACATCGATTTCTGGTGGATGTTTAAATGCTACGTACGAATGAGTAAGAATATTGTTTTTCAAGGACTTCAGTTTAAGCCACAAGCTCATTAAGTAACAAGCAAGACATTTAGTTTCAAAATATTATAGGACAGCATGAAAGCATTTTTAAAGTGGACATTTTTTGCAGTGGGAATCTTCCCGCATCTTGTTGCCAGGAGAGAAGATTTGTCATTGGTGCTGCAGTATAAAAAAAAACTAACAGTGCTTTTGATCAGGCTGTGTTAACATTGGGAGCCTTGGTCTCAGCAGTCCCCCTGGCCTTGCAATAGAAAATGGACTATTGTATGACTCTGAGCAGCTGGAGGGTGTGGAAGGCTTCAGCGTTATGGTTTGATGACAGTGCTACAGTTTGAACAGATTTTGTTTTTCCATATTAAGCCTGTGTGAGGAGGCTTACAGAGTTGCTTTGTTTTGCCATGTGAAATTAGTCATTGTATATCTCACTGTATCAAGGTCAAATGTTGCATTAATCAAACTAGAGTAGAAAATCTAATCCAAAAATGTTTGAATGTGTCATACAGTGTTGCCCAGTTTATTAGTACTCATGCAGTATATAAAATATAAGAACATACAATAGAAATATAATAATTTTCATCAATAAAAGTATTTTATTGTTTCTGTGTGTGCATTTTGTAGATTTGCGACCCTGGAGAATAGTGGTCTTCTCTTCTATAATGGACGCTTCAATGAGAAACATGACTTCATCGCCTTGGAGATCCAAGAAGGACAAGTGGTGCTCAAATATTCCACAGGTACTATATCTGCATCTTTATGTATTATAGTGCTTCTGTGTCGTAGTATTGTTCTGTTTATCAGGACAATATGTTCTCATGAGAAAGAAAGATGTGGTTTTGCTCTCAAAGGCTGTCTATTATTTCTCTATGGGAGCAGCAGGGAGGATTTAGACAACTTTAGGGGTCAGCCAAGCAGTAAACTGCAGATAAAGTCAAATATGGTGTTGTGAGAAAATTGCTATAACTCACTGTGATATGAAGCCTTTTTGTTTCATTCCACCACTGCCAGGACCATCATTTTACACAATCTTTAGATATACGTCAAAGTACATAAAATACATAATACTTAAGCTGAAGTATTGTATATCATTATATTATATATTACATACAGAACCAGTTCCAGTTTTAAGTTTCAGTTTTCAGTTTTATTGGTCATGTGTAGGTAACACAGGGTTCACGGTACAATAAGCTCCAGCTGAAGTGCCACCCTGTTGTATTGTTCCCTCTGCTTTTCCAATAAAAACAGACGTAACAGTATCAGACGCACTGCCTCCAAAATCATTACAGTTTCTTTTCTTCTGCCATAGTAGCCCCTAATTAAATACTACGTGCTGAATACTAAATGTGTGTGTATATATATGTGAGTGTGTGTAAGTGGTTATACAAGTATTAATTGAGAAAGAGACAAGAATTAATTTACATATGCCCATATGTCCACTGTATTTGTATGTGTACGTTTTTCTCATGAGACAAGAACAGATTGCAGATTGTAAAAGCAAATTTCTCTCCTGGGATGATAAAATCTGTTTATTTATCCACTTGTGGCCTCAAAGAGTGAATGCTGTCAGTCAAGGTCCTCAAAAACATAATAATAAGTACACGAGTTGCAGTTATTTGTACATATTGTATATATGTTTGGTACATGCACACACGTGAGGCTGGAAATAAAAGGATGTAAAATAGAGATGAGCATTATCATAAAAAAAGCTTCATTTATACACTGTTTTTTTTTTTATATATAGTAGCATTTAAAACTAGTAGTAAACAGCAGTTGATTTTAATAAAAAAAACTGTTTGTCATGTTATTATTATTACCTGCTTATTTTTTGACGCAAACCTCATCAACATCTGCCTGCCTGCAGGTGAATCGTCCACTCAGGTGAGTCCCTTCCTGCCTGGTGGAGTGAGCGATGGCAACTGGCATACTGTTAACATCCACTACTACAACAAGGTGGGTTTACATCTCAGTTTGTTTGTGAGTCCGACTTTGGATCTTACTTTTGAATTTTCCTTTTCTGTCTCCGGTGTCTGTTTGATGAGTTAATCCTTTGAAGTTTTACACTGTACCTCTGATTACTTGTACTATACTTCTGATTCGTCAGCAGAATAGTTTCTGAGCCAACAGAGCACTTTGAATTGAGCTTGAAGGGTTTGCGTGTGCATACTGTTATGTGAGTGTTTGCCTGTTACCATTTCATTCATGCATATTCACCACACATCTCCTTTAATTTTCTTCATGTTCTTTCATTCTCCTCCAGCCAGCTATACGCTATGTGAGTATGAGCGTGTGTCAGGGTGCACATACACTTCTTCTTTCTTTGTTTTATCCTCCTTTGTTCTTTTTTTCCTCCTGTCTGTCTGTCTGTCTTTCTTTCACCAGCAGACAGTAAGTGAGGAGTGAATGTGCTGTCTGATTTTACTCCATTATTTTTCTACCATAATCCAGTTCCTGTTGTTTCTCCTCTTACTAACTCCAATTTCCCCCTTTTCTTTCTATGATTTGCAGTAGCCTTGTAGATACTGAGTATGGTCTGATGTGCTGGAACTGTTATTTTCTGGTGTAGCGTGTGACTGCAGTGATATAAACTCTAGATTTTGTAAATGCTGCTTTTCCTGCATGTTGTCTGATGTCATGGTGTTTCTTTGGTTTTTATTTTGGACTTTGTACTCAATCTTGTGTATTTGTGTGTCAGCCGAAGCGCAGTATGAGCGGTGAGGCCCAGGGTCCGTCAGATGAGAAGATTGCTGTGGTGAGCATTGACGACTGTGACACAGCTTTGTCTCTTCGCTTCGGTATGCAGCTGGGAAATTACAGCTGCGCTGCGCAGGGCAAACAAACCAGTAGCAAGAAGTGAGTTCATCTTTCTTTCAGCTTTGTATTGTTTTTTATGTATTGATGGTTTTAACTGTAACATTGATGCTTTATATTTTACCTTTATAGTCAGAATATCACATTGTTGTAAATAATTTTACATGCATACATACTCCTTGCATGGTGATAATCATAACATTACTTAGCAATACTTCAGAGAAATGCTCTACTGTAATACCTTGACACTGGCACCAGTACAGTCATGTGTGTCATTGCTTTCACAGCGCAGGATTGTGGAATCAATTCCATTGTTTCATGGCTGGCTTTTATGCATAGCTAATAAAATAATAATAATGGTTTAAAAATTTAAATGTATTATTAAATGTATGCAGCTAAATCCTGTAAAATAAATTTGTGCATCCAGTTCAGCAGCCGAAAGACTCTGGATAGTCATTGACTCTGAGCTGTGGGTGGTGTTTACACAGGACGTGCTAACGTCTTTGCAAAGACAACTTTCATTAAACATCATCTGTGATCCGAGGCTTAACAGATATTTAAAGGCAGTTTTCACTGAGCAGAAAACCCAACAAAGCTGGTCAGCCTGTGTAGCAGCACACTGGCCAGCTGGCAGCTGTCGATATGTACAGCAGGTTGCTAAATTACAGGCATAAAAGAAAAATACTGTTAATTAGTGGTAGCTTTACAATATTGAGAAATTCTGGCTTTTTAGCATTAAACACATGGCATACTGTCATTATAGTTTATATATGGATATTTATAGCATTTAGAAATTACTCAGTGTACTTGAAAAGATTGAATTTTAGATTTATATGTGTATGTATTTCTATAAATATATATTCTTATTTAGTGTTATTTATTTTCTCTGTCCTAAAAGTGATGTTTCTCATATTGATCTCAGGTTCCCAAGACAATAAGCTAAGCCAAGCTACTTCATGTAGTTTAAATTCTCAGTTTCACAGATTTCAGCATTGGTTTAATTAGTTTGGTAAGATGATCCCTGTTTTAAACTCAAAACTTGTGCTAAAACTTTAACTGAGGCTGTTGCTGTTCCTTGGAAAAGACTTTTGGGGAACGTCATATCAGGGTGATGACTGGTGACTGTAGGAGAAGTCTCTGTGGACCTGTGGCTTTAATGAGGCATGGCTGCTTGACATCTTCATGCTCCTTCATGTCTGTCTGTTTCTCCCTGATGGTCTTGTTTCCCGTTGGATCATTCTGCCAGATGTTTATGTTCATTTGTTTTTATGACTCTCTGCTTCTCTCTCTGACTCTCTCTTACTCTCTGTGTCTGCCTCTCTCCCACTCTTACTCTTATCCGTGACCCAAAACATTCAAATTGACAATTTTAAATCTACTGTTTTTACTACTTCTGTGTCTAGTAGTTTTCTACTTGCGGTTTGTGTCTACCAAACTAAATGTCTGCATGTACGCCAACAAGTACAAAACACACACGCACCCGTAGACACACACATTCACTCAAAAAGCATCCTGTCATAGTGTTGATGTCTGGCCTCGCCTCTGTAAGCTGTAATCACGTTGTCTGTATTCTGTCAGCGCTAAGTGTAGCTGAGAGAAGAGAAGACAGATCAAAGAAGGAAGGCCAAAGATGACACTTCAACACTCTCTCCCTCTGTTGTTTCTCCATTTCTCCATTAACAGCTCGCCCTCCTCTCACTGCATCTTGACATCCTCTTCTACGCTCTCTGTTGATGTTTGCTCTAATTCGCATTTAATCTCTTGTTTATTCGACTCTGGTGTCTTTTGTCTCTCTGGCTTCCTTCAATTCGTATTCCACCAGTGTTTATTGGCTCATAAGGTGACGCATCACCAAAGCGAGCTAAAAAGAAAAACCCCAACTCGCATTGGTGGAAAAAAAGAAGATAACTCTCTCAAAATGATAACACAACTCTTCGTGTCACCTCGTTTTTTTTTCTCGCTCATGAAGTCCCATAACTGTTACTTGCTGTCCCGTACGTCGTCGTCTTCACATTCCTCCTGTTTCTTTACCTCCACCCATCTTCCATCTGTCTTGTCATCTGCCTTTACTCTCGCTCTCTTTTGATATTCGCTGTAACTCACACTTAATCTCTTGTTTGTTCATCGCCCTCCCTGGCTGCCTCCACATCTCCCTTTTGTCGTTGCTGTTTTTCGTCTCCTCTTTATGCCTCCAACTCTGCTCTCTGCTATGTGTTGATGTCCCCTAACAGCTACCTTCTTTCATTGTTGGCTCCTGTCTCCTTTCTCCCTCTGCCTTGTCATCCATCTTTACCTCTTCTCCCTTGATATTTTCTGTAACTCATATTTAATCTACGGTTTGTTCATCTGTCTCTCCGCCTGTCTCTTTTTCTTTCACATCTTTTCTGTTTCTCTCATCCCCTGCTGTTTCCATTTTTACCCTCAACAACATCATCATGATCATCCTATTTCTCCCCAACATGCACTGTTATTCACTGATTCTTGTTCCTTTTGAGATTTAACTCTGATGACACATTTAATTTCTGGGCTTCTATAATCCCTTTGCCTCTCTCATACCCTCTTTTCATGTTTCTCCCTTTCCTAACATCCCTTCTTTCATCCGTTTCCTGCCTGCTCTCCTCCATCCTTAAGAGATAATCCCCCATTGCTGCTTTATCCCTCTTTCCTTTCCTTTCCTCACCTTATTTACTTAATTTCTTCTTTCTCTCCTCCACCCTCAGATCTCTGGACCTGACTGGCCCATTGTTTCTGGGCGGAGTTCCCAACGTACCAGACAACTTCCCGTTTGGCACCAGGGAGTTTATCGGCTGTATGAAGGAGCTGCACATCGACAACAAGTCTGTGGACTTGGCTGGATTTATCGCTAACAATGGAACAATCCCTGGTCAGCACTGCTAACCATATTTCACCAACCTAAAAAAGCAGTGACACATTTATGATGTTATTGTTATTAATTAAAGGATCTCGTTATGTGCTATAAACCACTTGTTAAACGTATCCAAATACAACAGTAAACAGTAAAGGACATGAAATTGGATTTTGACTGAGGACTGGCCACTAATACTGTTTTTTATGACCATGATAGAAAATTAAAGTGTAAGAACATCCTGTCATAATATTTTCTATAGTCTATTAGTTTCAACAATAGTGTAATTGTGTTGTTTTGTAGTGAGATTCACAGAAATTATTCATGGGACGTTTTAAAAATAAGGGTCAGTATCCCATCTTTCTTTATTGTTTTGTACTCATGAACTCATTTGATGCAACATTTAAAGCTTAAGTAATTGTTAATGCAAAAACTGAAATTAGAAGCTTCTGTAAAGGCCATTTGAATCTTAAAATCTTTTTATGAAGCTGAACTTTAACATCGTGATCTATCAGCTAACCGCTGTGTTATGTGTTTCATTTAATGCCCATGGCGAAACATTTTTGGAAATGTAATCGTCTCTGTTGCTTTTTATAGGCTGCAGTGCCAAGCTCCAGTTCTGTAAGTCCAGTCCGTGTCAGAACGGAGGAACCTGCAGGGTGAGCTGGGAGACTTTCTCCTGCGACTGTCCTCTAGGGTACGGAGGGAAGGACTGCAGCCACGGTGAGGCTTTTATTTTTTTAATTTTGCTTTCATAACAAATAGCAACCTTTAACAATGTCACAGTCATTGTGCAATTTTGATATCAATAACGAGTGAGACTATGGCTGTGATAATTGGCAGGTTCTGTCGTGCTGGTGGTGATGAGAGTGGTCATGTTTTTAAAAATGCAGCTAAATGACTGTGATCTTTAGTGGCCTTTATTTGTCAGCAGTAATTACACTAATGTCTCATTAACTAGTGAATAAATTATTAAAGTTAAAATGCCTCAGGACACACATTTAAACTAGTTCTTTATTATTTACATGTGAACTGCTGTTTTAATGGACGGCTTCATACTTTAATACTTCCGTAGTTCAGATTCAGAAGTGCTTTGTCATTCATTCATTCAGATTAATGCCTCAGTCTGCACGTCAGCATTTTTCTCCTCTGTTCAAGTACTTATTCCTGATTTTGTGCTGGTCCATCACAGCTGTAGGGTTTTAGAGGGTGAGTAAAGTAAGCGTATAAATGAAATACATGTTCATGGATGGATGGATGGATGGATGGATGGATTAATGGGTGAGTGAGTGTAGAGCTCTGTGAAGGTATTGACTGAAGGAAAGAGTGGTAACGGATGAGTCACTTTCTGGATACTTACTGGAAACTGCAGCACAACACGTTGAGACTAATAGTGATCTATGCATAGGAGGTAATTGTTACATGCTGGATATATTGCTTTATTTCCAGTGTATTGTTGGACCTATATAAACTCTGTGTGATTCCCCACACATATGTGGACCTTCTGTAGCCCAGTTTTACTGACATGTCTTGATTGTAAGCACAGATTGTCAATTCTTGGGGGAAATCATGTTAAAGAAGACTCTTGTGGGATGAAATTAAGTTACTGTCAGTATAACTGTCGGTCCTGAGACAGTTTGTGATATTGCTGGACTGTTTCTTCACTGTCTGTCTCTCACCTTCCACCTCAGTGATGCCACACCCCCATCGCTTTCTGGGTAACAGCGCTCTATGGTGGGACCTGAAGAACGATGTGACCATCTCCACGCCCTGGTATCTCGGCCTGGTGTTCAGGACCAGAGCGCGAGAGGGGACATTGTTGCAGGCTCAGGCTGGGCAGTACACCAGCCTGCTGTTTCAGGTGTGCACACACACAAAAGCGCGAACACACACACACACACACACACACACACTTGTCCATTTCCTTTAAAATCTGTACTACAACATATTTTAATTGTTATGGTTTTATCACATAGTTGTGTAGTTGTGTTAGTAAATGAGACCATGCTGAGATAACTGTCGAGTTTCAAATCACAGTGGGGATAATGGTGTTAAAACATTTCCATATTTACCATAAACCTGTTGATTTCTGTGGCAAAGAGGATTGTTACCTCTCATCCTCCCTGACTGGTGGTTTAGCTAAAGAGGATAAATCTAGCTGTGTTTATCCTCTTCAGCAGAGACAAAAAGAAAAACCAGCAGTATTCTGTATTTTCTTTTACCTGTCTTCAACCATTGCCAAAAGCTCAGAAAGGTTTAGCTGCATTTATGCTAAAATATAAAGGGCAATACCTTCTTCTTCTTACCATAAACAATTTGATATTGTGCTTTAAATCAATGCTGCACTTTTTAAGCCAAATCTCACCAGGTGGTACACGATGTAAAATCCTGTGTGGGGTGCTACATGTGTTAGCAGTAGTCATGTTGATTATGGGAATTATACTTATTGTTACTATGGTTCTATTTTGTGTTTTAATTCGGCATTCTCATCTATTTGAGAAATGCTGGTATTGTCGTTGAAATTATTTACAGTTTACATTTCTAATGCTAAATTCAAAACAACATTGAATTAGTGGCATCTTGGCAGGAGTGCAGCCAAGACGTTGGATTTCACACTCCCACACACAGACACACTCAGTCTATCAAGCAGGTTATTTTAACCTGTTATTTTTCTTCACTGTTTTCAGTGACTCATGTTTCTTCACACTCCCTCTTTTTCTATTTTCTCTCTCTTTTTCTCTCTTTTTTTTCTGGTGTTTGCCTGTGTGCTGTGTGTTCCTCCTCCCCTCTCAGGTGATAAATGGTCAGCTGGTGTTCTCGGTGACCCGCGGTGCGACCAGACCGGTGCGTTTGCGGTTGGATCAGGTTCAGGTGGCAGACGGACAGTGGCATGACCTCCAGTTGGAGCTGCGAGACGTTCGCAGTGGCCGTGAGACGCGCTATGTCGCCACACTACGACTCGACTTTGGACTCTATCAGGTAATAACACGGTGATACAATGGAACTTTTAAGTGCAGCAAATTTAAGTCCTTAAACACTGTAAATGCAGTTATTGGAATTCTGATTTGCCCTGATTTAAAATAATTAACAAGGCTTTTTTTTTTTTTTTTCACATCAGGTCTGATTTACTAAATCAATAGGAATTAATTTCCCATAACAATTCATTTCCTGGTTTCCATTTATTTTTAAACACTAGCCATAACAGATTCCCACCCTTCAGCTGGAAATATTTTTTCAGCTGGTAGCCTGATAGACAACATTTTTCAGTCTAATCATAATTCATTAAACTCCAATTGGAAATGGAAAGCATTTAATATGAATGAAGGCTTGAAATTATTTTCATTTAATATCCTCTAACCTAAAATATCTCCATATACAGACTTCTACCTCATTTCCTGTCATGACCCGGTATAGTGAAAACAGAACGCTGCAAAAGATAAAAGCTTAATACAAATTAGCAAATCATTTCCATATTAACTTTGATCTTTGAAAATCTCTTTGTCAAAGGAGGAAAAAGTCTTTTGGCGTGAAATAATTCCTCTGCATGGTTTGAGACATTTTACATTAATTCGCGTCAGTATTTTAATGATTAGGCAGATCATTTTACCTTTATCAAGAAAAGATTTAAGAAAGATCTTAAAACGTGCATTTCCATTGGAAATCATTGACATTATCACAGCTAATTGCGGTTAACGACTTGTTTCAAGAAATATACATATTTGTGTTTGAGATGCAAAAATACTTGAAACTGCTTCATAAGAATTCTGAATCTGACGAGCCATGCAGCCATACTGTCGGCTCTCTGCTGTAATATATATACACTGAAATGTTGCAACTGTATGGGAAGCCTAATTCCCTTAATCTGCAGTGGATTAATATGTTGAATTGTACTGGATGATGTCTGTTTGATGTGTGTGCGTGCATGTGTTTATATGAGGTCTGTACATGGGTGACAGTAGCATGCACACAGCAAAGCAAATACACTTCCACACTGTATCTCTGTATGTTTTGTTTTCATGCTGATTTAATTATTATATTATCTGCCAGCAAGTTATCGCTTTCATTTTTATTATTGTAGTTCATCAGGCTATTCTTCAAAATGCATCAAGTAACCCACTGAGTAAATGTTTCAGAAAACATTTAAAAATATGAAATGATTAAACATTGTAGCTGCTAATTAAACAGTAATTACCTTTGAAATTGTTTGGCATGTGTGCAGCTATTATCAGCCACATCTCATGATCCATTTTATGTATCTTCCACTGCTGCTGAAATGTTGATAAATGAGGCCCATTGATTTTCTTTTCATGGTTGTTGCAAGCGAAGTTGCTTGTCAACATTGTTTCTCAACACTGTCAGTGTTATCAGTTGAGCATTGACCTTCTCCTCAATATTGCATGTTATTGTTTTCTTTTATTTAATAAACTCAATCATTCACTCTGCAGCTCAAAAAATCATTCTCCCCTCATGGTCACACTCCCCTCTCCTCCTCTCAACTCACATAAGCACTATTATAACGTGACTACTCAGTGATATTGTGGTAAATGAAAACATAGAAGAAGAATCATGACTTCCAGTCAGTGGGCTGACTAATTTTCTTTCAGTTTTAAAGATTTTATCTGGAGTAAACTAATAAAATGTGCATGATCTCATTGTACATTGTACATTTTACTCTTTAATTTTCTTCCTGTGACTCCTTTTTTCATCCATTATTATACCTAATGTAGAGAATTTTATTCATCAGTGGTCAGTTCAGGCAGTGGAGAGAAAGTGCACAGGAGTCCAAGATGTCTTATGCTGAAATATTTATTGAAGCTTGGTCGAGGAGCATGGAGGATTTATCAAGTGATTTATCTGAAGAAGCTGTCCCCTCTGGCTAGTCTGTATGCCCTCAGGATAGTGCCACAACTACTCTATGTCTATTAATGGTCGTACTCAACACATCTAGAGTATGAGGTATTTGCAAATTTGTCATTAGATGGAAATATGTTCACACTTTTAGTGGGCTGACATTTACCTGACTCTGTAGAGGCATCTGCGTTATTTACTATTGTTTTATCTGTTGTGTCTAGGGAGTGAGACAACCTTATCCTCTAGCCTTGGTTACCATAGTAATGATCAGGATGGTGCCTGCTTTCCTAAACAGAACCATACAGCTGCTCTGTATCACGAGGAAAAGAAGGCAGTGTCTCTTATAACCTAATTTAACAACAATGACCTCAAGTTATATGCCTAACCCTGTGTATCACCCAGATATGGTATACTAGAATAGAACATTTCCTCACAATATGTGCAGGCTACTTTAATATTTTTTATCGTAAATAAATTACAGAGTTCTTCTTCGCAGTCAAATAATAATATTCAAATGTGCTTCTTGTGCATATTTGTTCAGTTATTCAGTTTGCATACAGCTATTAACAATAATAATCTTTGCCCTTCCTGTCTCTATCTGTCCCCTTACCTCTCCCCTCTTTCACCCCCATTAGGGAACTGTGATAGTGGGAAATGAGATTCATGGTTTGAAGGTGAAACATCTGCATGTTGGAGGAGTGCTGGGCTCTGGAGAAGTTCAAAACGGAATAAAAGGATGCATACAGGTGAAGAAAGATGAATTGAATTTTTAATGTTTATTGATGGATGGGAAGTGGGAAGCTGGGAATATTGGCACATAAAAGATAGAAGTGAATTTGGGATAGACAGACTGAATGAAGCTGCGAGTGTTCTTAACATAGACCTCTCTCTCACTCTCTCTTTTTCTACAGGGCGTACGATTGGGTGTACGGCCTGATGCTCCTCCCCTGCCCCGCCCGTCAAAATCTATCAAAGTAGAGATTGGCTGTAACGTTGGCAACCCCTGCGTCTCGTCGCCTTGCCCCGCTCACAGCCGCTGTTCTGACCAATGGGAGCGGCACACCTGTATCTGCGAACCCGGTGAGTGAACAGAGAGATGCTGCTGGTGTGGTGGACATGGATGAAGATGCTGTGAATGCTGTTGCTCCTGCAGGTTATGGAAACATTGTGGATCCCTCTGAAGAATAAAAATGTAATATGGATTTTTGATGGTTACGATTTAAAGATGATCATAATTTTTCACTGCTTCTTTAGATGTTTTATAGAGTAAACAGTTCATCGACTTCGATAAAAATAAGGAACTAATGGACAATACAAAATTATTGTTAGCAGCTTGAGCTGTCTAAGACAGATTTTAAGCCTTGGAACAATTTGCATGTCTGCTTCCATCTCAAAATGTTTTTATTTGCCAATGAATACATTAAATAAACTGGCCAAGTGACACAGCTAAGAATGATAATCCACTTTAGTCATGCAAGTGAAATTAAATACGTGCTAACTTCTGTGCCAGGGAAGTGGTCCTAATATTTTGCACAGTCTGGACATTTGATGTCAGATGAAAGAGGTGTGAGGGGAAAAGGTGAAAGAAGCCAGCAGACTTAGAGAGTAAAAGAGAATAATTATGAAGTGGCCATATCTGTGCGGGTGTCTGCCAATACTCTAACTGGGTTAACCAGATATTTGGGAATGCATAATGAGTTCTCATCCACTGAGAGAAACAGACTGACTGCAGGCTAACTTCCCAAATCTCCTTTGTCAGGTGAATATAATGAGGCAGAATTAATGTGGAAGAGAAAACCCTGATTAAAACAGGAGAGGAGTTGTGAAGAGAGGAGGGTAAACATACATACAGAGAGAAATAGTGAGAGAAAAAGAAGAAAAGAGAACAATAGAAAGATGAAAAAAGGAACAGAGAGACTGAAAATCTTAATGATTAATGAAGAGGACAAGGCGGGTGACAGAAATAGTGTAAAAACAAACACTAAAAGTTTTGCAGCAAGAGGAAAGAAGAGAAAAGGTGCGAGAGTGCAAAAAAACTAAAATCAAACAGCCTGAAAACAGTGGTGACACGTATGGGAATAGATCCACAACTGGCATATATGCACACAGAGACACACTTCATAGATGTGTGAGAAAATGAACACGACAGATGCACACACAACAAGGAAGGAGGAATGATATTTGATATTTATTTAGAGCTTTATTAGAAGCTACTGATGCAACAGCTGCAGTTCAGGTCACGGGTATTGATTAAACAGACAATATCAACCAAGCAGAGATGATTAAAGGAGATTACTTATATTTATGATTAAAGGAGAGACAAGAAACAAGAGCTTGAATAGCAGGTTAAGAGAAAAAGAACCACATGAAAGACAAAATCAGCAGAGGGAGCGAGACAGAGTGGCCAATTCACTTTATCATACTAGTTTGTCAGGATATTGAAACTCTCTTATTCAACATTCATCTTGTCCTTGTCTGCATCTCATGATGCCTCATGACAGGCGACACCATTCTGTAGTCCTGTGCTAACTTATCTTTAGGCTGCCTTTAACTCTCTGCCAAGCAAAGAGAAGATATTCTGCAGATTCATATCTCCATTGTATGTGCTCAGGCTAAACTTCTTCTTCTGGCTTGATAGGCAGTATTATCTTAATGCTATGGCCCTCTCAGTAGTCCATCCATCGTCCCGACTTATCCAGCTCCACTACCCAAATATAAGTCGATAAGTCAATGCAGAAAACAGTGATGATATCTGTACATTATAATTACACAGTATAAGAATTGTTTTAAGAAACAATCAAAAATGATGGCTCTCCACTCTCTCATAGTTGTCTTTGTGTTTTTTCTGTTATTGGCTTCTGACATGTACATGTCATGGGTGGTGTGCCATTACATAGTTATTTTACCACAATACATTGTGACCAAACAAATTCCTAATGTATTTCAGATGGAAAAGAATTGGGACAAAGCAGTAATTTGGTTTTGACCATGTAGACTGAGGACTTGATTGAGACTTGTGTCCCATGGCCTGTGCAGCCATTTGAGGCTGAAACACACAGAAAACTGAAAATTTAAACATTTTGACATCACAGACTTTCACTTGACTGTAAAACAAAAAACAATAAGTAACTGTGTTTAAGTGCAGGGCGTAATTGGACAGCCACATTGCTGCCACAGAACACAGAAGAGCAAAATAGGACATGATCCTTTTTTTCAGCCACAAACAGCATTGCAAGTTAGTCTCTGTCTAATCCTGGAACGCTGCAAGCCAACAGTGTTTCTTCTTTATTCAAATGAGAGGCAGTGACTTGTGGTATGTTGCTGCCGGTGAGGTAAGACTACCTCAGCACTAAAGTTGACTTGGTCATACCTCTGTGACCAAGCAGTCCGATGAAACGTGCCCTGGCTGCTACCAGATGATATAAGAGAAATCAAAGGAAAAGTTTTTCAAGAAAGAAAAGTTTGAAAATGAGAGCATGAGATTAAAGCGGAGGTGGATGGAGTGAAAGAAGAATGAGCGTGTGTTACATGGATATAGCTTGTTAATGTGAGAAAGCCTCAGGTCTGACAGCATGGGAGAGGAAGCGGAGAGGCACTGCTATCCCTGTAGCATCCTGCACACCAGCCTGCAAGTTAATGCTAACACCTTGACTCATTAACATGGAGCACACACACACATAGGGCACACACTCCGCATACTGCCTTCACACATGGACACACACAAGCACACACACACACAGAGCATATGCATAAACTTCGAGTGCATGCACTTATTTGCTGTGAACACACAGACACACTCATTATCATTATCTTTCATCAGCACAATGGGCATTAAATATGGAGTCTGCTTTAAATTAATGCTGCTTAGAGATAAATCAAATCAAAGTTTAATAAAAGCAGAGAGAGAAAAAAAAAGAAAAGAGTGCACTCTAAATAATTCCCTTTCATGTGTGTGTTTGTGTTTGTGCGCTTTGGCCTGGTGCTGAAACTACTGCAGCCCAATGGGCCTCTCAAGGAACTGACAGCACGTCTGTTTCGTGCAATGCAGCCTCCTAGAAAACCCAATATCACTTACACACACACACACTTACTGAGACAAGGTTCTGCATGACAAAACACAGACACATCTGCTCTCTCACCCCCTCGCTGTGTGTGTATGAGTACCCAGCATGTAAACCTGTGCGTGTCTATGTGTATTTATGTGACAGTTGCTGCCAGTTGCTACAGGCTAATTCACTGCAGTGAAAAATTGGATTTAATATGATAAATTACAGTCGTGTTGATTTATGTCTGCTTGAGTTTCCTGAGCTGTTTAAAAACCAACTCAATCTCATGTAGAAAACACATGTTAAAGGTTTGAGAGCGGGAACCCTCATAATTGCTTTTATCATTGTTATCATGCTTTTAGCATTTATCAGTGTTTCCTTTAAAACAGTGATTGAAAACAAATAGATATGTCCACAGGTGTCAGAAAAGTGCATTATATGAGGCTGTTGATTTCAAGTGTGGTGTGCAGCTGCAGTGTATTAAGCTCAGACCCTCTGGGACAAAGAGGGAGAAATTTATGAGTTCCTCTGTTCTGACCTACAGTAGATGCCAGATCTTCAAGGTGCTGAATCAGGGAAAAGTTGTTCCCTATGACAAATAACTTCTCACCTAGAAATGTCATTTATCGATCAGGTTTGATATCAAACTAGAAATGTACAGGTATTTGGCACTGTACAGCTTTGTGGTTAGTTGGATATCATTTTTTATTGGAAAAAAGTTTCCTGCTTGTATGATTACCCAGTGTACACTGACACAGTGTTACATTTTTTTTCTTGTTTTTGTTTTTTACTTTTCAAAAGTCTCTGAAGCCCATTCAGACTCATTATGAACATATTATTGATATAAGATATAAATAAGAATTTCTTTCATGTGAGATAAAACATTTTTACAGTCAAACCCACCTACACTATCTGTATCACCATCACATGCCACTTAACAGAATACTGTACTTTTCGAGATTGTCCTCCCAGGAAGAACAAGCATCACTCGTCTCAGCAAGCACCCCATTTGACGTATGTTTATGTTCAAGTGACAAAGCCGTCTGTCTGCTGTAATGTCAGCGGCCAAGCGGAAGTCAGCTGATGTTATTATAAAGTGGCAAAGTCTGTGTTGGGAGATGGTTATGCTGGATAGATCAACAAAACATTGGACTTAACAAGGGAGACCACTGTTTGTTCCCCCTTTCTTGATGAACATGATCATTCCCTAACTTCAGATACATATTTATAATCTTTCCCTCAACATAACCAAACTTAAACCATAGCTAAAACATCTAAAGATACGACACTATTTAGACATATATTACAAATTGCATTGATTTGCAGTCATATTTATGACCCACTGATAAATATAAGCAGTTTATTCCATTTTCTTTTAGCTCTGGTTTGGTCTCCACCAACACCCGAGAAAAACATCCACCTTTTTCGCAGCTAGATGTTCCTTTTTCTTCATCATAAAGTTGTGAACTTTGCCTGGCTCCAATTTGGTGCTGGGCACGTAGCGTTCAGTGGGTTTATTACAGCTTTATGCTGAAGACAGCTGCCTGCTGCTACTACTGCAAACGAGGTTGATTAAAGTGGTGTGAATGAACCATACAGTAAATGTGCCGTAAAATCAAACAATAACAGAAAAAAGGCCAATAGAAAGCTCCATAGAAGTGCATAGTTGGATAATCATTTTATATGGTTCATCGCCAGGAGCGACCATTTTCATATAACAAATAGTCATTGGACTGTTCACTGCTATCATTCTGTTTTCCCACCAACACATTTTTACGGCATATTTCTGACATGCACAATCTTTCCACTGTCAGAAAGAAGATAGTTGGATACACAGAGGATGAATGGATGGTTCGGTGAACAGATGACTCACCTGTCTTTTCCTGATTATAGTCTTGTGGAGAAGTCAAGCTGATGTTGTGTTACAATAAAGTGTCTATATCCAGGTGTGAAGCTGTGAGTCACCTTGATGTGTGTTCAGCTCGAGAAGCAAAACTTTTCCCAAGAAAAGCTCCTGGACCCTGACTGTGAAATGTACACATACACGATTTACAACTCTTTGTTCTTACAGGCTCAAACCTCTCTCTTTCTCTCTCTCTCTCTCTCTCTCTCTCTCCCATATTGTTGTGACAAGGCCAGTGTCATTATAAGTGTCTGAAAACAGCCAAGGCCGTTGCCACCTCTCTCTGTCAGTTGCCATGGTGAGAGTGTAAAGATGTATAGGGCTGATAGAACATGATTGAGTGTGTGTGTGTAGGTGTGTGTGTGTGTGTTTGTGTGTTTGAGAGAAATCACGGAGAACAACAGTTGGAGAGGGAAAAAAAAGGAGAAATTCTGAAATTAATAATTAGAAACTGAACAATAGCCATGATTATCTTTACTCTTTTGTTCGCATCATTCCTGAAATATTTCCAAGCAATAGTAGGGGGATAGAGAAAGGTAGCTGAAATGAAAAAATGTGTTTAAGGAGGAGGGAAGCAAGGTCAGTGTTTCTTTTTTCCTCTTTACCTTTTGCAAATTACAGTATGTGTGGGTTTCTAGTTTCACAAAGAAAGGGACAAGCCATAGAAGGAGAGAGGTTTAAAGAATAACTTATGAAGAGTCAATGGAAACCTGTTGTATCTAAAAGTCCAGCCAAGGTCACAGGCTTGAAAAGCAGAGTGGTTTCTGTATTTTCTATAGATGAACACGTGAAAGGAGACCTCACACATATTTGTCAGCCCAAGAGAGAGGGGAATGCAGACCTCAACAAGCTGCACACACACTTCAGTCACACTTCAATCTATAGCGATGTCCTTCAATTCAGTGCTGTTAAATTAAAAAGGTGGTCTGAAAGCAGAACACGCTCTGGCTGAAGGAGGGAAGGTGATTGTATGTGAGGTTTTTGTTGGTGAGAAAGTCAACGTGATCAGTGCAACACTCAAGATGTAATATCTTGTCGCACAGATCACAGTGTTTTCTGTTTTTGCGCTTGTTGGTCAGTTTTGATATGAATATTAATGAGAGTATTCTGTCTTGGAGCACTTGTGAAAGCGCATAGGTGTGTTTGGACTGTCTCAAAAAGACAAATCTGCATTTAAAGCACGTGCTTTTCTACAAGCCAATTCAGTTTAATTGTCACATATAATCAAAGGGAGTGCAATCAGGTGAAATGCCACATATGCTGAATGTAAAAACAGAGTTGTCACAGATCTAATGCTAACATGGATAGCAGAAAATTATGTGCACAGAAAGCAAATGGGCTTTGAATTCACATTTTAATGTGACCCTTTTTATATAAAAAAAGGTATGATTATTGATATTTACTGCAAAGATTACTAAACATGTTATATGTTAATAATGTTGGATGGAGAGATGAAAATCACAAAGTCTCTCAAAATCTCAGAATATCTTGAAACTAAATTGTAGTTTCTGTGTATGTATATTATCCAAATGGGTCTTTATTATTCATTATGTGGTAAATTTGAGTATTCTTAAATCATTTTTTAAGTAAAAGTGAGCTTTTTATATGCATACTCCAGTATGTGCCTATAGAGAAAGTCTGAATGTGTTTTTATTATTATTTATTTCTTGTATTTCCATCCCTACATGAAAGTGGGGTCTTATGCTGAGGCTAAGTACCATAATATTTTAATTCCAACATTTAAAACAAGCTCATTAAAGACTAAATATAACAATTCTATTCTTTTAAAAGAAAAGCAGGTCTGGGTGAAAGGCCTCCTTTATTTGTGCTAAATACACCCCAAAGTGTGTGTGAAGCACTCTGCTTTAGACATTAGATTAAAGAGGGGTTTTATGTGCCGGCCTGTATTACCATATAAGAGGCTGGTGTGTTTTTGTGGAGTATCTGGGGATTGCATTGAAGTGTATGACGGCTTCGTTCACTGTGCTACACCAGCGCACACTGAAGTGTACGACTGGAATTTGTGTGTGTTGTCCGTTTGTGTTGAAGTGACTCGTTGAAGTGTGCTGTCTTCGCTTTTACAGAGGCAAATTTCTATGCTATTATGGTTAAGAGGTGTTTAAACATTTTCTCCAATTATATCACATCATTTTAAAATCAGATTTTCTTTACCTCTTCCTGACTTTGCATATGCTGCTCCACACTCATGGTATTGCACCATTTTATGGCGATTATTGAGGGGAATTATCCAAAAGAGAGTTTTGTCATTAGCAATTCATCTTTTTTAATATTATTTGATTTACCATTTAGTGTATAAAATAATTCAAAATTGTGAAAAATGCACTCACACCATTTGATTGCTGAAGCTGAAACACCTTGTTTTTCATGTTGCTCATTTAGATTGCAGAAAAGCCTCTTTTTGTGTCGTTCACGATGCTAAGTGTCATTTTTCCTTAAGGCTCAGATTATACTCACTTGTGTTATTTTTGGCTGAATTGAAATAAATTGCTTTGTTTTTCTGAATTCCTTTCTTAGAGCAGTAATTTTCTTTTAGAGGCAGCGTTGCTTTGTGTTTCAGTAGATGACAGCATTGTAGTGCTCAGTTGTGGCTTGTTTTCCAGTGGTTTGCCCAGGCCGATTAAGTGTGTAGTGTGACGTTTGAGATAATCACTGTTTGATGTCTGAGATGTGCACTTGTGAGCTGACAGGTTATTATGTCTGGTACTTGAATGGGAAATAAGGCACTGTTCTGCATATTCAGATTTGTTGTTGTGTAGTTCATAGCTCTCATTCCATGATAAATGTAAATGCATGGGAAGTTCTTCATGGACATAGTGTTTTTAAACCAAAAATTGAATTTACAGGGGTAAAACACAATATCAAACAGACACTTATATTTAGATCAAAAAGAGGTAAATTAACTAAAATTTATTTTACCTTGATTTCAAATCTTTTAAATATTTTTAAGTTTAACTCAAAAGTTGAGCTAATCTGTTTCATCAGGTCTGTGTTGGTGTGGTTTAAGCAGATTAATTTGACAGTGGCCTGGCAACATGCAAACAAACCCACAACTGCCGTCACATTTTAAACAAATTGCTGCTCAACTGTGATTGGTGTGTGATATCACCTTTTTCCAAATGATCTCTAGTCACTTCAAACAAATGAGAAAAGCACAAACAGAAACGTAAAATAACGAAAACTGATGTGAAACTGATTAAGAAATTATGTTTTCAGTGGTTTTAAAATGCCCTATTTTGTAGTTATTCTGTAAAAGTTACTCTGTAACACAGTTGGATGTGAGCTTTCCTGTGAATAAGAAAAGAAACTCAGACTTGATTCTTTTAAAGGAACAAATTAAACCATAAAAGCATATTGTTCTTTGATTCTCTGTTTTTGATGCATAAAGAGTCAACAAAACTCTCTACATCCTGCGGTTGTGAAAACATCTAATTACTGAATTAAAGGAGTGTGTGTTGAAGTGCTTCTCCAGTAAAATAACAGAAATAATTTGTAATTTGATGCCACCCATGTGAGTAGTATTTCTTTCATTTTAACAGTGTCTCCTATAAATGATGTTTATATATAACTTACTAGCTACTACTTACTGCTGCCCTGAATATGTTTTCCCAACATAACAATGAGGTGCTTATATTGAACTTTCTGTAAATGTATTTCATTTGTTTTCCATACCATGTCTGTTGTAGGCATGCAACGCATTGTTTTATACAGTAATTCTTTTAAATAACTCAAAGCATTGGTTAAGGTCAGAGAGAAATTGTGTTTTTGGTCTAAACTCAATAACAGGACAATAATTTTTATTATTATTTCTGTCCTACCTTCCACTCAAACGTCGTCCCTTTGACTTCTGTGCAAAACAATTGAAAAGATGTCATTCCTCCTGGACTTGAAAATGCCATATATTGGCAGTGAATGCTGTAATTTATGTAACTGGTAAAATAAATTAGTTCTATATAAACACATTTTGTAGAGTTGTATATTTTGCTAAGTGATGTTTGTGTTTGACTTGTAGGCTGGCAATGGTTACACAAATCCTGAAACATTTTGTGATGAATCATTTACACCTCATTTCTCTCTCTCTCTCTCTCTCTCTGTCTCTCTCTCTCTCTCAGGTTACTATGGGAGAGGCTGCACGGACGCTTGCCATCTGAATCCGTGTGAAAATGAGGCTCATTGCCACAGGAAGCCCAGCTCTTCCCATGGATACATCTGTGACTGTGGAGACAACCACTATGGGCAGTACTGCCAACACAGGTACACACACGCACACGCACGCACGCGCACACACACACACAGATACACACACACACACACACACACACACACACAGTTTTTGGAATGTTTTTATTTGAAAGTGTTTTTTTTTTTTTTTTTTTTGCTTTCATGTCATTGAACTCCTTTTATGGCCACGGAACTCGATGATGTCACATGTTAATTTCACATATAGACTATAGGCTGAACCCAGTCAGTCTCCCTCTGTTTACCTTCAGAGAGAAGAACACAAGTGAGTTATTCTGTGTTTGGAAACATTTGACTGCAAAAATGTCTTCCTCAACTTCAACTTCAGGTAATTCAAATGAAAACAACGAGTATACACCAGCCACACCATATGAAGTTCAGAAGCATGATATACTGCTCAGCAGCACCACACGCTATCAGGTTATAGACTTTAATGGTGAGGGATCTTTTGGAAAAGTCGCCAAATGTGTCAATTTAACGACAGGCAATCAAGTGGCAGTGAAGATCCACAAAGACAATGAAAATGTCTCAAAAGTCATTCGAAAGGAGGTAAAAATGCTACAAGCGATCAGGACTCTAGATCCAGACAAAAACAACATTGTCAATTTCATGGAAGATTTTAGGTTCAATAACCTCTCCTGTCTGACCTTTGAAATGCTGGACAGGAGCCTTTGGGACCTGATGGAAGAGAGAGGCTGGATTCCATTAAGTCTTAATGAAATTCGTCCTGTAATCCAGCAACTCATGGTAGCATTTGATGCTTTAAAGAGTGTTGGTATCCTCCATACAGATTTAAAGCCCGACAATATAATGCTGGTCAACCACAAGGATCAGCCATTTAAAATCAAGCTCATTGACTTCGGTCTGGCCAGACGGGTGAGCAAAGTGCGCATCGGGACAATAATGCAGCCTTCTTCATTTCGGGCTCCAGAGGTGACCTTAGGCCTCCCTCTGACTGAAGCAGTTGATATGTGGGGAGTGGGATGCATTATGGCATTCTTGTATTTTGGTAGGGAGCTTTTCCCGAGAGAATGTTCATATAATTTGATTAGATCTATAGTGCACCTGCTGGGTCAGCCTGAAGACCACTTGTTGATTGCTGGAGTATACACCTGGGCATATTTCAGCCTGAATGACGACCCCCACAGTCCAGGGTGGAGGCTGAAGTCGCCAGATGAGTTCAAAGAGGTGACAGGTACCCAAGCCCAATTTATGTTCACCTTTTTTGACTTTGTTGAGAATTTGGAGGATGCAGTACGAACATACCCAGCCAAAAAAAGCGATATTGAGTATGACGATAGAATGGCATTCCTAAGCCTCCTCAAGTCAACTCTTGATCTGGATCCTGAAAGGAGAGTCACTCCCAGGGACTCTTTGAAGAACCCTTTTCTGTCAATGGTTCACCTGGAAAATAAGATGGACACCAGCTCATATCCAGATGAGGCACTTCAGTGCATGACTTTTTCGCCCTTGAATCATCTAGACTCAGAACCAGAGTCAGATGATTCTCAAGGCGACACTGACATGGACTCAAGTGAGAAGACAGATTCCAGCTATGAAAAGTCAGACCCTCAAGCTATCGAGGCTGACTCAAACATAGAGCCATCTTCTGCCAGTCTCAGTGAAATAATTACTGAGAATTCCAGTGCTCGAGATGCCGACATTGAGAGTTTCTATGATGATAATTCAGACACTGAAGACTGTAGCAGTGAAGATGAAGACAGATGTTCAGACACTGAGAGCTACATCTGTATAGAATCACTCACTGACAGCCTGAGTGGTTACGATGCGGACATGGAGAACAACAGCGAAAAGTCTTCTGACGTCGAGAGCAGCATTGATGGAGATCCACACACCAGTGGTAACAACACAGATGTTGAGAGCTCTGTTGATGATGACCATATACGACCGACCAGAATGACATGCTTTGACAACCCGTGTTTCGCTGATGAAGACGATATTAAGCCAGTCTCCAGTGATTCCAGTAATGGAGAAACAACTGATCCAACCGAGCCAAGTCTTCATTTTCATGAAGCTTGCTCAGAAAAGAGACCATCTACTCCTGTTTTCTGTGGAGAAGATTTACCCCAAGTGGACCATGAGGAGCTGCAAGTGGCCCACATCATCAATGAGGAGAAGTTTACCAACGAGCTCCAGGCGGAGAAGAACAAGAACAAGCTTCTCCAAGAGGAACTGGAACGGCTCTGTATTTCATACCAACTGCTCATTGCAAGGTATGAAGATGATGTTCCCAAAATCAGAGAGCAGGCTGATGCCCTTCAGTGTGATCTTGATAATGAGATCTTGCAGAAGAAACACCTGCAATCTGACTTTGATGAAGCCACCGCTGCGCTCCAGGAAGAGAAAGAAAAGAACAAGACTCTACAACAGCAACTGGACAAAACGACTGTGTCACTCCATGAGGTCAACCTGAGATATCAAACTGATGTAACTGATGTCAGACAGCAGGCTGACACCCTTAGGTCTGACCTCGAGAGGGAACTCGAGCAGAAGAAACACCTGCAAACAACTTATGAGGAGCTGCAAGAGGCACACAAACTGAACCAAGAGAAGTTCTCTGCTGAGCTGGATACAGAGAAGGAGAAGAACAAGATTCTCAAGCAAGATCTGGACAAGATCCGTACTTCACACTGCGAGATTAGCCAGAGGTATAAAACAGATGTCATCATGGTGACACAGCAGGCGGACACCCTTCAGCATGAGATCCACAACTTGAGGGCTGAGCAGGAAGCCCTCCGTCAAAAGATGGTGGAAGAGATCACTGTCCTGCAGCAAAATGTCCTTGAGAAGGAGAAGATTTTTGGGAGAGAGCTGGACGAGCTGAAAACTCAGCTCAGTGTTCAGATCTCACTCAACCTGAAGCTCTCCACTGAGCTCCAGGCTGAGAGAGAGGCTCCCCAAAAAATCACTGGCCGTGATGACGACTGTGAGGATAAGCCCAGCAAGCGGCAGGAATCTATCCCTAATGCAGAGCCCCTTGAACCAACAAAAGAGGCTGAAGTTCCAGAGGAAATGCCGTGCGAGCAGCAGGAGACCATCAGTCTTGCACCGGCCCTCGTATCCCAGAAAGGGGCTGAGGGAAATTTTCCACAGAGGACAGCAAAACCACCTTCTGTCTGGAAGAGAGCCCGTCACTTTCTGGGGTTGAGGAAACCAAAGAGGTGGAAGAAGAAGAAGGAGGAGGTGTAAAATAACATCAAGTTTTGTGGGTTTTCTCCAGGTGCTCTGGTTTCCCCTAAAAAAAAAAAAAAAAAAAAAAAAAAAAAAAAATCAAAGTTCAGATATTGTTATATTTGTTATATTTTGTATTTTGAAGTTTTTGTAGTTGTACAGTTGTTGGTTGGAACCTGGGGCATTTTTACAGAAACTTCCTCTGTCTGTGTCTTATTTTGATTTAAGATGACATTACAGAAACATGTCTCCTAAAATGATATCAGGATTTGAATTTAGATGATAATATCCTAACTGAATATAAAAATACAATATTCATTCAAATATTTAATTACTGTATTTCTTTTTTGTTTATGCTTAATTCATTTTTTGTCCTTCACAGTCATCACGGAAGTTTTTTTTTAAAGCTACATTACAACCAGTTCTTTAGCAATAAAAACTGATTACAACATGAAATTTTGACGTAGAATGCCTCAGAATCTTACATATGGAACCTTCAAAGGTATAGCTGTGGTATTTTGAAGTGGGGTTGTATGAGGTACTTCTAGCAGTAGAGAAGGAGAGCTATGCACTGCTGTGGACAGGGTCAGCAGAAAATTATATTTTGTCCCACAATAATCAATATCTGTAAGTGTACACCATATTAAGAATATTTTCAATGCTTAGCCTTGCTGTCAGACAAACTTTTAATTTGGTGCTAACTTTAGAACTTCCAACAGCTGTCTGACGGCAAAGCAAATATTACAAGCAATCATGTGACATTGAGGGGGTCACAAAGCTCGTGGTAAAGACAGCTTTCCCAGTAAAATAACGAATGACATGTTTGGTATCAATAGATTCATTGCAGTCATAAAATTAATTTAACACTGGCTTCAGCACTAACTTAAAAACTGGGCTAACGGCCTTCAAAAGACAGTAATGTTAAAGCCAGATGATCCACCATCATTTTCAGAGGGTTCAAAGTAGGCCAAATAAACAAAGAACTGAGAATGAGGAGAATTCCAATATTTATATCATGGTGATCAATAAGGCAGAGTCTAATTCAAATCAAACCTTTGCTTCTATTTTTCACTTCCAGATGAAGTGAACTAACCATGCTACTCTAAGTGTATTCCAGATGCCGTGCTTCTGTTTTACTGATAGCAGCCTTTTGTTGCTCTGGCTCAACCCAGTTCATTTAGTAATATGCTTCATTACAGACTAACTACAAATAACTGACTACAGACAGTTATTACCCAGATGGTTTATTTACCACTTCAGCTTCAATCATGTTAATACAGGGATGAAACCTTTGGAAGATTGAAAAAGTGACACACAGGACAGACACACAATCCCTCAGAAATCATTTAATTGGATGTCTTATTTTGACTAAACAAAAAAATATAAAGAAAAAACTATGACATTCAGAGGTTTCATTCATATGTCAGCACTGCAAAAAACACAACAAAGGGAATTGCCCCATCTAAATAATTTATTGTTTATGGCCTGCTAGGATTGTCAGATACTGTATGGCTGGAAGATTTGGCTTTTTTTGGTTGACATAACGAAGCATTTGAATGTGCTAAATGTTAACTTCTAAGGACATAACTGCTGGTGTTATATATCTGTAGATGTGACCCAAAATATTACTTTGTGAATTGATCTGGTGAAAGAGAAAAGTGATACGTTTTAAACTTAAATGTTAACCGACTTTGCATTACTCATAATAAGTCCTGTTTAAAATGAACATGAGGTGAAGATTTGTATCAAATTCATGCAAGTTTAACGTATTCCATAAAATTTATTCTGTTATCTGACTACAGAAAGGCAGAATTGGTTTTTAGGTTTGTTCACGCCTGATTGGCTTAGATTTGGTTACACTCTCATTTAAAAAAAATGACAATGAAAATAAAATTGTTACAGAACAGTGCATTTGTTTGTAACTGTTATTGTTCATTTTTTTATTTTTAAAATGTTAGTATTGGCCCCCGGGCATCTTCACAGTGTCAGATCTGACCCTCTTTAAAAGAAGTTTGGAAACCCCTGTATTATATGATATAATTGATTATAACTATATGTGCTTTGCGATAAGCTGGCGACTTGTCCAGGGTGTACCCTGCCTCTCACCCAAAGTCAGCTAGGATAGGCTCCAGCCCCACTGTGACCCTGATGAGGATAAGAGGTTACACATGATGGATGGATGAATTACACCTATCAACTTCACTGTCCATTCTCCATTACTGTCCATTATCTCATACATGATTTCCTGTGAAAAGTGCGGGGCAGGGTTCCAACATCCTTTGGGGGCTGCATAACGAGTCGGTAGTCTCCTTTAATCCGGATCCTTTCCTACACCTGCCAAACACCAGGCCACATATACTAAATAAATTGTGTCATTCACTACTCTTCTTTTAAGCTGTACAATCTCATTACAACATATAACAGTCCATCCGCCTAAGTAGCTGCCAGTAAATCACTATTATCGTAGACAATAAGCAGTTGTTACTGCTGACGCAGTGGATCAGTGTAACTTCCTGCAGAGTTTAGTGGATCATTTCCTCCACACAGCACGAAACAAGGCAGATTCAGACTCTGATGGATTTCAGAGAGTTGTGTTGTCAAAAAGACTTCACCCAGTCAAATGTAAGAGCCAAACACAGCAATAACCAAGATAATAGATACTTCATTTAAAACACAAACACTCGTTTTGGTGTAGCTGAGGCTAATATAGTTCATAGGCTAAAACCAACGTAAGAGGACAAGAGTAGCGTAACGTAATTAACATACTTTTAATGCTTCTACACACACATACACACACACACCTGACTCAGCATTTGAACTCTAGTTTACCTGTGTGATGCCAACACAGTCGAAAGCTCTTTGATGTTGTTTGTAGTCCAGCTACGCTCTGTTCAAGTGTGCTTGTGTGTGTGTGTGTTGGTAGCCCTGTTGTCCCACATCTCCAGCCTTGCATGTAATCCACTGTGGAATGAATGTAGACTTAACCTAATAAAGCAGACACACACACAGACCAAGGTTTTCTGTGTGTGAACTGTGTGTGAAGGGAGCATGACCCTCACTTTACCCCTTCCTTCCTTGCTGCCTGAGAAATCCACACAGCTTTAAATTTATCTCATGATCTCTTGTTTGTGAGTGTGTGTGTGTGTGTGTGTGTGTGTGTGTGTGTGTGTGTGGATCTAGTTGGTTCCACACACACACACACACACACACACACACACACACACACACATTGTTGTGTTGGCTGCTGGTGAAATATCTCTCTCTCTTGCCTCTCCTCACTGCTGTGATTTTGTGAAGTTTGACTCATTAATCAACTTCCTACTAACTCACATCGATTGGTTGAACAAAAGGAAAGATGATAATATATATAAAATATATTATAACATTAAGATATAACATTAATAATGGTTTAATCATCTTTCGTATAGGTCCATATGTTAAGTCTAATCATATAAGTATCAAAAATGTCCATGTTGTGGCAGTGAGATTTTTATCCTGGTCAGACAAAATAAGCACTTCTTAGTGCTCTGGTTATTTTTTAGCATCTCGACAATGAGACAAATGAGAACTTGTATGAGCTCTGAAGCTAACATGATAAATAATCTTAATTACCTGGCAGTTTGAACTAATTTCTCATTTAGAAATGTCTATTTATCAGAGCACAGCCAGCGCAGCTTCCTGATAAGACCCAGCCTCTGTTTCTCTGCTCCTCTTTCCACAGTTATAATTAGACAAAACATTTGACTGTCTGGATGTGTTTGCTCTGCTCTTTAAGCAGCCAAAAAATACACAGCAGGGAGAGACTCTTCATTTGGAAAAGTGTTTCTGTCTAGAGATGTAATAAAAAATCTCAGGAGAAATAGAGTCAATCCTGATATTCTTTTCAGATCACTGATATCTGAATTCTCTCCTAAACTCCCCGTAAGGAGCAATAACGAGATGCACACGAGAATCTGCATCAACTGTGAGAAGCGTTCATCTCCTCGCATGCAGTGAAATGTGAGCAAACAGAACTAAAGTGACACGTACAATAAGCCAGATAGTGTCAAAATCTGAGGGGAGTTTATCTGGAGCAGAAATTCAGCAGTTTTAGTCTAAAACCCACACTCATTTTAAAATGAATGAATAGCTAAAGGTGTTTTTGCTTTAATGTCATTCTTCAGATTTTGAATAATAATGGTTGGCATCTATAACTCAACACATGCTGAAGTGTTTCTTGAAGTGTATACTCTTCAACTCGTGTCTGTGCTGATAAACACCCTCATTCTTTTTCTCTCTGGTCTCTCGCTTCAGTACCAATATTTCAGTTTGATCCCTCTTCTTGCTTCCTTCGTCTCTCCTTTTCTCACTGACTGTCTGTCTGTCTGACTGTCTCTCTCTCTCTCTCTCTCTTTTTTGCTTTCATCTCCTTTTTCCCAACTCATTAGTTTGTCATTAGTTAGAAATAAGAGGGAGAGATGATTCCTTTGAAGAACAGACACAGTTCTTTTGACAAGCTCTGTTGCTTTCTGTCTTTGTCTTGACTTCTTACTGATTTTAACTGTTGGTGTGTGTGTAGAACTGACCATCAGTGTCCCAGGGGTTGGTGGGGATCTCCCACCTGTGGACCATGTCACTGTGACACCAATAAAGGCTTCGACCCCAACTGTAACAAGACCAGTGGACACTGTCACTGCAAGGTAAACAGGAAACACATGCACACTGCAGCTTCCAGGCATTTGTGGATAGAATACTAATTTGTATATTACTTAGCAAAGTGTATAAAAAGATATTTTGACATACCTTTGGCTAAAGTAGAAAAGGGCTGTTTGTTAAACAAGCATCTGAATATTAACAGTTACAGATCTGTACCTGCTTTTTATTCCCTCAGCTGTAGATGTAGCTTTTATAGCTGGTCAGAGCTCTGTTGAACAGTTACAGCTGCTGGTATAAAGTAGATTTTTTATATCATCACAGTGAATACTAATGCTGTTAGGATTAGAAGGACTTTAGTGGTGTAACTCTATAGATCACTTTGGCTTTGGTTTAACCCAGACACACAGTAATCGTCTCACAGTCTGATGGTCTGACAGCCTAAGGCCGACATACAAGCTACATGAACCGTGATACAATGATCATGGACATTTTTGCCATGTATAAATGTGTGTGTATGTATATTGATATGTTGTGTGTAGCGCCATGTTTAACCCGTTTTATCCTGACCTTAATCTGATCTTTTGACCTTAATCTTTAATCTCTGTTATTGCCCTTGCAAAAAGGACCTAACCATGTGTTGGCCTGTTCACTCCTTTTACTTCTTTTTTTTTTTTTTTTAAAGTGAAGCTTGAATTAAAAGCTGCTTGTCATGCTTACAATGTAAGAATGTTTTAATTCAGCCTACATGCATACCATTTAGGTCAAGGCTGAAATTACAGTGCATATTATAAGATGACTGTCTCCACGGTCAGAAATCTTTTTAATACCCTTTAGTTAAATTACTGCGTTGAGCTCACATTTCCCTGTAAACACTGTTGCTCCTTCCCAGGTGTTATTCTTTGACTCAAGTTGTCAAAGATGATAATCTTGTTGAAGTGATTTTCCAACAGCTCTCGATTCCCTTGATCATCTCCATTACTGAGACATAAAAGTCAGAAACCCATGTGTTCGTGTGTTGAACCATAAAGTAACAACAGATTACTTGTGAATTTCGTCTTGTGAAATGCAACATAAAACCGCTAAAGCCTGACAGCCTCGTCAGAGATAATCTCTATGAGTTTGGTAAAGCTTTCCTTAAAGATCCCCTCCAGAGTTCCAGATGTTTTATGATATATAACAATACTTAGAAAGCTTGGAGTAATAATTCGTGGCTGATATGTTTTCCTCTAAACAATTAAATTATAACTAGTAAAAAAACATGAAAATTGCAACTGTTTGTGCAGAGAGACGTTCCCCCTTCAGCAGATAAATGTGAAAACAAACTATAAATTGCACATGCATCATTCTGCACAGTGAAGCTCAAACATCTAAGTAAAGTAGCAATAAGTAAAACCCATTTTTGAATGGAGGAGGTCTTCAGGATTGAAACCCCGATGCTGCACCATCATTTACTTTCCAAAATGCAGCGTTAAATATATAATCTCATACATTTTTAGCAAACTAAATAATTAACTGTTTTCCTTTGTCTCCAGCTCTTTAATACATCATGCATGGATTGTTGCTCTTGTATTTAATGTCTCTATTATAGCATGTCCCCTTTTGTTTTTATTGTATGAATCTTACTGTAATGCATGTGGTGATGTAATCGCTGACACTATTCTTGGTACCGTGACATTTTACATTCGTCTGTCTGAGTTTTGATCTATGTGCCTACTCACGCACACCCTGTCTGTTCGTGTGTGTGTGTATTCAGGAGTTTCACTATCACCCGCGAGGCTCTGACACCTGCCTGCCATGTGACTGCTACCCAGTGGGTTCCTTCTCGCGGTCATGTGACCCAGAGACAGGCCAGTGTCAGTGCAGGCCAGGTGTGATTGGTCGACAGTGCAACACATGTGATAACCCCTTTGCTGAGGTCACGAATTCAGGTTGTGAAGGTGAGTTGGTTATCTTCTTTGTTTCAGACGTTTTGATCAAACTTTTGGAAATTCAGTAATTTAGTAAATCTCAAACACTGCAGATTGGATTTCAAAAAAGTCTCACTACTGCATTGTGTTCTTTTTAAAATAACAGTGACTTGTTTAGCAGGAGCCTCTGAGATTACGTGTTAAAACAAGATTTACTGACGGGGGACAGAATCATTTGTGAAATCTGACTTTTCCAACTACTTTATTTTGATGGTTAAATGTGTCACAGCTCACTTGTGGTTTGTTGACAAAAAGAAACAAATTATCAACAAAAACTGTCGGCTTTTGAACAATAGTTTTCAAAACTTGATTTGATATTGACGCTTCATCAGTGTTGTTCTGCAACAATAGCCAAAATCGTTTGTTACCTTCTTTGTTTCTTTAGTAGGATTGTCTCTTGTCAAGTAGTACAGAAACCTTACCTTGTGTAATTTTTAATATTGATTTAAAACCACTCTTCAAACTCAGTAATCTATCCATAGCAGCAAGTAAACATGAATGAAAATAATGAAGCACTACTGGGCTTCCACCATATTTAATCATAACTGTGTAATCATAGGATTTCAGTTTTTTCTTATATTCTGTTGTTCAAAATGATCATATTTATCAAACTTGTGTCCAAGCCTAAAATAACAAAGAGACTGTTAATTATATTCATCTTCTTTGTAACAAATTCTCTCTTCATGTTTTTTCTCTTCTCTGTCACTTTCCTGTTTCCCTTCTGTAATTACTTCCTTTGATTTGTATTTTATTCTCTGACACTCTTTTCAATTTCTTCTCTGAAAGTCAAAAGAAAACATTTCCACATCCACGTTTTTAATTAAAAAGTGAATCGAACTATAAGGATGATATTAAATGGTGTTTCGTCTCTCTGCAGTCATTTATGATGGTTGTCCAAAGACCATCACTCAGGGGATCTGGTGGCCTCGGACCAAGTTCAACCTGCCTGCCGCAGTGCCCTGCCCGAAAGGCTCCGTCGGTCTGTAAACACTAACATGAGTGCACTCAAACACATGGATGTATGGATATACTGACATACAACCTAATGTCAGTTTTGAACTTCATTTTAATTTATACATACCATGTCCTCTCCTCCTTACAGGTGCGGCCATCAGACACTGTGATGTAGAGAGAGGATGGCTGGAGCCAGACCTTTACAACTGTACCTCACCTCCATTTGTGGAGCTCAATGCTGCTGTATGTAAAGTTATACAACTAATGTCATTACACATATGTCTTTATGAGTCGCAAAGCTTGTACTAAGTCCAGAAGAAGTGCTTAAAACTCACCCTTAACACCTGATTGCTTATTCTGTATCACATAACTCCAATTGTGCTGTTTGCATGCAGATATTTTATATATGTAAACAACTTTGAAAGTAAAGAATTGGAGGTACAATGCAATGTCTCAATGCAATACAGTACCTCTTTGTATACATTCAGTAGTGTTGCTGTAGATATTAATATTATATAATATAATATTAAACCCCAGTAATTGTTAAATACATGTTAAAGGGGGATAGATTTTTCATGTCATGTTGGTGTTTGTATGTTTAGCTTGATTCTCTGGAGCGTAATGAGACAGAGCTGAACACCATCATGGAGAAGAAACTTGCCCATCAGCTCCGTGATGTCACCGAGGCAACCGCCCGACTCTACGGCAATGACTTGCAAATCGCCGAAAGACTGCTGTCCCGCCTCCTGACCTTTGAGACCCAACAGAGCGGCTTTGGACTCACTGCTACTCAGGACGCACATTTCAATGAGGTAAAAGGAATACATAATTAAATTTTCTCTGTGTCTTTTACTCTAATATTTTTCCTTGCAGAGGCCTATTGTGGAACAAATGAAGACATATTTGTCATTAACAAGGGCTGTTTACCAGCTGTTATGATTCACCTCACTGTTTAAATCCAAGAGAAACCTTTGGGAAAATATTGGGCAGTAGCTCATTGCGACAAAAGACAAATTAATTACACTAGTAATAGTGTGAGAAAGAGGTTAGAAATTGTCTAATTTGTAGTTGTGTTCATATTTTTTAATGATTAAAAATGATCAACATATTATATTTAAACCGCAAATATTGATGAGAGATAATTGAAATTATGTTCAAAATACAGCAAACATGCCAGTTGTAAAATATAGTTTGAAAGAGAGACCAGAAGCTAATAATCAGTTTGTGCTGTTGATATTAATGTGTGAAAATCTAAACATGTCATGAAACTCATAACTGTCACTGTGCCAGCTCTGTTTTGAACAGACTTAACTGGCACTGTCAACCAAGACAAGTGTAACCAACAAGCTGATGAACATTTAGGAATAGTAGTTTATGGAGCACACCTGCAAACCACAATAAATCTGTCAGTTTTGGGGTTTCATATTCTACAATCACAAATTGATATTTGAATGATTGATATATTTAAGTTATTCTAGGGATTGAAATGGATTTCCACTATATGTGGCTGCTAACAGCAACTGCAGAATCTGACATAAAATAGTTGCTGTTATTTAAAACAGTAGATATGATTGATACCTGGTACCTTTATGGGGCACAGACCGAGTGACTAGATAGTACAAGATGTCTTTTTTGAGAAATGGGAGGTAATGTTGCTATGGCGATGCAGTGACAGCAGCGCATAAAATATTACTACATGTCATTTCACACATTAACTGACAGATCCTCATTTTACCTGATACGACAGCTTCAGCTGAGGATGCAGGAGTTGACACAGGATCATTTTAGCCTGTTGGATTTTTGACATAAAGGCGCCAACAGTCATCTCCATATCATTTTGCTATAAATATTTAGCTTATATATCAAATTTAACTGACAAGAAATGAGTTGTCCATACATCACAAGTAAGTGGCTGTAGATATAATGCACCCCCCCTTTCCCTTTTAAACTACTTATTCAATTTACTGGCTCATGTGACAGTAATTGATAAATTGCACATCACTATGGAAACTGATGTGAACTTGACACCCTGCTTGCTGACGGTACTGTAAATATTTTCATTCATGAAGAGAATTTTAATATTAAATGTAAACTAGGCTTACTTTTCTGCCTGTCATTCAAACATTGTTACACTTTGCTACAATATACATCTTTGTATTGTCGACCAGCAGTACCAGTAGTAGTAGTAGTAGTAATAATAACAGTAATAGAAGTAGTCTTATAAGTAGTAGTATCTAAAGTAAGTCATTTTCATGGTGTGAAATGGTAATCTCACACTACACTCACCTGACATTTTTATGCATTCATCTCGAGCTGGTGAGTTGATTGATCACCAGGAGGTGATTCATCCATGTTCAATAGAGTCCATGGTGGGCAGTTAAAAAGGTTTTTTTTTTGCTCTCATCATTTTTCTACAGTTGACACAGGGAAGCATTTAATAATTAATGCTAACAGTGAGAATTTAACCACCTGATGACAGCTGTAGCAGAAGTAGCCACACCCTGCAGAGCTGAAACAGACTCAGTCATTGATAATGTCATTGTTATACAGCTAACAACGAGTTGCTATAGAAACTGGACAGTTGTGGTACTAACATCTGCATTTATCAGCAGAGGAATGTCATGTGCGTGTGTGTTTTAAATATTCAGTTTCATTTATAAATACTCATACTACTACTCATAATCACAATTTTTCATGTGCCTGCATGAATAGATCCAGCTCCCTTTACTCTGTTTCTCTAGTGGTTCTACAGTAAGAGTAGGTAAAAGGAAGAGTGTAGCTTTCCCTCTGTGGTGAACAATACAATAAAAAGCACTCACATTTATCTGATTTACAGCACACTTGTTGCACACTCTGAAATCCCAGATGCACGCTGTGGCTGCAGTTATGACATTGAACAAAAGCAAAATGATGTTAACACACTGGAAGTAGGTGTTTATGGTTTCATCATGTCATCCTGTATAAGTGTTTCTTTAACTGAATTATTCCCCTTCTTTTAAACAGCATAAATGTTATTAACTATTACTATTATTATCTTTAAATAAAACCTCATTTACAGCCAATCTTAAGTGAATAAAAGCAATTTGTCAGGGCACTTAAAAGCATCACAGCTGGAGCCTCACATTAAATACAGTACACTGCTTCCTGGGATCAATACATAATATTAGGCTAACAAGGACAGTTGCCATAGCAACACAGCAGAAACATTAATGACATCCTATAGTGAGTGAAATGAGAACCTTTTCCTGCCTGACATTTCCTCTAACTACTTCGCCTGACAGTAAATCAGAAATATGGCCATTGGGGTTTTAACATCTGGTTAGCTGACTCACAGCAGCATGAAGCAGCTATATGTTTCTGCAATAGGACAGTAATGATTTTTATTGTCATCTTGCAGTTTCTGGAACAAAAAACCTCAACTCGCCTCACTTGTAACCTTAACCTCTGACTCTCAAACAGGCATGTCGCCTACACCTCATCATCTCGAGTTAATGATGCAGCTCTGGTTTACACTGGCAGCACTGAAGTAGAGTTGCAGACAGCCCATTTTTTCTCTAGAATAAAAAAATATATAATAAATCTGATAATACTTGACACCTCACTTTAAACAGCAGCTATTAGGCCAGACAAACAGGTAATGTCGAACACAGTTACTATAGTAACCCAGCGGTGGTAACAGAGCCCTGTGGCTGCAGGAGAAACAAAGGTAGACAGGGAAGAAAGTGTTTTCACATCAGGAATGAAGCGATGAATAGAGGGAAAGGAGGAAGATGAAAACCTTTCAAGTTCAAGCTGTGATCCAATCCATCTGGATACTACCATACCTCCAGACTGGGCTCATGTCCCACAAAGCACATCGCAAAAATATGCCAAGGGGCAGAGAGCTTCAGATCTAATTTGTTCTTGAATAAAACATCTGAATTTCTTATAACACAATGTACTGCACAATAGTATTAAAAGGTTGATAATGTAATTATTTCTCACGGTGAGGTCTCAACAGCATTGGGAAGGGTGAGAAAAGTAGACCATTAAAAAAATGTGATGTGAAAAGTAATTTGTTTCAAATAGTTTGAATATGACAGCATGTTGCTGTTTGAGTAGCATATAAAATCTTTTTGTTGAACTGATTGAACTAGCTTTATGTTCCAGCCTGTTATCCATGCTGCTTCTCATTCCTGTGCCTCCTTCTCTATCTGTAATCCTGTCATCTGCTGCCTTTTTTCTCTTGTTAGTCTTCATTGTTTTTCTTTTCAGTAGATAAACACAGGCCATATGAGCTCAGTTCACAGCCTGCTTGGGATCCTCAGCTCCACCTTAAAATCGTTAATATATTGGCTTTTTTTAAAGCCATTAATGGAAACTGAACTGAACATGTTTAATGTGTATTTTAAGAACAAAGGAATCGTGGATATTGCAGTGTTTCTCACCTTCTTCAATCTGTTCAAGCACTCATCCCTATATACTGTATAAATACTGCACAAATAGTATAACGTATCGCATCATGTGCCACTATGGCTCCAAATTAGTAGTCAACAAGTGACACATTAGTGTTCATATCAACTGCGGAGGCCAATAAATAATAAGACCATGGAGACTAATAAATAAAAAAGGTACATATAAAAATAACATGATTCAACAAGGTCAGCAAAGGAAAAGTATGTAACAATTCAAACAAAGACTTTGAATACGTCTCCAATCCAAGCTTGTGTTTGTGTCTGCTGAGTTACACCAAATCACCCATTTTGTACTTTGCTCTGTTCCCTGCCTCCAACAATTACTTTTTACATTTTCCATCTCATCTCATCATTTTAGTTTATCTCTCCACCTTTCCTTCTGTTTCTTCTTAATCAGCGGACTATGAGCCTTTACACTTAAACCAACCAGATTTAGCCATGATCTCCATCATCTTTTTTGTTGTTGTCATCATTTTGTTGTTGTCAAACTTGTCTGCTATTCTTAGCTGTCATTTTTTGTGTGATGTCGTTGAGACCCTCCTCCACTCCATTCATCCTCAGTTTACATTCAGATCTTCAGCCGTCCTTTTACCACCACCAGTGTCTAGACTCCATTAGGGAAGTATCCCATACTACTCATGCCTTCACTACCTGCTTTATGATGACGTCATTACCTCATCTTTATTGTTAAGTCTCTCTTGATTGAACTGTAGCTTCTCATGCTCATCTCTTTTATTTTTTTCCTCCTTTCCACTTATGCACAATCTCTGTTTCTGACTCTTCCTTCTTATACAATTCTCTACATTCTCCCCATACTGCACTGTGTTGTTTTTTCTTGTTTTTTCTTGTTTGTTTGAAGGTTTTCTTGTGTATTTTTCTCTCCCCAGAGCATTATGTGAGATTGCAGTGCTTTATTAGGTTTGGTGCAGTCAGACTGCAAGGAGTCATATTGAGCACTCTCTGTCTCTCTCTCTCTCCCTCTCTTAATCTCTGATATTACTCTTTGTTCAGAACACTTTGCAAGACTGTGCCGTCTATGCCATCTCTAACAGGCCTTCAATCAGAGTCACAAATATTCCATGAAAAGCATGGAAATAGAGGCACTGTGCATCAATGGCCACATCACCATGGTAAAACCTGTTCGAATTGGGGTCAAGATTTGTTTGGATGCTATTTTTTTTAGCCCTGGTTAGAATTTTTGACCATATTCTTGTAGTCTCAGTCATGCAGTCGAGCAGCTTGACGAAAGGCTTTACAGTCCTCGTCTCAACTACAAACTGTAACAAGCTCAAGTTCTGTCATTCCTTTACCCTCTCTATTAGGCTTTAGTGTCTGCATCGTCAATTATTATATTTTATACTATTTTACAAGGCTACAGTGTCTCATTAGTTGTATGGCAAGCCCCAAGCCCGGCTCTATATCAAGTTACTTATTCACTTGTCTCCCCTCTTCACCACACTGACATCCTTTGCTTCTTGTTGACTTGACGCATAGCTTTGAGGCTTATTAAAGTCTGGAAAAGTAGACTCTGGCCCTGTGGTGAACTCTGAAGTGCAGTCATAACCTCATCATGTCTCCTTTCTCTCACAATATGTCCCTCCTTCAACCTCTTCTCTGCCTTAATCAGAATTTAAAAAAAAAAAAGAAAAGAAAAAAACTGATCGCGTGCTGATTTCAGCTGTTGGGTCCACATCTACTTATCCTTCCAGTGTTTTGGATAGTTCTAGCTAGTGTCAGCACCAAAAAATATCCCCTTTCTTCACATGTCTCTCTTTCTCTTTCTTGATCCAGAATTATTTACCTTGACTAATTGTTTGTCTCGCTTCCAGAACATTCTCCGGGGCTGCAGCGTACTGTTGGGACCTGGTACCTCTGGGCTTTGGCGGGCTCTCGCTCAGAGTCAGAACCACATCCCAGGCGGCGGTCCAGCTGAGCTGACGGAGCTGCTGGAGCAGTACGCCCAGAATCTGGCCCGGAACATGAAGCTCACCTACCTCAACCCTGTGGCACTGGTTGCTCCAAACTTGGGTGAGTTCAGAGAGACTACACACACATTCACACACTCAGACACAATACAATTGCTAATCACTAAAGATTAGCAGACCCAATAAAAGAGAATAAGACTTAATCTTTACAGACGATTTGCTGCGGCTTTCTCGTAATACTGTAAATCACTGCTGTGAAATCAGCTATAATAACTTGATTGTAAAACGGGAGATGAACAGTGCTAATGCAAATGATGATGGCACAGCCAGAGCGCTGGCAGCAGCACAGAAAGATGAATTTCACACTCCCACACACAGACAGCAGCTAATGCTTCCAGCACATGCACAAAAACCCTGAAGCGCTGTAGCACTGGCCAATATACATCATTAAGATTTACAGTTGCCAAATACACACACACAATCACACACAAAGAGTAACAGCCACACACACAGATGCACACACCGAAAGGCTGGAATTTAGGATTACTTTAACACCATATCCAACTTTTGTTTGGCATTTACTGAAAATGATGCACACACACACATATATACATGCTGTATATGGAATATACATAGGTTTGGCCATGTATCATTTAGTTTCTGGCATTCTGCTCTTTTCTACATTTTTCTGTCATTTTAGTCACGTTGAACATCCTGATAAAAAATAATCTGTACCACATACAACAACATGAGGTGCTGAAGTAGCAGCAGCGGCCCTGGCAGGGATGAAGCCATACAATGAATTTCACACTCAGTTAATGCTCTTAGCTACACACACAGATTGAATTCCAAAAAAATACGCTCAAACGCATAAAACTTATAAAAGTTACCAACTATTCACCAACTTGTTCCAGTGCAGATTTGTAGCACAGTTAATCCCAGATTGCCTGTCCTGTCCAACATGAATTGGCTGCTTTAATTTCTTTGCCATATAAGTCTTATCTCTCTCCTACATCACTATACGCTTCCCAGTGGAAACCCAAAATGCTATTATATAACCTTAAACTGAGCCTGATGCAGATTCCCAGATGAAGAGCACAGAAGTAGAAGAAGGAATGAGGAATACAGCCAACGCTAAATTTCACAGTCCTAAACACATGCACACACAGTTAATGTTCTCAGCCAAATGGGATGGGAATAACCAGGGAAAGGCTATGTTTGGACCTGACACACATCCGTTAGCTTACATTATATAGTTCATTTTAGGATTTGTTGTTATTGTTTTATTGTCTGTTATTAGAATGGCAATTCTCCATTTTCACATTATTAAGAAACCCCTTGTTTCTTCATCAAAATTGACTTTTAAAATCAGAAAAACAGACTATTTCTCCCCATACCAACAGGTGTGCACACACACACACACGCTCTGTCTGTATTGAGTGCTGTTCCACTTCTGTTTGCTGGAGATCAAGTGTTCACTCGTTATTGAACACTTCACATTGACTATATACTTCCTGTTTGCCACCTAATTTCCTATAATACGACAGAGCCTGTGCTCCTGTGTGTGTGTGTGTGTGTGTGTGTGTGTGTGTGTGTGTGTGTTTATGGATTTTGTATTGGCTCTTCACACACCCAAATCCACAGAGAATAAATTGGTTTATTGGCACAGGTGGTTCAGGTTTCCTCTTAAATTGGATTTCTGAAACTACCCTACACCTAATAACCAGAATTTGAGTAAAATTGGCAAATCAAGTGCTACAATGTTGTTGTGATTTTCAGCTGTCAGAAAGCCGAAAGTAGTGGATATTATTCAGTGATAGTCTAATTTTTCATCAGCCATTGATTTAGGAGGTTTTGAAATGTGCTGATGGAGCAAGAGGTTTAGTAACAATAAACAATTACCACTTTAATTTTTTAGACATTTATGTTATTAGAATAAACAAAGGGGAGAATCGATTAATGTTAGTTAAACTTGTTACTTGTGTGCCATAAGGTCATAAAACAGGATGAGGGTGTTGTTCCTCCATGGAAATGGAGTGAAATGTTTCACAGTGTGTCACATTCAGTCAGATCAGTAGCGAAAGGCTCATCCCGTATTCAGCAAAGAAACCAACCGTGAATAGTAACTCTGACTCTAAGACTGATGTAATGAATTTTATGTACTTTATTCAAAACATTCTCCAGCAGGCATTCAGGTGTGTTTTAAGTGATTTTCCAGTTAGTCAGTTAGCATTTCTGAGTGATTTCCCACATTTGGTTCTTGTTACTTGAGGGACAGGATGTGTAGTAATGATATTATAGAGCCACTGCTGCAATGCAATGAATGTGTTGAGAAATACTGCTAGCACTGTCTGTGGTGTGAAATCTAATCTTATTTCAATCAGTCACTTTATGGTAATTATATCAAGGTTATAAGAATTTGGTCAATAACATGTTCCTGTTTATGCCTGTTATGTTGTGTCCAAAAACGTGTGTTCATGTGTGTTCATTACTACCTGTTTGTTTATCAGTCATGAATCTTGATCGTGTGGAGAACCAGACCCATGTGCGGCGACGTTTCCCACGTTACCACACAACCCTGTTTCGTGGGCAGGCTTTGTGGGATCCCCATACCCATGTGATACTGCCCCCTGCTGCCCTGGTGCCACAACGACAGCAGCAACACAATTGGAAAGAGAAGGAGCGGACAGAGAAAGAACGTAAGAACAGACATACATGTAGAGTTAAAGGCTTCAGAGTGAATGGCTGAAACTAAAACAATATACTAACACAGACCTATCAATTTCAGCCACGGCCCCTCAGAATGCTGCTACCGCCCCCGTCAGTATCTCAGCCAACCAGACGGGAGAATACACTGCAGCCAGGCGCACTGTTTCGATGCCTGAGCAGCCCATCACCATTGTCATCTTGTTGATCTATCGCAGTCTGGGCGCTGCCCTCCCTCCCAAGTACCACACAGACAGACGAGGAGTGAGGTGAGAATCAATCACACTCAGAACAATAAAAATCTGATTACAGCAGCTCTGAGCCCTCTAAGGAAGGAAACGTGCTGGATGGAGAAATCTGGATTAACAATCTCTTTTATTCAGTTATAAAAAAAAAAAAATGCAGACGTTGCATCACATCATTAGAAACAGAATATCTCAGAATATCATTTTAACCAGTAACTTGCCAGTTTATCAAAAATTCAAAAATTATAATAAATCCCATTAATCATTTTGTCTATGAAATGTGGAAAATTCCATAGTGACATCTTTCTCTCACTGTATTTTCTCTGTCCTCTATCGTATCTTTATTTCTCCCCTTCTCCCTCTCTGCTCATCTTCACCTCACCTCTGGGCTTAATTACAAAGTAACAGACTGTCCAGTTTTCAGTAGGTGTCAATAAACAGTTGTTTAAGTCTTGTCTAGTATACCAATCTTGGTCCTCTGTGCTCATCTTGCCATATCCTTTTTCCACCGTCCTAACCAGGACATCAAACTCTGCTTTCTGTCTGCTGCAGTAGACGTAAAGTAACTCTGCACTCTCTCTCCTCCAGGCTTCCTCGACACCCGGTAATGAACTCCCCAGTGGTCAGTATCTCTGTCTACAACAACCAGACATTTGTGGGTGGACACTTGGACCAGCCCATCCTGCTTGAGTTTAAACTGCTGGAGACAGCCAATCGCAGCAAGCCACTGTGTGTGCAGTGGAACCACAGCAGCCCGTGAGTAAAGACTCTTGTGATAATTTATGATGCTTCACACTATATTGATACTATTAATACAACTGAAATTCGTTTACATTGTTTATTTATTTTGATATATGCCTGTATGTGACATTTCAATGCATTATTAATCTAGTATTCTGTGTATTCTGTGTAATGCATCTACATACATGTGTTGTAGCTCTGTAATGTGGAGAGTTTAACACAAAAGTACTCACACTACAATTCATGTTTATTGTGTTGGGATGAAATTACAGTATTTTAACATTATGTTAAAGTTTGCTCTTAAGTATCAATATATTCAGCATCTGCCTTTAGACTTCATGGCATCATCATACACCTTTTTATACAGATCTGTCATAGCAGAAAAAACAGACGTCTAACTAATAATATTAATGATGACTTAGCTCTATGAAGTGTTCAAAAAAGCCAGCATGCACAATATCAACCCTGAAACTGGCTCGCCTACATGGAGTGCAGGCCTTATTAATGTAATTAATCACACATGTTATACTCGTAAAATGTCTTGTGTGAAAAAAGGTTTGTTTACAGAAGCAGTGCTGTGACGTGACCGTTAAGCTTAAGTGAAATGATAGTTAAGTGACACCTGCTGTCTTTACCACAGTAAAAAATAAATCTGATTAACAGAGGGGGCACCATTGTTCATAATGAAGATCTGCAGGTGTCCCACAAAATATTACAATGTATTAATGTGTTCGTTTTCTACTCATCACTGCTAGTGTATGCACACTGAGAAAACATGAATTTCTAGATGGATGAACTTACATACACACAACAGTAGACTGTTTTTACTAGCCCTGTTAATGTTGATGGATCATAAACACACATAATATAAAAACATGTTTTTGCATATAGGATACAGTTAGTCTTTTCATCATTAACTCACGCTCTCCCTCTCTGCAGGTATGAGATTGGAGGTTGTTGGACAGTCAGGGATTGTATGGTGGTGTACAGGAACGCCTCTCATGTTCGCTGTCAGTGCCAGAGACTGGGCACCTTCGGCGTGCTGATGGACAGTTCGCAGAGAGAGGTTGGTGGAGAACTACTCACATATACATGAACCACATATTTAATTAAATTCTTGTGCCTCTCTATCAAATTGAGGGATGTAGTTTAAATTATAGTGGCCCTGTTGTGTAGACAGGATGCTACATGCTTGTTTATGCCAGTGTGTAGGTTTTCTTTCTTTTTTTCATTTTAGCGTGTTAGCTGGTAATTGCTGGATTTAGTCGGTGTGAAAGTTTGAAATCCGAGAGAATTAAACCCTGACTAACATTCTGAAGGCGAAAGGAAGCCTTGTTACAGCTGTAGAAGATTTTCAAGGTTTAATACAAAACCCCTGCCCATCGCAGCCCAGCATACTAAGTGATACTGTACTAGATCTTGATGTACAGAGGTAGAGAAACAGAAAACCGGTGGAATCAGAGACCTAATTTCTTGTGATGTACATTTCTCCAAATGTATGTGATTTACATTAAATTAAGCACTTAATCAAGATGTTTATTCATCACCATTAGTCCAGCGCAATGAGAAGAGGAGTATCCCATTTCCATTCATATGACATTCTATAGATGTGCCCAATTTTCCCAAATAAAATTCTGGCAGTGTCTGGTGTGTTTGCTGGCAGAAAAAGCTTTCTGTGCATGCAAAGGCAGTGATGAGAGGATTTCATGCTTTTGATACCGTTTTCTCCTGACAGATTGGAAGGGTCTGCTAGTTTGCTTGATCTGTTTGTCATCTAGAAAGCCTGGATAGTTTTTTTGTATACCTTATTTTCTTGTCTTTCTGGCTTAAATTGTAGTTTAAGTAGTGTAAATACAGATTTCTTCTACCGCTCTCAGTCTTTTGGAAGCCTTTAATATTTAGAATTATATTTCATGATCTGTGGGTATTGATATTTTTTTTAAATGTGGTTGTTTCTTCAATTCATTTTCTTGCTTTCCAAATAATTTAACATCTCTGATAATTGTCATGAGTTTGCACTCCATGAAGCCAGTCAGAGGAGGGCAGACAGTGACCCGGACTAAAGCAGCAGGATTTATTATGTTAAAATGATGGTTGCTTTTTTTTTGTCTCTTTGCTTTATTTCACCATGTGATTCCTCACCTTTTGCTCAGTATTACTCACATCTAAGACACTCACCTGTGTCTGCCTTGCTTTGCCTTCCCATTCTTCATTTTTTTTCTCACATTTTTTTTCTCTTGTACTACTCCCCTCCTTTCTTCTGACCTCCCTTTTCACCATCTCCCATCCACAAATGTTATAAATCCAATAATACCCTCTCTCTATCATCTCTCCACCCTCCCTCCCTTCTCTCTATGAGCAGCAGTTGGAAGGAGATCTGGAGACGCTGGCCCTGGTCACATACTCCTCTCTGTGCGTCTCCATGCTGGCCCTCCTCCTCACAGTCCTGGTGCTCTCATGTCTCCGAGGATTGAAGTCCAACACCAGGAGCATCCATTCAAACACAGCAGCAGCCATGTTTTTGTCGGAGCTGGTGTTTCTACTTGGTGTCAATCAGACTGAACAGCAGGTAGACACTGATGGGGGGGTTGAGTGTTTCTGTCACCTTCTTTGTTTGTGATGCCTTTAGCTTATTTGCCTTCCTCTTTGCAGCTTTGTGAATGAGAAAAACATTTGTTTTTGTTCTCAACGTGTCGTTTTCAGCCACATTTTGCACATTTGGATGTGTGCCTGCCAAGAGTAGTGAAAAAATACCTTGCCTTCCCCTATAAATTGTTCTCTTTCACAGTGTTGTCTCTATCTTTCTTCTATTTCTCACCCTCTATATCACTCCTTCCTGCTCATTTTGTGCATCTGCACATCACATTGGTGTGTTTTTTTGCTCTTTCTTTTACTGTAAGTGATCTTCCTATTCCACTCAGTGTTTCCCACTTTCCCCCTCCTCTCCTTCTTTTCTTGATTTGGTTACATCATATATGTGTATGTGTGTGTATTTAAAGCAGCAAGTCTTGTAGAGAGGGTACTAAAAATATGTGCTCACTCAGCATGAAATCCAATTAATTAAGCTGTATCCCCCACACAGTCGACTGTACAGCTCTTACAGTGTGACTGGTTGCTTCTAGCTGAACAATATGTTCTCTAATTCCTGTACATCATGCTTGGGAGAGCATGTTAGTGCTCACAGCTATCGTGTGTACACACTAGTTTTTACATGCATAGTTTTTCTATCTTATCGTGTGTAACTTGAAGTGTTTGTATTTTTGTGTGTGTGTGTGGGAGTGTGAAATTCATCGTCTGGCTGTATTCCTGCCAAGGCTGCTGCTATTTCCATGTCAACTCTGGCCGTGTCATTAGGAATTTGTACTGAGCTTCTTTTAACCTTCAAATCTGGGACTTCCAGATCTGCATGCCTCAACTTAAAGATGTAGAGCATTCTAGCATGTCTAGAGTGATGCATTTCTCCTTCATAAGAGTCATGAAGATTGAGAGAGTGGCATGTTTACATTTTAGGTGTTCACCTGCACCTCAGTAATTTATGAGTTTAGTTTGTTTTCTTTTGACTTTGAATAAACTGAAGTGGAAATGTTTAATTTGATGCATCTCTTTAATGAATTTGTTCAGGTTATCATGGCCATTTACAAGTGAGCCCAACCTGCAACCTGAGGACACACCTACATGACGCTTTTGACGACAGTTATGATTATCTAGGTGTTTAAACAGAGTAGTTATTCAACTGCAAGCCTTTTGACAGAGAGTTAAATCCGATTTCAGGTCAGTGCAGTTGCAACTGCTTCACCTCACTCTTTCCTGCCTAGCTTGAAGGAGAAACCACAGTGGCTAGTGCAAACAGCCCTGTCTACAGCCAGTGTTTAGTTTCCCCATTCTGGGCTACTGTAGACATGGCAGTCTGGGTAAATGATAACCCTAAATTTTCAAAACTCTTGATTTGTATGCGTTGTTTATGCTTCGTAATATCCTTATATTCTCAGTTTGAATCACACAAATGTGTTGTTGTAAAGGGCTAAGTTTGACAAAGACTTCAGGAAGTCAGGTGACGTATTATAAATAGATCAGAGTTCCCATCCTATGTGAAATCAAAATTAGACTGAGTTGTTAGTTTTATTTCTTTTATAATTATTATTCTCAGTTGTCAGTTACAGTTTGTTTAGGCCATTTAAGCCAAAGAAGTACAGACCCAGATAAACACATCTAGCTACAAATGAACAAATCACACTAGACTACAGTTTGTTCTTACTTTGTTTATACTTTATACTTGGTATTCATGGCATGGCTTTGAAAGCTGTCAGTTGCCAACAAACATATATTTTCGCTCACAAACCTGTGCTTTTTTAAGTTGTTTTCTGTGGTCGCTTTAGATTTACTCTTACTTTTGACAAACAGCAGATCTCTTAGAAGACGATGACATGTGTAGGTCCTGTAATTCACTTCCACTTGAGTTTGAATAGCTTCATCTGTCCCAACAAACAAAACAAACTAAAGGCTCCAGAGTTCAAATATACCACTCCAGACATGATTGAATGCAGCCTGCAGGGTAATTTCTCAGAAAGCTTAAATGCAAATATTCTGCATTATTCATGCAGGCGTTCAGCATCACAGCCAAACCAAACTGCAGCACTTAACTGACTGAAGTGATTCATCTCTGCCCTGACAAAAAGTATTCATCATCATCCCTGATAACATGCTGTCTAAACCATGGTTTTTAGTAGACCTCAGACATCTATGTTAGAACAGATTACACTGATTTGACATCCTCTCGCATTCATGCTGGATCACATCAATAAAGATAAAGTTCTCTGTGTACATTGATAGTGTTTCATGGATATTTCAAAAGATAAAGAGAAATAATCAACCATGGTCTTAGCTGACATTTTGTAAATATGGTGGTGGTATGATGTAATTCCAAATACGCATTTTCAATGCTGTTTGTAGCTGTTCCCCTTAAACCAGGAAACAAGTTAGTCTCTTTAAAATAAAAGTATGTATATTATGTTACGTGAACGCTTTCAGACTTTTACACACATAACCCATATTACCTGAAGGGGCATTCTTTACTATGTGTACTTTGTTTACTTATGGTGCTTACTGTAACTATGATTGCAGTTAAGAACACTCCTGGGTGTTATTACTATAATTCAGCAAATTAGCGGCACTCATTTACATACATCAGTATGGTGCGCTTCCTGGAGATATTCTGTAACACGTCGCCATAAACTCTGTTCATTAGTTGTGTTTGTAATTAAATCATGAATGCCACTTACTTCATCGCTGCACCTGCTGTGTGGTAATAAAGACTTGTTTGTCTGCTCTGAAACTGTCACAAAATCAATACAAAGGATTAGATTTTTTTCTCTCAGCTCCTTTTCTCCACATTATTTTTGTGCTCTTCCTCCCTGTCCCTTCTTTTATCTCTGCTTCTCCTCTCTGTCCTTTTTCCATCTGTACTTTCCTTTCTCCTTCTCTTTTACATCTCTCCATCTTTCTCCTGCTTCTCTTACTTTCTCCTTCCTTCCTTTAATTATTCTTTTCCTCTCTCTCTGTCTCCAGTTCCTGTGTACAGTCGTGGCCATCCTCCTGCATTACTTCTTCATGTCTACCTTTGCCTGGATGTTTGTGGAGGGCCTTCATATCTACCGCATGCAGACAGAGCAACGCAACATCAACTATGGTGCCATGAGGTTCTACTACGCCATCGGCTGGGGCGTGCCCGCCATTATCACAGGTAACACACACACGCAGACATGTTAGATCTTGGAAATGTGTCCATCCATCCACATATACACACAGTCAACCATGTCGTTGCCACATTTATACACACTCACATGTGTGCACAGACGTACATCACACACATTCAGAATTAGTCTGGCTGTGTAGATAAGGTGTCCTATTGGCACGTGTATTAAACAGGTTTCAGAGACTTTTTAATATAGAGATAGTAAAGCACAGATACATAAACTCAAGCAATTTCTTCCTTGACACATACAGTAATAATGTCATCTGCTTTCTTCTCTCTCTCTCTCTCTCTCTCTCTGTCTCTCTCTCTCCTTCTTTAACACACACACATTTGCAGTTTTTTGCACACATTTGCTGTCAACACCCCTCTATCTGTAGCTGTTTCTGTCACTGTCTCTCTCTCAGACACACACACACGCACACACGCACACACACACTGACCGCTGTCTCACCTTGCCTCAAGAATGGATCTGTCTCCTACTACATACACACATATACACCCACACTTGCTGCAAATCTCTTTCCTCGGGCGCAGAGGTGTGTTTGTCTGTCCATCTTTATTTAGGCTTTTCCTGTCTGTCTTACTTTTTCAGTTCAGTTTATTCCCATGACTGTCAAAACTTTGACAGCGTTGTCCAAACAGTGATACACAAGGAATAGAGACTTCACAGCTCTCAAATCAGTCACAAATCTTCTTGTGTCCCTGTCTGGCACGATCAGGGAGGTCTGGTCCTGAAGTGGCTGTGCACAAAGCATGGATGAATAATAAATGACCTGCCATGATAAAACAGATACCTGAATACTTTTTTTGGTGTGGATGTTCTCTGTAAAATGTATTTGAAAACAAACCCACAAATGATCAATTTCACAGCTTTGACTCTTATTTAATTATCTCTGTAACAGATTATTATTTTTTTAAATAGCCAGCAGGATAGTTTTGAAAAAAGTGTAAATCTAATCATTAAAAAGATCAATACCTAACATTAATTGGGATATGTTCTGTTATGTCTCTGACCTTTCCTGCCACTGTCATTCAGATAATTACATGCTGTCATATCCTGCGCTGCCTGTCTCTGTCGCCTAGAGATCGTAAAGTAGATGTTGCTGTCTTATCTGACTGTCTGTCTCTGCGCTGCAGGCCTGGCAGTGGGCTTAGACCCAGAGGGTTATGGGAACCCAGACTTCTGTTGGATCTCCATCTATGACAAACTCATCTGGAGCTTTGCTGGTCCTATAGGCATCGTCATACTGGTAACTGTCTCCTTGTCTGTCTGATATACTGTAGTCAATGCTATATGCACACAAACCTGAATAGAAATGTAGTTTAAACAGTGATAGAGGGAGAAAGGAAGAGTAGACTGTTGATGAGTGCAAACTGTTTTTTAGAGAAACTTTGACTTTAGTTTTGTTACCCCTTAAAATTGTATAATCATAAAATCTTGCACAGGTAAGCTTAACTCTGCTTACTAGGCTTGATATCAGCCTGAGGTAATCTCTTCTTCCAAACAGTCTGCCTGTAAATCCCCGGCTGGGAGCTCTCCTAAAATTAGCAGAATCATATCGTTAGTCATAAGTGGCAGCACTCCGAGACGACCCATTTGAACTCTGCTAGACCACAATTTTAGGTGCCTTCCACATCAAGTTAGCACCTTTCACTTTACAATTTCACTTCAACATCTTAGACATGAAACTGTGCCAAATTTTATAATGGTTATGAATAATGGAATGATTACATTGCAGTCAGTAATCAGTGCTATTCATATCATACATATTTTTTACAGTATGTGCCTTCACCTCTATACTTATTCATTTATTCAGTGATTTTCTGTCTTTCATTCAATAGTTGCCCATTTTTCCCTCATAGATGATGATGCGATATTTTATCCACATTGATTTTGTTTGATCTGTTTATCCCAGAGGTTGCTAACGGCAGTATTTGATTAACTGAAATGTTTTAAAAATGTTGGCTGACATATTGATCTCCCTCTATCCAGATGAATGGAGGGATTTTCATGATTGTAGCCAAGATGTCCTGCAATCCCTCTCAGAAGGAGACCAAGAAGCTCCCTGTCATGTGAGTACCTATCCACCATGGTTAAATGATTTTTCTTACTTTCTAAAAGTGTGCCCATATAAGCCTACAGACTTTGGTGAAAGACTGGCTTGTGGACGTTTTTGCACAATGGTTGCATCAGCTTAAGATATGCTAAACTTTATTAATGACGACTGAACTGTCATAGCATCAAAATGAAGTTTAAAACAAATGCTGTCTATACCATAGATGATTAACTTAAAACCAGTGCTATTGTAAAACACAGTACTATTGATATTATGAGCATCTATTATATACAGTTTTTATCTATACTATGTTTAGCATGTAGATGCTACAACTGCATGTCATTGTGCAATCCTGTATTGTGTCATGTCATATTGAAAAACGCTTTGTGACTAGTGAACTAACAGGGAACAGAGGGGAATATGTTTGTCTCATTCAATCAATGTTGATTTGATAGACAATGATCATATTGGCGCTTGTTATTGATCAAATCATATGTGCACAAGTGACATGGAAATCACTTATGCCTGGTGGTGTCTCTCTCAGTATTCATCCTGTGGTTTCTCTACTGTCACTTCCCGTCACTCTTGTGTTTTCTGTCTCTACATTTGTTCATTACTCTAATCATCACATTGTTATGACATCATAAGTAAAAGCATATATTGTTATGAGGCACAAGTGAATTTGTTTTCCATTGTTACATTCACTTAAGAGCAGGTTAACTAGCCAGCAGGGTAATTAAACAAAGTAATCAGTGTTATAATTAACATGTGCTGTTTCCAGTCAAAGCTTAACCACATTATTATCATCAGACATCCAAGTCGTACATGTAGAGATGCAGCATGTGGAAGTTGTCTGTTTCCAAAGAACTGCAGCTGTCCACTAGAGCTGCCTGTGTGTGTGTTATATCACAGAATCATCCTGGTGAATCAAAATCTGACCTTTTCTCCAACACTGCTCTCTGTGTTTGTCTCTCCAGTGCAACTATTCGCAATGCCTTCCTGCTGTTGCTGGTGGCCACCTCCACCTGGCTGTGTGGTCTGATGGCTGTGAACAACAGCATCTTGGCTTTCTATTACATATTCGATGTCCTCTGTCTAGTGCAGGTATGAACATAGTGTATGTTTTGTAGCTGTGGATTCTTGTTTAAAGGACTAATTCGCATTGTAAATAATGTTGGTTCACTCTAGCACTGATTCAACCTTCATTCAGTTAATTAAATAAAAGAGTTAGTTATTTTTCTTATTGCTGGAACGAACAGAAAAAGAACAAAGTATTGTGTGCCTTAAGGAGAAGCCAACTTGTAAACAAATGTAAGGATCTTGCAGATTAGTACAGATAATGTAGGTGCTTACTTGCTATTTATGGTCTCTGTCTTGCTCTCTTCACCCCTCTCTTTCCCAGGGTCTGTCGGTGATGCTGGTCTTCACTGTGTTCAACTCGGAGGTTAAGGAGGCCTGGAGAGTTGCCTGTTTGGGTAAGAAGAGCCCTGGAGAAGACCCACCAAGACCACCGCAGAACACTGTGAGTTACACACATACAGCCTCCGTCTGGGTACTTACACTGCTGCAGCTTGTCTAAACCTAAAATGGTTTTATGTCGTTTGATATTTTGATCTGACATTACAATGAAATAATTTATAAAATAAAATATAAAACATAATGATTTAAACTATTTTAATAATCGACATAATCTATATCATATTACTGTGATGGACAGTAACAACTTGTAGGGTGAATCCAAAACCCTGAAGCTGTAAATCGCCTCGCTGCATCATCTTAATGTGTTTTCTTCTGTTCTCCAGTATTTTCTTTTCTATGTGCACATTCTCACTGTGTCCATTATTAGAAAAGCACAAAAGCCCTCCTGCCCTCCATTCCTCCTTCCCTCTATCCATCTATCCATCCATCTCTCCTGTCCTCCCTCTCTGCTCTCCCCTCTCCCTCTGCCTTCAGGGTTTGTCGCTGACCCAGATAAAACAATATACTGACCGGTGGAGCTCTGCCAGCTCTTAAACCCGCGTCTACAAAAGCTCTGTGCAGTGCTTATTTAGAGAGAGTGTGTGTGTTTGTCTGTGTAACTCTATTCTGCCTTCACATCTTTTCTTCCCTCTCTCTTCTATCTTGTATGTGTGTTTATCAGTTCACTGCTCACTGCACTCTGCGCTCTTTAGCCTGTCTTTATCTCTCCCTTGTGCCAGTGCGTGCATGTGTGTGTGTGTGTGAGTGTGTGAAGGTATGTCTGCATGTCCACTGTCCAATATCTCCTTTTAATCCCCTCTTCTATCAAGTGAACTTCATATGTAGCCTCGATGTATGGGTGAATGATACATTATGTTGCATGTATGCAGGTGTATGCATTATTATTTCATGCATAGTTCATTTCATCCTTTTAACCCCCATTTCCTCTCAAGGTCTTCCTATCCATCACTGAGTCATCTGGGACAAAATGACTTCCTGACCAAAACTATTATTAGATACACACACCCTGCTGTTTTTACCTCTGATGGACTGTGTTTATAAATGGCTGCATCCTCTCGCCTATCTGACTCATACAGCGTGATGCGTTATTTATGACTACAGTGGCCTAATACAGTATAGAAAGCTGAAGTTGTGCCCCATTTCCAGGTTAGCTTCTGCTCTACGAGCCTAGCCCCCATTCTGTTCTTTTTTCCAGGTCACCTTTCAGCAGCTGTTATAGCCCCACGAGTCTTGGGAAGCTAGAGTAAAATATGATGGGGGTTGTAGTTTTGGAACCCTACAAATAAAATGGTGTTGTTGTTAAAATGAAAAATTTTGCCCATTTTTTAAAATAATTTTTGATTTCAACTCTTGGTACAGTGCAATTCATGGTTTAAGTACAGCCACGCTCCAAAAGCATAAACAGAGGAAATTTGTTTTATTTTTCATTAAAAAATATAAAGGGTTATGTTTTGTACTATCCATGGCACATGAATGGTTGATGTAATGTAATCTGAATAATGTTGCTTCCTCTCAGTTTTCTGACTTTAACCTTACTCTCTAACCCTTCTCATGTGTGTGTGTGTTCAGGCTCAGAATCCCTATCACAACGCATCACTGTTGGAGCAGAGCGGGCTTCACCGCATCACACTGGGAACCTCCACCATCTCCTCTGTCAGCTCCGCCAGGTATCAATTTGGATGTAGAACCTCTATAAAAGACTATCAGCATGTCTGCTGTAGTTCAAGAGCAAATGGATTCATGCCAATAATCTATAAATGATAGATTAGCATGCAAACAGGAATCTGTCAGGTTTGATTCATTCTCTGAGCCTCTGGTTCGGGACAAAGTTTCTTCAGGGAGGAAATTTCCTGGCTAATAAAAACCCTGTTGTGTATTTTGTGGGTCAGTAGGACAAAGATGAAGAAGATTGGATGGAACAATGTACTGTAGTGTATGTGGAGCAACACTAATGTACTGAGATTGGCTGTTGGTGTCTTTATGGCTCAGTGATTGTCTTGTCTGTCCTTATGTGTGTGTGTGTGTGTGTACTGTAGGCACAGTAACACTGTATGTGTGCGTGGATGCTCTCTATTTTAAATCTGTGTGCGTGTGTGTGTGTGTGTGTGTGTGTAATCACTTCTCTGCTCTCTCTCTTTGTCAGAGAAAATCTTTTGGCTCGTCAGACTCTGGAACAAAACATTGTCCACACTGGAGCGACAGACCTTGATGTAGCCATGTTCCACAGAGACGGAGGTAAACACACAGACACAAACTTGCTAAGAACAAATGACCATGGGCACACACAAATTTAACGAGCAGTAGTGACACATAATACATTTCATCACCTGTGCTTCACTTCCTTTCCCTTCTAATCGCTATTATTGGGTGAATTTTGATTAAATTCTGATTCCAACAAAGGAGAATAATAACCTGTCAACCTTTTTTTTTTCCTCTTTTTTCTTTTTCTCCTTCCCTCCTCTCACGTGTTTCCACTCTGCCTCCTTCTTTCTTCCTTTCCCTCTCTGTCCTTCTTCTCCTTCTCTTCTCTCAGGTGAGGACTCAGACTCAGACTCAGACCTCTCCATGGAGGAGGAGCGCAGTCTCTCCATTCCATCCTCTGAGAGTGAGGACAACGTCCGACTCCGTGGGCGCATTCAGCGGAGATTTAAACGCTCCAATCACAGCGAGCGCCTGCTCACCGAGCCCACCCACAACGGCACCAAAGGTAGTGGCTTTCAAAGGATTTCTTCTCATAGTTAAAAAGCCAGTAATGATAAAGTGTCTTGGTCACCAACACTTTAACACGGATGATGATTGAACTTATAACTTTTAAGTTAATGGGATGGTCCCATCAAAAACACACGTTAGCAGAAGAAGTCCAACAAAGTCAAACAACCAAGGTTCCCAATGTAGAAAAGTCCACTCCTTTATCTCAGCTATGTAAAAAATTACAATACAAAAACGCTCACACGTACAACAAGAGAAAATGTCAGTGGCAGTAGCCACTAATCAATACCTTCTCCCCTCTGATACCCATGAAAAGATATGATGCATAATATATGAGCTTATGCACTTTACTAAGTATGTGATATAAATGTCATGCATGTACAGTGTTCTGTGAAAGGTTTCACTGTGAGAAAAGGCCAGACGTACAAATCTATAAACCCGTATAAGTAATCAATTCTTAACTCAATAAGCCATCTGGATCACATAAACTCTATTCAGGATACAACATGGACCAGAGCTGTCAGTTGAACAGAGGAGGACAGGATCCAGATGGCCAGTACGGTCCAATCAATTCATCAGTGCAGTCAAAGCGAAGGGCCAGAGCAGCACTGACGGATGCAGGCTTTTTACTGAAAGGTCACAGTTTGAAGATGGCCGTCTATTTGTTGCAACAAAGCATTAAAACGTCATCGATTCAGGAGAACCGTTGACTGGACATTGTTGTTGCATTAGTAAAGTAGTAAGTATGTTACAGAAGAAAGAAAGGCTTAATGAACTGAACAAAACAGCTATAACAGCCAATATGAAGACGTCACATTGTGCACAGAGAATGTTTTTTCCACTATTTTTTGAACTTACAAAACTTGGATTTTTGGACTTGGATAACATTTTGTGGTGGGATTTTCCAAATAACACTGACAAGCTGTTGTCATCACAGACACAAACTAACATGTTGAATGGACACAAAGAGGAAGACATGTATTCTTTGATAAAATAAATGTGGTTCTGCTTGTTTGTAAATCATTTGCACTCGTCTGATACATCCTCTACCAATATGACACATTTCATTCATCCTAGCTATTCTTTCATAATGAACATATGCTATTTGTCTGCTGAGACCTGCTGTTTGATACAGACATCTGTTTTTTGTTCGAGGATACACATGTGGCAACAAAGTGTAGCACAATGCTTGATGTCAAATTAAAAAGATGAATGTGAGGCTGAAGAACACATCAGCAGCTTTTCATAACTGCTGTTTTTTACTGGCTTTTATCATAAATTATGTTCAGTGATGACAGCAGTAATGGTGATCTTGTCCACTTTTCTAAAATGTCTCCTTTTGGATTTCTTATTCACTACTTAATGAGATTTTTTTGCCTCATCATAAGTGATTGGTTGATAAAGATAAAGTGACTGGTGATGACATGCATGTTGGTAAAGGTTTTTATGAATGTCACTGAAACTGATGTTAAACTCATGAGTGACCAGAAAGTGTTTGTTCTTCCTGTGTCTGACAGATCTGGACGGCAATGACCTTCTGTCCTACTGGCCAGCTTTGGAGGAGTGTGAGACACACACCCTGCAGAAATGGGGCTCAGAGCGCCCCCTGGGGGGAGATTACAGCAAGGACGCTGCCAACAACAACCAGACTGATGCAGCCCTGACCAGTGGGGATGAGAACGGCCTCACGCAGCCGCACAGACACCGCAAGGGTAAGAGACACGCAAAAACACACACACAATCTAAGGGCACACTGACATTTAGGATTTGCATTTTATATTATTCCAGTCTTTGTTTTGTCCTTCCCATATGTATAGTGGGGCAGCAGGTCATAGTTGTTTTTTAATGGTGTTGTTGTTGCCAAGGCATTGCTCTTGAATTAAATATTAACTAAGACAATGTCACACTGAATATGAAACAAACCTTTTAGAAAATTAGATAACAAATGTACAAAATAATGATTATAAAGTCTGAACAATGTAGTGAACAGACTGATATTATATTATTAATACATTTTTGTTCTTCTTTCTTGTTGCTGTGTTACATTTGCAACTGCAAGGTCAAAAATCAAGTGTATTCTGTTTTTTCTGGTGCATCTTTGGATATCAGCGACTGGCCTGCATACTGTCAATATATTATTTGTGTTTAACAAAAACCTCCAGACTTCCTGTCTGACTGGTCATCAGAATGAAAATGGGGCATTTTGCCAAGAGGAAGACGGAGGAGATGTCAGCTGTGTGAGCTGAATCAGCAAAGCATAATTTAAAACACAGCTCAATAACTGAGACTTTATCTGCTGTATGTGCAGTCTGTTATACATTTTAATTATTTCAATACACTCTTCATGTGACCTCGCAGTGCCCTCTCTTGTAAGGATGTCCACAAATATCACTTCATCTGTTCTAGTTTTCTTCTTGAATAGTTTGTGTGCCCCGGCATAAAACTCCAGCCGAGTGGCCCCTGTGCATAAAGTAAGACTTAAACGACATAGTGTGGTGCTTCAGTCAAGGTCTAAATCTGTCCCTAAAAGCATGGGTGGCAGTTTAATACATACAATATGTATACTCAGAATACATGCATATAAAATTGGCCTTTGCACGCATACACACACAGGCACACTGAGAGTGAGTGAATAAAAATTGTAGGCAAAGTTGCTTGAGTTGCCTCAAAGCATGGGTGACATTTTAGGGGATGTATAAATACACAAAACACATTTTCATGCAGTGAAGTGACTGAAAGCAAGAAATGTTGTGTATTTTAGTTTCAAGACTCATTTTGAAGTCTCCCTCAGGATTACCAGGTTACTCAGATGATGTTTTGATTCATGAAATGTTAACAGTGAGCGTAGAAAGACCTGAAAATGTCATTATTAAGTCCAGAACACGTCTCTCCCCTGCTTTTATCCACTTCTCTTCACCCTTTGATTTTATTTTCTTCTTATCTCCTTCTTCACTCATTACACTTCTTCTGCTTACTGCCTGTCCACTCTCACCTTCAAACCCTGTTCTCCTCATTGTTCTCCTGTGACTTCCTCTCATGTAATCCTTTCTCTTCTATAACTTTTTCCTTTTCTGATGCTCGTGCCTTACTCTCTCCTTCTCACGGTCTTATTTTCTCCTCCCAGGTATCCTGAAGAATCGTCTTGGCTGTCCCCCAGCACTGCAGGGTCTTTCCAGCATGGGCCGGGTCCCCAGTGAGCTCAACTGGTACCGAACCTCTACTTTAGGCCACCGGGGTGTTCCTGCTGCCTCCTATGGTCGCATGTATTCCGCCACGGCTGGTGCTGGTGGAGGTTCTGGGTCCCTCTCCCAACCGGCTTCCCGCTACTCTTCCAGGGAGCACCTGGATTCGTTGACCCGGAGGCAGTTGTCCAGGGATCCACTAGGGAGGCAGACGATAGGGGGGTCGAGGGACCGGCTGGACTCACGTGGTTCTAGGGATAACTTGGATCTTTTACCCAGGAGGAGAGAACTGGGGCTGGGGCAGGGAGCAGGGCTTGGTGGGCTGGGGCTGGATCACCAGCGGGTCTCATCATCCAGGGAGAACTTGACGGGATCCAGGGACAGACTGGACAACCACCACACAGGCACCATCCACGCCTCGAGGGAGGACTTGAGTGGAAACGGAGGAGCGGGAATGGAGGGATACCTCAGCGGCTCGAGGTCACAGCTGAACACGCTAACTCGGCGGCAGGCCTCATCCCGAGAACACCTCGGGGGGGCAATGATGAGCAGCAGGTCGAGAGACCAGCTGGAGACCAACGGAGTCGGAGCCCAGGCTCAACCGTGTCGGGAGTGGCTCCGCACTCTGCCTCCCCGCCAGCCCTCGCATCCCGATCAACCTCCGTCCTCCTCCCCTCCTCCCCCGATCTCTGAGGAGCCCCAGCAAGAGCAGCTCCCTGCGTCAGCTCATGTCAGAGGACGACTGGACTCTGCACCTCCATGTAGGTACCCCGTTCAGACTGTCCCCCAGGTCGCAGGTTCAAATCCAAACCCTCTGGGCCGACAACCGTCCAGCGAACACCTGGATATTCTGTCCTCCATCCTGGCATCCTTCAGTTCCACTGTCCTCACTCCTCCCCCTGCTGCCTCTAACCCTGGGCCTAATGGCTCCGCCCATGGACCCTCTCCCTCCCCGTCTGCCACCTCCCATAGCGTATCTGAAGTCTCCCCCGACTCCGAGTAAGTCCCTCTGTGTGAATTAATCTGCCTCAACTAACCCTCTCCTCCCGTGCCTCTGTTTTACACCTTCTATCTTCTCTCCATCATCTGTAAACACATTTTTTGCCTTTTTTTGTCCTCCACTCTCAGACTGATTTCCTCTTCCTCAGCAGCTCCATGTCCACGCTTTAACTTGTTTCCTTTCTAATTGTTCTTTTTCCATCTTTTTATCCCGGCCTTACACAGCTCCTTCAGTTCCACTTCCTACTTTTTAACTTCTTTATCTTGTCATCATCATCTCATCTCAGTCTGTTGTGTTCTGTTTTACAGCTTCCTCTCTCTTTGCCTCTAACCGTTCATTTCCATTTTGCTCCTGTATTTATATTGTCCTCATTATGTTTAAGTGAATTTACAATCAGTGGAGAGTTGACTCAATTTTCCTTTCCTTTACCTCAGAGCCAACAGAAGTGAAGGACAGTCTTGATGACAGCCTGCATATCCTCCTTTATGCATTACGACAGTGGAACACAAGGGACAAGTTCAGAGGCTATGGATGGTCCTGAACCACTGGGACACCCTGAGGAACATCTGAGGACTAGAAACAAACTTAGGACTGAGGAGACACAGAGTTGAAAAGAAAGTAAGACAGAGGGAGTGTCCACTGATGATAAAAGATGTTGTTTGTGGGCAGTTTGTACTGTAAAATTAAGTTTTTCTAGTCCCACCGCCCACAATGATCTGTGACGTTTCTTTGGACGATGAGTCAACCACCTCTACTACCTAAAAACTGACAAACACAAACTCCTCAGATTTCAAACACAAAAGTCATCTTGATCCAGACAAGATCCGCCTATGAAAAAAAGAAGACTGTAAATAACATTTTTTATACATTTTGTATCTTTTTCATTGGAGATGAAGAAGAAATCTCTTGTGATGTTCCTTTTTTTTTTTTTTTATGATAGTGTCCGTGTGAGGTTGTGAGTGAGGTCGGTGCGAGTGCAGTCTTGTTCGTTGCTGAGGGAAAGATTTCCCCTACAGAGAAAAAAAATGATCCCCAAAAATGTCTCCCAGAAAACAGTTTTCCTCAGAAACTTTTCCTCACACCCATCAACTTTGTGTATAGCAACAGGGGTCTGGCAATAGTATCTGATGAGATTATTGAAACCGCAAAATGTGGTTGAAGGGAACGTAGCAAGAAAAAAGTGATTGTAAATAGAGGAAGGGATTATTATAAGAGAATAGATTGGAACAAGATGATTGTGCAGAGAAAGATGGCCAACGTTAAGCTAAAACACCACATGAAGGTCCAACTATTAAAGCTCAATCACGAGCGTCAAGTATCGGCTCTTTCGGGAGATTGTGCTGTTTTGTGATCCGCTGTATATGAATGTGACCTTGTCATCTGTCTGTGTATCTCTGTGCCTGGTGCTGTCTGAACCAGACTATATCAGTCGATTGATATTGCAAGACCATATCTTTAGTGTTCCCGAGACCTGGTGGGTGAGGGTAGATATCAGTCTGCCTCTCTGTATGAAGCTGCATCACGTAACAGCCATTTAAAGCCCCTCAAGGTATCCTGCACTTTGATGCATCACACCTCAACCCGCCTCAAGAGACGCCGCAGGAGCAGCCGCATCTTTCCGGCGGCATCCACGAAACTCATTTTTAAAAGCTTCTCATGCAGAAGTTCTGTGCAAATCCAAGCCAAAGGGACAAACTGCTTCAAATCAGTACGATACATCAATGTTTCTGTGATGAAAATGATGCTATAGATGTGATTCACAGTTTTGTTTTAATCGTGATTTCTTCTTCAAATAATTGTGACATGAAAACAATTAATTTTTTTTATTAATACAGCCCGAGATCTGTGCTATAACAGGACATAAAACTGTGGCTGATATTTTATTTGGCTCCATACTGTATAAGCAAGTTTTGATTTGGCACGTAGGAGGAGAGCGGATCAGAAGGAAGGCATTTATGAGTCACATCTTAGTGCACTCAAATATTTGTTTGGAGACCTGAAAGCAGACGTGCAGCACATATCCAGCATGATATCCGCCTTAATATAGTAGCTCATATCTTTAACACATAACTCCCATGCCAGAAGTTTTTACTTGCTTGGCTGAACACAGAAATAACTTCAGAATATCCGTCATATATGAGAAATTTTATAGAAAAGAGACATTAGCTCAAAATCTGTCGAGTGCTGACTTAGCTTGCAAGCTGTCACTGATGAAGAGTTCACACCAGAACACATTAATACAGATTTGTCCACATTGCTAAGGCTGCTGTACAAAGATGTGGTCTCCTGAAAGATAGAGTGTAATCTTCTGCTGCACTGTGTTGCTCAGGAGAAGAGATGTCAGTTGTGTCAGAGCTAAAAGCCTCTAAGTGGTTTTGAGATGCAGGTCTTTCCATCAGCAGCAGCTCCTTTCTCACAGCTGTTGGAGCGAGCACTGAGTACAGGCCTTGAGGTAAGCATGGGAGACAGACGGGCATTCTCCAGCAGCCTTCACAGGGATTAAGGGATTGTGGGTAACAGTTTTGTTTTGTGATAAAAAAAGTGCAGTGGGTCATAAAAACTGAAGACAGCCCAAAATATTAACCAGCAAGAGAGGGAGCGGAGAAAAAAAAAAAAACAACCAAGAAGACGGCTAAAGTAGAGCAGAATGAGCATAAGAATAAATCACGAGTTACAAAACCAGACGAGGCTGGGAGGAGAACGAATTGGGTCAGAAACCATGACTGTGTGCAAAATGTAACTGCAGGGAGGAGGGCGTGGTGTTACTCATGGCAGAGAGGAAGAAAAAACAACACAGAAAAACAGATGGAAACACAGACAGTGGAAATACACACACTCATAAATGCTTATCTCCCTGCTCTGACCGCTGCTCTGTCATTCAAACGTCCCCGGGATGTGACAAGTGAACAGATTCGTGACAGTAGTATTGCCAAAAAATGTTCCTGCAGGGGAACGCTACCCCCTAAAAAAACTGACTGATTCCTTGTCATTCTTTTTGTCCATTTATTATTTTTTTCTGTATGTTATCATCAACGGACAGTACCTTTAACTTGTACAGACATGAGATTTATTTTATTTATTGATAATTTATTGACATTGTATTGATTATTTATGTTGATATTTTGTATGAGAGGCTGTTGTTTCTTTGTCCAATGTTTTCACATGTAATGTTTCTTATGATCTGAGTGTCTCATTAAAACAAATTCACAGATGGAGGACAGGAAAAAGAGAGCAATGGAAAGATAGAAAAGTCTATTTACACCTAGGATTACAACTGATGCAGGACACTTTTCAGCATTTAAATTGGTTTGAATAGCCAATCATGGAGGTGAAATCTTGAAAAAACAAACTTAGAACTCATTCCTGTATAGTTACATTTATCCTCTCCAGACAGAATGCGAACAATATCTAAATTAAAATGTGAATACTGGGTGTAAATAGGGCAGATATGTTCCAAATTAAACCTTTTCTCCTCCCTGTTCACTGTTATAGATCCAACGCTTCACAAGCACAAAATCTGATCATTAACTGGTTATACATCTGCTTGTACACACAACAGTCAGCTGTCAGTAGTGACAGAAAACTCCAGCTTCAGGTTCATCTGGTTGGGACTAATAGGAGCTACAAAAGTGAGGGGAGACAAAAAAAATGAGTTGAGATTAGAGGCTCTGAAAAAAAGAAAAAAGGAAGGAAACAACAGAAGGAAAGGAACTGAGTGAGAGATAGTCGGGAGGAGGAGGAGCAGGAGCAGGGATGGGAGATTGTCTTCGTTAGATTTGTGTGTTCATTATGGGATGCCTTGTATCCCGCCGTCGGCAAGGGGACGGCGGCATGGAAACAGCTGTTCCCCTGTTACCACGGAAACAAGAGAAATGTTGGACATTAAAAAAATGACTTATTCCTACATGGCTGTGATTATATTTATTCTGTATGTGTGTGTGTGTTTGTGTGTTTGTGTGTGTGTGACAGAACGAGGTTTGCTGTTTCATATTCATGAGAACAGACATTTCCAGGTGTGAGCAGAGATAACATCCTGACAGAGGGAAGGCTCACACTCTCTCTCTCTCTAACTTGTTTTGACGGTCAAAGTATTCTGTCACATCCAGAGAAGTCAGAGATGTTCATCTGTCGTCTTGATTCTGAGCAGCTCAGACAAGCACCTCGCTGAGACGGTATAATCTTACATTTAAACCTGCAGAGGCTGAAACAAAAATTGATCAGTGTTCCTGTTCGATTATTATTGGCTTTACTAAGTCACAGTCCATGAAACACGTTTATGTTTGTAAAAGGCAAAAAATCTTTGCTGGGTGCCAAATTAAAGGAATATTAATGGAATATTTTCCTTTCCTTAAACTAGCTATAATAACATAGTTTCAAATTTATAACTAGCAGAAAATGAGTGTTGTTCTTTTAAATAAGGAAAATGAACTCACTTTCAAACCATAAATCATGTGCACACATAAAACAAGATATACGGTATTAATTAGTAAGTTTTTGAGGTGCTGGTGAGGTGTATTCTTTCAAACACAGAGACAACCAGGCTATTTCTTTCTACTTGCTTTAAGTCATTATGCTTATGACATGAGAACTGTATAAATCTTCTTACCTAATTCTCAGCAGAAAAATGAAGAATTATTTCCCAAAATGTGTGCAAACTGTTGTTTCAAAGAATAAAGTGTCCTTCCTAAACATATTAGGTGTTAAACTGGGTTTCAAAATGCCATGATGCCTGTATAAAGGACGTGGACACTGACACACACTGATTGTGTACTTTTAGTCTGGGGCTGTTTTCATGGTTTGGACTAGGACCCTTCTTGTAATGTTAATGCTATGACAAACAATGATATTTTAGTGTGCTTCCAACTTTGTGGTCACAGTTTGTAAAATATCCTGTTTTAACACCCATTTTTTCCAGTTTTGTGTGTAAGAACTTGCACAGAGCCCTGACCTCAACCCCATCCATCACCTTTGGTCTTGAATGTTCAACATCTGTGGTCGACATCACTTTAAAGCTCTCTCATATGTCATCCTTTGATTTCTCTCATTTCTAAAGTCACCTCCAACTTTGTATCAAATGCAAATTTATTTACAAAGCCAACAAAAATGTTAAAGCGTACATACTCATGTTACCATGCACTGCAAAAGAATCTTTGTATTTACAATGTATTTACTAAAAGATTGTCAATTTAGGAATTTCATTTCATTTCTACATCTGTAGTGATTAGATGTAATCTCATTACATTCTTTAAAGTAACATTCTTCATAGAACTGACGATGACTGTTACAGACCGTAAACATCAATGAACATCTTATTTTCAGTACTGAAGTCACATTGTGATGGAAAATGGCAGATAAAACAGGATCATTGTCATTTTGATCTCAACCCTTTCACACAGTTCACAGATTGGTTGGTTGTCCTTGTCACCATACGGAGTCTTCAAAAGAGCAATCCAAGTAATCTGACTTCTGATTTCAAGTAACAGTACTCCTACTTGATATGCTTTTCACAACTTCAGTCTTTCTCAAAAAACAAGAAGAACCAAAGAAGAACAGCTGATTAAAGTACAAATCAGTGAATAAAAATAGTAACAGTTCCATAGCAGAAAAACAAACAAACAAAAAAAAAATACAAGAATGAAACAGCACTAATAAAAATACAACTATTAAAACAGTTCATCCTGTCAGATCAGGCGTCTTCTCTTCATCGCAGCTGCTGGGAGAAGATGGCGGCATGTCCTCGCCCATCCTCTTTAGCTTGGCTTTGTAGTAAGCCGTCTTCATCCTGAAGGCCTTCTCCTTCTGCCGCGCTGCTTTCCTCTTCTCCCTCACCAGCTCCATCTCCCACGCGAGCACCTTCATCCTGTTCTCCCACTCCAGGATCTTCATCTGCTGCTGCTGCTCCAGAGCTTCCGTCCTCTGCTGGTACTCCAGTCTCGACAGGTCGCTGGAGTCGTGCTGAGTCGAGGGGTGACCCACTTCCTCCGTCTCGATGTCCGGCGGGTGGAGGCGCTGACTGATGAGCCTGGAGGTGCCTGTGAGATAATAATAAAAAAAAAAAAGTCAGAGAATTCAAACTATTTCTCTACCTGCAAAGGTGTTAAGCGTTTTCCTCATGCAACTCGAACCTAAACTGAGCAAAATAGACAATTTCATCCACTTTAATCTGCTCATAGATTTGGTGTGACCCAGAAATTTGGTCTGAAATCCAGAACCTATAACAGTCCAACAGATGATTCACATCCATTACACTATTCTATAACTCCTGGTGACCTGTATGAATGATTCACCACTCATTTATTTAAGCTTTCCTTTAGTTTGTCACCTATCTGCATCATTCATGATACAAGTTTAAAAGATACTACAGAGATTAGTAGGATTCTTTAGAGTTAGACCCAGACATCCATTTATAATTCATTCAGCTACTCTCTGTCCACACCAGAGGCCATCTGACATTATCACCAGAGATGGTGTTACATCCCCTGCACCTACTATATGCAGATGTTTTAAACAATATACCACTGGGATGATACTGGGTGGCGACAGGAGGAAACTAAACCTGTGTTTAGACCAGATGAACCTGGGACTAGTATTATATGTAGTATTTCCATTGGTTTAGGAACTTTGGAGATGGAGTGCAGAGCTTCTATTTGTATCTGCTTCTTATGTGTAGGTACCTGGTGCTGTGAAGAAGGCAGCAGGAAACACATCCTGTAGCTCTGCATTGTGGGAGGTGGAGTTCGTAGTGGGGCTGTGGTGCAGATCTGACACTTCACTGCCTGTTATTCTGTCCAAGGAGTCACGCTGGAGGCAGATGGCCACTTGATCCTTGTTGTCTACAGTCTGAGACTGAGAGTGTTTGAAGTTATTATTTTACACTGATGGAACATTTCTCGCATGAATGTTAGTCAATAAATCTGAATGAAGCTGTCCATTAATACGAGCCGCTGCAGATTTATCTTTTTTGCCTCCAAATTAAACGTCAAGCAAAACAAATACTTCAGAATATTTACCTGATTCCCGCTGCCATTCATCTCCCCACTGGAGTTTGTCATCATCAGTTTTCCTGCTAATAAGAAAAAAGAAAGGTAGACAGTCAGGAGACAGCAGGTGAGGGTGTTTCAGGCAAATAAGCAGAGAGCGCCTCCCTCTGGTGGAAGCAGGTATGACATGCCCTTCTAGTATAGATGGTACAGAGTGTTTGCAACTCACACAACACCAAGAAACAGTTCAGACTTTGTAAATAATGAAGCACTTGCTGCGAATTGATGTACAAGAAACAATTCTGAGATGTAAAACTTAATAAAACAATGAAAAAGTCAAATAAATGGTCAGTAAAGTGATTTCAGGTTAAGTTCTGTTATGACAATTTCAAGTAGTTCGAAATCCAAAACTTAAACATGTAAAAACTGAATTCAGGAATTGTTCGATCAGTGTCTAGAGTTACTTCCTGATAAGTTAAACTGACAAACTGAACATGCTTTGGTGCAGCAGGATGATAAAGCAAGAAGGGAGACAGTCTTTAAAATGGAGGTTTTCTGTTCTAGCTCTCCTGGCAGCGTACAGTGAAGTATACACCCCGCTGAAGTGTCCTTGAGCAGAATTACTTCCGTATAAAAACATTCCCAGTGCTGCAATTTTGTAATTTATTCTGATCTCACTGCTGTAAAGGGACCAAGAGAAAAAAGGAACTCTAATATAGCTCCAAACTTTGGATTTAAATCAAAACTATTAAACCAACCTAAAAGATGCTTGGGACTATAAATAAATTGAATCAGTTCCAAATTATGACACTTGAGCAGCTGTTAAAGGCTCAGTTCACCTTATTTCAATGGAAAGGAGCACAAACAAAATTCCTTTCAGCCTTAATTCCTGCTACTACTACTAATACTATTGAAATGGAGGCGGCTATCTCAAAACCATAAGGAATAAAAACAAGCCCATGTGTTTGCATAGAGGTAAGTGAGAATTACTTTTTGTAATTTCCAATAAACTGGCTCTTTATTATGACGAAACCAAGCTTGATACTTTCTCAGCATCATGCTCTCAGATAATTTAAAGAAAATATTTGGTAGAATTAACCAAATACTGTGAAAAGCACACCTGAAGTTGCACCTTAAAAAATGAACATACTTATTCACTGATGCTTTATGTGTTTATTAATCATGTATTCTGATACATTAAGGAGTTATTAATGGGGTTTGTACATGAACTCACAGGTTTATTGTTAAAAAAACAAAACAAATATTATTACCACAGTATAAATTAAGCTACAACCTTTTGAGGTACAAGTTAATGGATGGCTCTCAAGGCTGCTCTGAACTGTGCAGAAAATCCATTAATATACCTGAATATTTTACAATCCATTTATTATTCTCCTGTCACACACACCTTAATTATGTCATTATTACTTGGTAGATAAATTACATTTTAAGTTTAATAATGGATGTTGAACTACAGCTGCAGGGAAGTGTTGGCTGATTTTTAAAACTCTTATATTATGGCATATAAAACCTAAAAGATTGTAAATGAATACCATTAAACTGTGGTGGATGAAGGATTCAGATTATTTTAAGTAAATGTACTAATTCTGGGATTACTGGGAAGCATAGTCAGGAAAATGAACTTATATTAGTAGTAGTTTATTATTAGTATTAAAAGTAAAGGCATTCATCATGTCCAGGCCCTTCAGCTGGATGCTGTCCTCCCCTGTACTGCACCAATATCGCGTGGTTCCTGGCTGTGTTGCACTTTTCCCCTCCCCTGACAGCACACAGTGCATCTCCTTTGTTAGCATCTTTTAAGTGCCCCGTAATTATTATTATTATTATATTATTATTTCATTTATTTATTTTCTCATTTTTCCCCCCATTTCTGTTATCTCTATTTGGTCATGGGTTTGTGCTTCCATGTGTGTATCATTGACTTTGCCCTCGTGTTTTGGCGCGTCCACTGCGTCTGTTTACATTTGATCATTTCATGTAATGGACTTCATGTACGTGCTCTTTTTCTTACTGAAAATACAATAAATCATACATAAAAAAGTAAAAGGCATTCAATACAGAAAAATGGTCACTGTGACTGTTATACCATTATATATTATATCATTAGATTATTAATACTCATGCTTTAATGTAAAAGCAGTTTTGCTGTTGTAGCTGGTTAAGGTGGAGTTCATTTGTATGTTTTGTATTGGACTGTAACTAAAGATTATTTTCATTATAGATTAATCTGCTGATTATGAATCCATTAATAAATTGATCGGTTTATATGTTTGTAATAAAAAGGGACAATACTTCTCTCTGAGATGTAGCAGACCATAAGTATAAAGCAGCATTAAAAGACTTACTTAAACTCTCAGTAAAGGGACAATACTTGAGTAAATGTACTCAACTACATTCCACCACTGAACATAACTATCTCACTCCAACATTAGACACCCAACACTAGCTACAAGGTGTATTAGTTGATATAAAACATGCACATCAATAATAACACGGAGGTGAACAGCTGTGGTGGGACAGATGTTTCAACACACACACACACACGTCTGGACTGTTGCCAAATACACACACACACACCCACACCAGCAACTGCTACAACACAACACACATTTATATCAGCTAAACAAACAACGACGATAAATCAGTTAGCATTGCATGTGCGGACAAACACTTTTGGAGCATGCTTTTCAGGCTGTTTTCTCCGCTTTGAGGTTGAGGCTAAGCTACCTTCCACTAGCTTGCGAACCGCTGCTTTGTGGCCAGCTCCCCCTGCGTGGCTGGTGAGTGCTGCCTCGCCCATGGTCATAAGTTTGATTGATTTACAACAGGCTCTACATCGGGCGAAGTGAATGTCCTGGACGTCCTTTACCAGCCAGTCCTTGTAAATTCCCTTTGAGAGCCAGGAGTCTTTGAATTTACATTTTCCGGGCATAGTTAGCCGTGAAGTATTGCTACTTTCCATTTAGCTGGACGGCTACCGGCCAAGCAAGCAGGCGCAACCTACCGTCTATTACCATGATGCGTTCACGGTCTTCCTGGAAGATGCGATTTTAAATGGTACCATTCTGCATATTGATGATATTACTCTAAATGTAGGACAATGTCTACATAGAGGCAACATTGAGCTTAATTTGCTGAATATGATTTCCTATGATATTTCTAAAAAAAAACCTCCGCATTAGAAATAAATTGTATCCGCTGCTGTAGTAAAGGAACAAAAGCATACATGTATTTGTCTAAGTAAGTTGTAAAGTTAGAAAAAAAGGAACCAAGAAACAGAAGAACCGGCCTACCACTCGGTTTAAAATCTAAGCTGATGCTAAACAAACTATTTTTTCCAGAAAACACTTAAAGGCAGCACAACTCAACGGCGTTCAGTCACGTGTGTCGCTTCCTTCAATAAAAATACGACTAACTTATTTTCTAACCAATCAGCGGTCAGGAGGCCTGCAGTGTAGCCTGATTGGTTAGAATACACGGAAGAAAGAAGAGAAACACATGGGTACAGTCCTGCAGATCGTGGATATAAATACAAAGACGTTTTAAGGCAGATTTAAAACAAAGTTATGTGGCGCTTGAGACCTTTTGTAAGTTCAGAATGTAGTCGCCTTGATATGGATGTAGAAAAACTACTTTTCTTTGTTTGTACCCACCAAATAATACGAGAAGTGCCCCTGCTGTTAGCTTGTTTTGCTATTTTTCTGACTTTACAATCTTTGACAAGTGTGTAACTTAAACTATGTTTCAGGCACCAATGATTCTTCAGTGAAAGTAGTTAATCTTAATCGATGGAGACAGCAGCCCTGGTAGCTCCGGTCACAGCTCTGGAGTTCCTTCAGGATGCATTTCTGCTGACAGGTACAGAACAAACACAGTTGGAGCCTTAAATGTGGTTTGTAATATGTCTTCAGTTTTGTATCACACAACACACTTAACTAAATTTATGTCACCATTTCCTGGCAGGTGAGGGTCCAGTCTTGACGGCGTACAGTCTCAGACCTCGCCCTAAAGCCTGTGCCTCGGTGAGCGTGCTCCAACACTACAGAATCCATGGGATAAGACCTAGAAGTCTGACGGCTGTCCGACCAGGACCATATGGGAAGGAGAAAAATGGTTCGTAAAAGGAAATGTTTGTTTTCACTCTTCTCTTTTCTGATGTCAGTTTTTTTTCTGTCATATTCATTAGAGCCCGATTTTAAATTACTGATATGGCGACAGATATAGTGAATGTTTGAGCTGGAATTAAATCGTGCACTGATATGTCTTAAAACAAATACGTTTATCAAATAATATTTATGTTAATAAGAAATCTGCTGAAATTTCATCATTAATTATTAAATAACTCAATATAGAACCTTGATTCTAAACATTAAATTATCTCTGGCTTGTAGGATAACTGAAGAGTTTGCACTCATCAGCCCTCTGATTATTTTTTTTTACGTATGTTGTTTTTGTGTTCAACTTTCATCTCGTCAATCCCCCAGAAATGAGGTCCACCTCAGAGCCCCACTTCTATGACCTAGCAGTGTTTGGAGGCAAGGCTGTGAGGCTGGTGAGGCTCCATGTGGATCTCCATGATGGGGAGCATCTGTGCTTGGAGAATTTGGGTCCCCTCATGGAGCTCCAGGACTGGGCCCTGGATGTCCGCTGGCTCTCAGGAGACAAACACTCACTGCTTTGTGTGGCTGTAGCCCACAACAGTGCTCTCCTCCTAGACGTCATTACAGGAAATGCCCTGGTTCAGCGTTCCTGTCTGGAGGGGTGTCTGCTGTACTCTGCCCTCCTTCTGGTGCATGAATCCTGGGCAGATACCGTCGTAGTAGGAGGCACTGTTTTCAACCAGCTGGTTCTCTGGAAGCCTGGAGGAGGAGACAAAAGTAACGTCTCTGAGCGCAAAGCTCCAGTTGAGAGACGCCTGCTTGGCCACAGCGGTGTAATTTTCAACATCTCTTACCTTCAGGAGAAAGGATGGCTGGCTTCAGCCTCTGATGACCGCAGCGTAAGGGTGTGGGGTGTTGGTCCTTTAGGGGGTCCTGGAGGTAAATGTGGGGACTTGGATCCTGTTTGTTTAAGGGTACTATATGGACACCAGGCCAGGGTGTTCTCGGTGCGTCTCTCTCCAGGGAATGTTTTCAGTGCTGGGGAGGATGGGGCCTGTTTAGTCTGGGACTGGGCTGGAGGTGGTAAGGTGGTTCGTACATTGAAGGGACACAAAGCAGGGGGGGTTCGTGCTCTTGCAGTCAGTGAGGGGATAGAAGATGAAGAGAGATGGGTGGCTACAGGAGGGGCAGATGGAGGGGTCAGGTTGTGGAGGGTGGAAGGTAGAGAGGAGAAGACGGACAAATCGGAGGAAGCAGTGACAGAGAAGCTAAGTGACCTGAAATTTCCTAGTCAAGGCTTACCTAAAGTGGTTTGTATAGCAGGGGAAGAGAATGACAATGCAAGCTGGAGTCAGAGTAAGTTTGTGGTTTGCACTGACCAGGGAATAGTTTACCAATACAGTGACGGGCAGTGGGAGATTGTCTGGCAAGGGTCTCCTGAGTTTCAGTCTTATTGTGTGATGGAAACAATAACTGTCAGTGTGAAAGACTCAACAGCAAAAGTTCATCTGTGTGCTGTGGGAAACCTCAGTGGGTCCATACAAGTCTTCCCCATCTCTCATCCTCAGTGTGGGATTCTTCTCACAGGTGGACCAGGGAAGATTCATAGCCTTATTTGGCAAGTGGCAAAAGAAAGGTTATTTTTACTAGCATCAGGCGCTGAAGGACTTGTCTATCGCTGGTGTATAGATGTAAAATTAGATGAAAAGTGTTCCTTAGCTCTCAATATAAATCCTCTTCCTTCTTTCCTCCTTCCCTCCTGCGCCAAACGCTGGCTGACAGCTGCAGTGTGCCTCCACTCCACATCTGAAAGGTTGTTGTGGGTGTGTGGGGACAGGAGAGGCTCCCTGCTTTTGTTTCAGGAAGGAGGAAAACTGGAGCAAAAGATGGGAGATGACAAAAGCGTGGATGAAAGCTTGCTGACAGGCAAGGAACAAACTGACCTAACACTGCATCCACTGAGCTGCCTGTTTGGAGTGCATGGAAAACAGGGTGTAACTTCAGTGTGTGAGTACCAGGGGCTGCTGTACAGCGCTGGCAGGGACGGCTGTGTGAGAGTCTTCAGAGTGCGTCCAACTCCACCAGAAGAACTTGAAGAAAAGAGTGTAGAGAACAAAGGAGGGCTTCAGCTGGAGGTTCTCAGAGTCCAGCGGGCCTGTAAAGGTATGGAGTGGCTGGAGAGGGTTTTGATTCTTGAACCTGAAATTCCAGGGGAAGGGGACGAGGAGGAATGTGAGAACCACGACAACACAAAGAAACACAACATGACAGAAAAACTGGAGGTTACAGAGGAGGGAAAAGATGAGGGGAGCTTTGGTAAAGAAGAAAAGACAGAAGAGAACAAAGGAAGAGAGGCCAGATTTGTCATTGTTGGCTTTCATGCCATCCACTTTGTGGTTTGGGACCCAGTGAAGCAGGAGAGGCTGCTTGCAGTGCCTTGTGGTGGGGGGCATCGCTCCTGGAGTCTCTGGCCGTCCCACAAAGGGATTTGGCCTGGATATGGAGCTCTGGTCTTCATCAAGCAGGGGGCTATCCTGGCATCACAACCCCCTGGAGAGCCTCCAAACTGGGCTGGGAAAGCAGGAAAGGCTGGAGGATGGGGCTTGAGAGAGGGCGTCCATGGGAGGGGGATTGGGTGTGTATGCAGGCTGGGGAGGATTAGGGGACTCGGGAATGGTACTGAAACAACAAGTACTGGACATGTGACTGAAACTGAGGGAAGGAGTAGACTCAAAGATGAAGTAAAGGAGGTGGAAAGAGAGGAAGGGCACTGGGAGATAGTGGTGACTGGAGGAGAGGACACTAGCTTAACCATCCTCGCAGTACATCCTAACTCGGGCAGAATCAAAGTCCTCTCTGTTATCACTGATCACATCTCAAGTGTTCGGACGGTGACGGCAGTAACGCGTCCGGAGGGAGGGAGTGAAAACCAGACTCAGTCTCTGTCTGCTCTGCTCGTGTCAGCTGGCGGGCGAGCTCAGATGCAGTGTTACCGGCTATTGATCAGTTGGGACAGGCAGAGACTAGTTCCCTCCTGCCAGGTGATCCAGGTTGCCCGTCACCGATTGGACGAGCAGTGGGAGAGGAGGCGGAACCGACACAAGATGGTGAAAATGGATCCAGAAACGAGGCAAGTTAATAGTTGTAATGGAGGAGGCACGAGCAGGAAATGATATAAGAGGCTATGTCATCCAGTCACCTGTGTATTATTTTCTGTGCATATATAAAGGGACTGTCATCCATAAAGAGATGGACTTTTTCCAACTCTTTGTCTTCCTTATTTTCTTCCTTCATTCTAGCATCTAGTCTTACCTTTTGCATCTGTGTGTTCTCAGGTACATGTCTGTAGTGGTGGTGGATGAAAAGACAGACAGTTGTCTTCTGGCTCTGGCCTGCAGTGATGGAGCTCTCAGGTTGGTGTCCGCCACACATCCAAAATCAATATAAAAATGCTTTCCCTTTAAATGCTGGTTCCTCAATCAAGTTGTGGTACTTGATTTGAATTTATAATATACTGTCTTGTAGTTGTTCTGGCTCTCTCCTTGTCTTCTGTCTTCTCACATGCATAACTGTCTTTTTCAGACTGTTCTCAGTCAGTGAAGTTAAACGTCAGATTGATTTGTTGTGGGAGACGTTTCACCATCAGCGCTGTGTGCTCAGTGTTGCCGCCTGCAGCCTGGAGGACGGAAAAGGCAACAGGTGATCCCACGATTGGTCCTTTTTAAAAAAAAAAAAATCTTTCCAGAATGTGAATTAGATGAATTTTCATTACATTGTTATAGTTATCCATCAGAACCAGACCACTAATTGTTTTCTGATATATATTTCTTGTTGTAAGACTTTTGAAGAAATGGGCAGTGATTAGCAGATGAGAGGAATACAATATTAAGAGCTCAGTGGATGTAGGCTAACTTTCAATTTCCAACACTTTGTTTTGTGAAAATATGAAGAAAGTCTCACATCTGTGTGTTTGTATTAATGTCTCTCTCTCAGGTATAAGCTGCTGTTTAGTGCTGCGACAGATGGCAAAATTGCAGTTTGGGACCTGACGGAAGCTTCTTTCTTATCGCCCGGTACGTCTTCTATTCCGCCAATCCCCTGCCTCGACATTCCTGCCCACCAGAGCGGCGTCAACGCATTGGTTGTTTGGGCAAATAAACTGGGACAACAAGGGGGCGGTTGCCTGGTAACTGTTGCTAGCGGAGGGGATGATGGGCAGCTGACAGTGTCCACAATTATGGTGCAATACCCAGAAGATGGAAAGGTCCAACCTCCAAACCAGCTTCATCTTCATCTTCACTCCCAGTCTCACATCCCGCTGGCTCACTCTGCCCCTCTGACTGCCTTGAAGTTCCTGAGTCCAGGCCTTGTGGTCTCCACTTCTTCAGATCAAAGGGTTTGCATGTGGAGGGTCAGCAGTACCGGCATCAGCCACATCAAGGCGCTGTGCTCCCACGTCGCAGATGCTGCAGGACTCGCAGTTTGGGAGGGGGAATCGACAGAGGAGGAGGAGGAAGGAGATAAAAAGAGGAAAACAAGGCTTGAGTCTGAGCAGGGAATTGCAATTTGGAGAGGGAAGGGGAGTCCGACTGGATTGAAACCAACTCCGGGTGAGACAGGTGGGAGAGTGAGTAAGGATAAAGAAACAGCTGATGAGGTCAAGGGTGAAGAAACTGTTGAAGCTGACTGCGAGACAGGTGACCCATTTTGTACAAGCAGTGATGAGACGGGAGGTGAGACAGCTAGTGAGTGTAGAAATCAAACAGAGATAGATGGTACAACTGAGAGTGAGGTGAACAGCGAAACAGATTTAAAGGCTTCCTTTGAGAGCAAGAAGAGAGAAAAGAGGGGATGGTTGCTGGTCTGCGGTCAGGGCTTCCAGCTGCTACAAGTCAGAAATCCAGAGATGGATGCAGAGAAGTGGACTACAAAAAGAGAAAGAGAAACTGAGAGGGTGAACCACAAAGTTAAAGTCACTCTACAAGAAAAGTCAACATAAGTGGAATCAAAAGATTGCAGCGGTCCAAACAATCACTTTCTTAATGGACATGGAGATTATTTATTAATTATCTGTAAAAAATTCTTGATTGCAGCTGTATGATTTGATATCAGGTTAATTTCACTTTGGCAATTTTAAAAATACATTTTTAATAAAGTTTATTTATTCTCCAGTTTTCTTGTCATTCTTATTGTAGTTATCAAGCGATGAAGTTTTAATGAAAAGCAAATTCCAAAATGTTAACAATGTTTCTCAAAGAAAGACAACAGCCTTTTCTCTTAAGGAGTCAACTGATTAAAGTTTGTCGTGACTTCTCTGAAGCTAAAGCGTATCCTTCATTTCTGCTTGCCTGAACAGCATTTGGTGTTCATCAAGGAAACATTAAAATCTTCATGGCTATTTCAAGAGAACATTAAAACCAGCTCTGATGTGTTTGGGCCATCTGTGGTCTCCTTCAGGGAATAGCACCACACAGCACAAAGATGGCTGAAATGACAGGAGTTATTTTTAATACAGCATGTTACATCTCGGCCAGCCAGGAAATAAAGCCGTGTACTTGAAAGACAGCCCTGGGACTCCCATTTTCTTGAAGACCAAGGCAAGCTAGACAACGTGATGAAATACATTTAAAATGTCACAGTCACTGCAGGAGTTGTTTAGAGATTGTTTAAGCAGTGCAGAGTGCGGAGGATCCCTGAGTAGACCAGACTAGTCCCATGGAGCTGTGGTTCGTAGCCTGGGAGTCAGAAACCCCTGAGGTGTTGCCAGATAAGACGGGAATTTCTTATTTTTGGCATCTTCAGGCCTCTAAAGTTTATTTCATATGACAATCTAAGAAGGAAAAATTACTCTGGTTGAACTACTCACAACCCCTATATCCTGTGAGGATGGGTCATTAGTTTGTTTCAAGTGGTCACAACCCAAAAAGGTTTGGCTCTACACTGTAAAAAAAATGTCTGTAGATTTTACAGTGTTAAACTGCCAAATAATGACAGTAAAAGACCGTAAAATATGCCATGAAGTATGACTGTGTTTCCTGTATTGTCATATTTCAAAACCTTTATTTTTTACATAATTTTCAGGGAATTTATACAAAATAAAGCAGTATTTTATATCAGAGACTGTTAATTGTACAGTAAAACACCGTAATATTTAATGGCATATTTTACGGTCTTTTACTGTCATGGTTTGGCAGTTTTTCATCCTAAAATCTACAGACATTTTAAAATATGGCATAAAAGGCCAACCCCTAAATGTGAAATCAACAGTACTAATATCCTTTTACCATAATATTAGAAAAGTTATACTGTATTTATTACAGTAACATTCTGGCAACCGTAGCTGCCAGTTTTTTTTACCGTAAAAACAACAGTTTCTTTTTTTACAGTGCATAGAGAGCTTATCTGAATGTTCACCCTTGAGGTTTTTCCTGGTCCTAACTTCTTCAGTCTGTCTGGGGGTTTAAACTTTGTACCAGGCTCAGGGTTACAATTAGATTTAGATAAAGGACAAGCTAACGGCTGGTTAGACTCGTCATTGTGATGGTTAGGGTTACACTTACTATGAGCCAGTGAGGGTCCTCACATGTATAGAAGTGTGTATGTCAGTGCATTTACTTGTATTGGAAATATTTGCTTGTCTAGTCACGCCTTGCACTAATGTATGAAACAGAGCAGTTCATTATTACACACAGTAGAAAAACACAGTGTGTTTATTTGTGCATGCACAGTTTTGTCTATCCAGTTACAGAGAAGTAGTTTCTAAATTGTTACGGGATTATTTAAGTTTCTATTTTCACACACACTAAGTGAAGAGTGTGGACTTCGAGTGTGTGTTTGGTCGAAGGTGAGGGTTTGTATAAGCCTGCCCACTCGTACTGTGATTATATTGTGCATGTGTTCTGAAATGCTAATTTTGCACTGTTGAAGCAGAATGTGTTGTGATATGAAATGCTAATACTGCTTAAGTGGCAGGTTGATATGGGACTGTGTGCATAATTATTTGCATATTTGGTGTGTATGTTTGTGTTGTGTGTGTCTGCCTGGTATGCAAATGTAGCTGTGTCAGATGAAGTGCGGGGCTGCTAGCAGCATGTTCACCTGCGCCATGTTAAATGTCATACAATGCAGACAGGACGTGTGTGTCTGTGTTTGTTTGTGTGTGTGTGTGTGTGTGTGTGTGTGTGTGTGTGTGTGTGTGTTGTGACTGACAGTCACCTGCCTAGAATTTAAATGTAGATATGAGATAAGGTGTGCACCTCTCTCTCTCTCTGTGTGTGTGTGTGTGTGTGTGTGTGTGTGTGTGATGGTTTGAAATGCTGATGTTACCACTGGATAAATGAAATCTGTGTATACCTGCCTGCTCAATGCAGTTTTGTCAATATCTGTGTGTGTGTGTGTGTGTGTGTGTGTGTGTGTGTGTGTGTGTGTGTGTGTGTGTGTGTGTGTGGAGGGCTAGATGGGGGTCAGAGCCCATGAAGGGGCAGACTGCAGGTATCCATGAATATTTTAATATTTTAGCCTCGTCTCACATTGCCTTTTGTCAAGCACCGATCTCACCACCTGCCACTCACAACAGAAGGAAAGAAGGAAGAGGATAGAGGAAGAAGGACAGCTAATGTCACCCTGAAACAGAGAGGGTCCCCCCTCTCTGTCTCTCTCTTAAAAGACAAAAAAAAAAGGAGGGATAGGGCCTGAATAAAGCTTTCATGTTCATTACCTCTGCCACTCACAAAAAGAGAAGAAGGTGCATCTCTTGTTGTTGTGCAAGAGCCAAAAGTACCTCTGTAATCACCACTATCACTTACAAGGGGAAGAAAGGGTGAGAAAAAAGAGAGGGGGAAGAGTGAAAGCACCAGTACTGATAAAGTAAAGGTGAGGCTAGGGGGGGAGACAGAAATGGAGAAGGCACCTGCTGCACTGAGCGTCACAGCTGGTGTTTGTTGGGTTGCAGAAGAGCAAAACAGACCAGCAGAGAGGAGTGAAGAAATTACAGGAAGGACAAGGCAGGAAAATGAAGGAAAGGACTGATTGATGTGTGGAGATGAGACACAGAGAGGAAAACGCTTTCCAAGACCAGGATGTGTGTCTGCGATAAAGTTTAGTCTTTTTTTTTTTTTAAATATTTCATCTGAGTTAGTGATCTTCAGTCTTCAAACAACATGTGGAGAGACAGGGAGTGACTTCTGTTCTGCTGTCAACGGAGTGACAATTTACACCCATCATTGAGGTATATACCACATTCTCTCTCTTACACACACACACACACACACACACACACATAGAGCTTTTCATCAGTACTTCTGATCATGTGCCATTTATCTCCTGCCTTTGAACCCAATTTACAACTCTGAAATGCTTTTTTAGAAACTTAAGAAGTCCTTCATTTTAGAGGATTTATCTTATCTTTCTTTCTTTATCAGAAAGGACAGAGCGCTGACTTTTTTTCATGTCCTTTTTCAAACTGTCACTCACACATTTGATCCTGAACTTAAAAAAAGCTCTACATCAAGTGCACCAGCTTTTTAATGTCTACACCATGGGTTTAACCTCCCTTTGAATGTGTATATCTACAATCTGATGTGTTCTCTGTGTTAATGTGTTAAAAATGTCGTTCTCACACTTTTTAAAGTGCATCAGTATTTAGTGGACTAATAGGTCATGGGTCAAGGAACAAGTGATTAGTGATAAAGATTTCTGAAAGAGGATATCATTTAATATTAAAGTGGAGGATAAAGTAACAAGATTAAAGGTCTACAGCAATGCTACTGAGGCTGTATTTACAGGCACAGTGGTGCATATGTCTAAATGCTAATGTCAGTGGCAATGAAAATGCAAGTAGGTCATGCTTACCATGTTTGTGTCATTATGTTTAGTAGATGAATATTTAGAGTAGAGTAGAGAATATTTAACTTTATAAAACTTTGAGCTGCTAGTGCCGCTAGAGTCAGAGATTTATCAAAGTCACGTTTGCTACAAATATGTCCTTTGCATGTCAATTGTGAAACAGAATAAATATTTTTATACTGTCAGGCTCCTGGATTGGTGATGTCACGTCAACGGCTGCCTCTCATTGGTTCATCTGGGAGCAAAACAACAGGTGATCCACTCATGACCCACTCACGTCCTCGCTGACAGAGGCTATTATGCAGCAGGAGGACGGAGGAGTACTCACAAGCATGTTTCGGAGAAACGTGATCATCAGTTAATGGGTGCCATTCGAAGTTTCATTGTTAGGATCAAATCCTACAGGGGCTGTGATGTAAAATAAATCACATTTATTAAGCAAATAAAAATATTATGATTATACTATCCACTTATTTCACTTATGCTGTTTTCTTAATAGTGCCTGTGCAATGCTTAAAATCAGTGACATACTTTGATTACTAAGGTTACAGTATTGTACAGTTTCTTACATTCATTCAGAAACAGTCACAGTACAAAGCACCAACAAGATCAAAATTAATAAGTCTGTGTGGACAAAATATTGTATTGACAAAATTGTGCGAAACAGTTTAATTCACCCGTTCTTGTGTTGCCTTGCAAACACTTTTAGAAACTTTTAAAATATTTCATTAATGAATGTCGATTTATTCAGTAAACAGTTTGAATTAAGGTTCCGCCTCTGATGGACCAGATGGCCGAAGGCATGCTAATTAATTCTTAATAATTGCCTCGCAGGAAAAAAGATCTTAACAGCTTTTATTCTCATCTCATCTGCTGTTGGTCTTTAATATGTACACATACAAAGAACAACACATTTATATAGAAGAGAACTGCACATGCAGCGGTCTTTCTCTTTCAAAACAAATAACTTTGTAGGCCTTCATCTGAATGTCATAAACAGCTCCAGGCAAGTATATTATTATTATTATTATTATTATTATTATGGTTAAAGGATCATATATAATTGTTATTATTTCATCATATTTTCCCAAGCTGATGCTGCTGTTTGTAAAAACATTATGTAAATAAACTTGTCTTGTCAGCTAAAAGTGGATCTGCAAGAATTCAGCAGATTCAGTCCTCCTAGCTGCAATATATCGGCAAAATACATTCCTTATCCCAATAATACAGATTCATTGACCATTTCTATTTTTAGTTTTACTGTTAAGCATGTAGCAATTTCACTCAAACAGTGCTCAAGTTTTGAGTATGACAATGATATCCCACAATCCCACAAAATTAATCTAATACAAATACTACAATTCAGTTTAAAATGGGCAAGAGCATTCTGAAACTGTAGTTTGATGTCAATGTTTGTACCATTTCCTGTTAGTATAAAATATAAAAATAGTGAACTGTGAACCACTTATTGTATTTAGCATTATATAATATAGAATTAGGATACAGCATTGATATTATGTCACATTACTATTTTATATCCCTGCTCCTTGAGGAAGTTCCTTTGTGCTGCTTTAAAACTGCCATCAGAAATGTAAATGGGATTCAGTGTATCTTGCTCAAAGGCACTTCATCAGTACAGATGTTTGCTTCCATGGGATTTTAAGCCAGATCACCACAGATTAACTACGCTTCATTGTGTGTTCTTATTTGTTTCCTCTGATCTCGCCTGTCTTACCACAGCCAAGCCACCCCTCTCCTCCCCGGCTCTCCATCAGGCTAAGCACCGAAAACGTAACCATCGTCAAACATCATCATCCTCTTCCTCCTCTCACCCTCATCCAGGGCCTCCCTCCATCCTCCTCTCAGACACAACCATGACGCCTTGGGGAGGCCTGGCTCTCTCCGAATCCTCCTTTACCTCAATCCCTCCACCTCCTCCTCCATGGCCTCCTGCCCCTCCACCTCCACCACCTCCTGCTCCTCAACCCACACCATCCACCCCTTATCGTGGGAGACAGAACGTCGAAGTTGAAGGAGTTTCAAGTTCCAGTTTTAACTCTGAGGTCCCATCTCCACCTGCTGCAGTCCATCAGGACAGTGCAAGTATGTCTGGAACAAAAGCCAGTCATGTTCTTGTATGGCAATTTTAAAAATAATGTCAGCCTAGTTTATGTTTTCATTTCTGACGTAAAGTTTACAATGCCTCACAGGAAAGGGAGAGTTAAATGCATCTTATAACCAATACTATCAAAAATTCTTGATCTTTTTTCTCAACCTTTCTCTAGTTAAGAAGAAAATGTGTTCAGGTACACATGAAGACAAAAAGATATGCACACTTGCATTATAAGCCATGTGATTTATTAAACACTAGTGTCAAACAGGATAACACGAGCTGCACTCATGTTACCTAGCTAACAATCATAATTAGCTTACTGTACTACTGTAGCTACTAATATTACCTAGCTAATCCTAGCTAGGTAATATTAAACAGATAATGTTAAAATATTTTGTTTTCATAATGGGTGCTTGAATGTTAGCTGACAAACACAGTATTACTAAAACTAGCTGCGATTACATTAGGGAGTAGCTAATGGACTGGTTTCACAGCAGAAACTCACAGGTGAATCAATGATAGCTGCATTCCACTTGGGGGAGGTCTACTGTGTGTGCTTGTTTACTGTCATTGGGGCACTTTGTGTTTTTTCTGCTGTGACAAGTCAAAATGTCGACCAATCCTTTTAACTGGATTTGTCTCACAGAAGTCATGGCTCAATTCCATTTAGATGCTTCATTTTTCAGAGATCTGGTTTTGTGCATCTTAACTCACTATCAAGTCAAACACTGTCATGACTTACTGGGACAAATCAAACTGAGCTATACCTAATGTTATTAGACACAACCTGGCCTCTTCACGCTAAGTACAAATAAGATGACTTTACACTTTTAAATTATGGTGCAGTGCTGAAGCCAAAGTCCAATTTTGCATGCAGGTGATGGAAGTTGATTGGAAGTGCAGAAATGGATGAAGTCAGGTGACCTTCATCATCGTGGTAACAATATTAACAGGTGGTTGTCAAAATGTTGCAGTTTGGTACTACTTTGTTAGGTGTGTTAGATTTAGAAAAAGATCATGACATAAGTTAATACTGAGTCAACACTGACTTGCATGACCCATCAATCCTCCATATGCAGACTTTGTAACTCTTTATACGACACCACCTCACAGAGGTTAATGGGGAGGATTGGCATATCACCTGCATGCAATTTGAAAAGTGCAAAGTCATGTTATGTCATTTGGAGAGGCTGGGCTGATCAAAATGTCGGCCATGGTTGAAGGCTTTGTAAGGTTTGTGTGCAGCTGTAGCAGTAGTTTTATCTTTCACTTAAGTGCAACCTTCCACTTTTAGGTTTTTGATGTCCTTTTTCATAGTTTTGTGACAATGTCTGCATGTGGCATTTGTACTAGCTTTCTGGAGCATTTTATGGTTATATTTTTATTGCTAACCATATTCCTAACATTTTCCTTCACTTCCCCCATGCTTCTCTCTCTCTGTCTCAGCAGATGGAGGGGTTAGAGAGTTGCGGACGAGGGGAGGGCGGGCGAAGGTGTTGCCCCAGCGTCGGGTGCCTTGTCCTCCCCGTCTCCCACCACTGCATCCTGTCACTAACCTCAGTTTCTCTCGGAGCTTCACCTTTTCTTTCTTCGAGCTGCCTCTGCACCAGACGCCTCGCTGCCGTGCTGAACGCATCAAAAACCTCATGCTGCTTTTGAGACAGCTACACTACTGAAGAATCAGTGCTGCGTGGACAGTTGACAGTTGACAGGAAGCTTTCCTAAATTGTAATATTTTGCTTTATCAGTGCTGTATTTTAACCACCACTATACCACTGTCAAATCAAGAGTAATGTAGATAGATAGATCAGTGTGTCTTATGTTCTGAAATACTGCATTTTAGATTTAAACTTTTAAACATTTTGACATTTTGTTGTTTTTTTTGCCCAAAGTCGGATACCTCCTTTATAAAATGAAGTTTCTGACAAAACTTTGAGAAGTTGACATCTTATTCTTTAATTTCATGTTGAGGTTTCTGTAAGGATAATTTAATGACCTGAAGATCATTCAAATTTCTTCTTGTGGTGAGATTAAAAGGACAATAAAAACATGTAAAGTATTTTTCTTTCTTTGGCTTCCTTCCACTACATGTGCCTCTCATTCTTCATTCAGTCAGTCATTAAATCAATTTCACATTTTCTCAGTTTAATGACTTTCAAACATTGGAAAAGTGGAATATATTAAAATAGATCAAAACAGAGGAAATCATTCTCTTTCTGATTTACTCTCTTTCTTTCACTTTGTCTGTCTCCCTCTTTCACACACACACACACACACACACTAACACACACCCATTCACACTATGCGTCTCTGAAAGCTGGGCTGTGATAATAGAGCCATTCAGACGTACTGAAAGGGGGGGTGAAGGGGAGGAGAAAAGGGGCTGTAAACTCGCTGTAATGTGCAGAGTTCAAGGCTGTTCTCTACCTTCCGCTGACTCACGTGTGAGAGCTGTGTGCGTGTTTGTGTGTTATCCTCATACATGCACGCTGTCGCACATGTGAACTCTTTGTTCTCGTGTGGCTTCATGCTGATACAGATTCGGTCAGTCACTGCTTTGGTTTGTTTTGGTTATCTATACAGTAACCACTACTCGTCCTTTTCTTTGTCCTCTAACTTCATACAAACATTTTACATACATAAAGAAAAGTGCAGGAGACACATTAAACACACCCTGTATTGAAACAGGAGCAAAACTGTACTATCAACAATCTTTGACATTGATTTCAGATGGACAGCGTTGATCGAAGTGGCCTTCCTCACTACAGGCAGCCTCATCTTGCTGTTGCCCTGGACAAATCACAGCTGGATGTCCTTGGGGAGCGAGTAGAAAAGAAGTCCCTGTCAATTTCGGAGAGGGTGAAAGCACGATGTCGGTGAGTCAAAGGATGCCAGTTTGGGCCTTATCCAGTTTTGAGGGCTAACAGATCTATCTGAAGATAAATGGATTATATCCCTGTGTGTGCATATGTGTGTGTGTTTCTCCAGGTGTTCTGGTCCCAGGTTGAAGAGCTTCCTGCTGGGCTTTTTTCCTATCCTGTCATGGCTACCTCACTACTCCATCAGAGAAAACGCCATTGGAGACCTTTTGTCTGGAGTCAGTGTTGGGATCATACAGCTGCCACAGGGTGAGGATGCAGCAACAGATGATAATCACATGTAGTCTACAGTCTTAATGAGGTCTAAACACCTACAAGCTGCCATAATACGATCCAACAATAGGTCATCTGTGGTGTATTTTACAGCTTTAAGGCGTAAACATGAAAAACATTAACTCTTTTCTGCTTGACTAACAGCTATGACTACAGATAAAAAAGGTGCAAGCTGAAAATATATAAAAGCGTACCACTGGATGAATCATGTGCATAACGTAGCAACTCCTGCTACAATATATAAGTATACAATATAAAGGTGATGGTTGGTCGGTAGAAAGAGAATATTTCATGAGTACAGAGACTTTGAAATTCCTTTTTCACACATAACCACCACTCAAATAATGATGACACATGGTTTTCCTTTCATTTTAGTAATACACACTAGCTGTTCATTTAAGGCACACTTCTCACCTTCACCTCTCCTCCTCTATCTCAGGTATGGCCAACGCCATGTTGGTGGGAATTCCTCCAGTGTTTGGTCTCTACACTTCGTTCTATCCTCTGATCATCTACTTCATCTTTGGCACTTCCAGACACCTCTCCATCGGTGACTATCAGTCCTTTTTTTTCTGGAAGGACATCCATATCTAGAAACTGCCTGGCGCAGTCCTCTACAGCTTCAGTGCCTTGCAAACTTAAGAAAAACGCAACCTGGTGAAATTCTTGTATAAAAATCTTACAGCAGTTCTACAATAATCTGAGCTTCTTATTTCTGTTGCGGTTTAATCAAAGCTACAACACAAGCTACAACACTCACAATATAAATCCATTTGATTGCTCTTGAACCTAATCACTTAATCAGTGAGTTAAAGACTTCTGTGTTATGTGTGACAGGTTCGTTTGCCTTCCTGGCCATCATGATTGGGTCTGTGACAGCTAACGTGGAGTTGCTTAGCAACGGTGTTGAAGAGAGTCAGATTGATATGGAAGCAGCCAAAGTGAACGTGGCTATACAACTCACCTTCCTCTGTGGCCTCATACAGGTACACACAAACACACACACACACACACACATACAATAGACAATACATGGACAAACAGTATGCACACTCACTGACACTCACCTCTGACCTCTGGCCCCATTATGGAGGGGGGAGGTGCAGGGGAAAAAGACATTTTCCCGACAGACATCCACTAAAGGTCGGTGTATATTACTTTTAGCAGGGTCACTGAGAAAAAAAAAACCAATAACAGTCCTAGAGTTTGACCTTTCCAGTCTGGCACTTCAGATTAGAGGACAGGCATCACTAATGCCAAGGTAGTAACGTTGTCTGACCTATTGGACAGAATTGGTGTTAATTTAGAAGGATCCTTTAAATCAGACCTGGTCAGCTCATCAATCAGTTGTGACAAACTGAGATTCTCAAACATATCTTTTAGACTACCTGATTGATTTGCCACCAATTTAGGTTAAATGTGCGTAGAGCCATCATCTGAGTTATTGTGTTGTGCTAATTTATTGATTGCACCAGAGACAGTTGAGCCTGGACTGTATACACCCATAACATTAATCAAATTATTTCTATTTATGTTAAAACTAGAAGTTCAAAAGACTGTGGTATAGTGACAGCATTTAAAACAGTATCAGTAACTTCCCACTCTGTCTATGCTTTATAAGTTAGTTATGTAAGGAAACCTCAGATTCATGTATTCCCTCTTTAAGCCAGGTTTCTGAAGATATTGGCGTCAGTCTGTGACACCAGAATCCTCAGGTGATGTCATTTAAATTGATTACACAGACTTCTGCATTAACTCCAGGCCTTTTCTGGATTTCAAAGTATTTGGATTCAATAAGACATGCCCAGAGTCACAGGAGGGTATATTCGCAAGATGACAGCCTGGAGCTTGTTTGGGGTTTGGGTTTTATGATTATTACATTTTTGGGTTTATAAGAACTTGTACAATAAATAGGCAGGTGGTGTTTACGAGAGCCAGTAGTGATTAATACAAGAATGTCAAACACAGGAGCAGAGTGAGAATGAAGGGCAGAGGCAATTTGGATGTATAATTGTGTCAGACCCAGCATTATTCACATATTTACCAATTATAAAGAGAGAAAAACTAAACCGTGTGTGTGCAATCCTTCAGCTCCTGCTGTACCTGCTGGGTGGAGACGGTGTGTGTCGCTGGCTGTCTGATCCTGTAATCAGAGGCTACACCACAGCAGCAGGTCTGCATGTGGGCATCCTGCAGCTGCCACTGATGACTGGGATACCTGCACAGAGATACACTGGACTACTGCCTTCAGCTTGGGTCAGTTAAAACACACACACGTACACAAGCACATGCAGTCATGTCCACAAGCTTCAACTCTCCTGTAGTATCCTTGGGCAAGACTTTGAATCCATACCATCCATCCTGTTATGTGGCTGGTCTCTGACCTCTGTGGTGGATCACAAAGCTAGTCTCTCTCCCTCTGGTGATGAGATTCATCAGGTTTTGTCATGTGGGTTTAATCAGTCTACCTGTAAATCTAAAATGTGGTTATTATATCAGCTAAATGGATATCTATTGTACTATCTTGTAAAATTTTAGCATCAGTTTCTTGATTTGATTCTTGAGCTGATTTGCCCCTGAACAGTCTATATCATAACTGTACAAATATTAAAATAAAATGTATTGTATTTTATTAGATTGTAATTGGTCCATTTGTGACTGGAAGCATATGTGTTTCATCCTGTTTCAGATAGCAATGAATAGAAAGTTAAAATATGATCTGACTGCAGTTCTGAGGTTAAAAGGTAGTATGTAACATTTTTTGCGGGGAAGGAGCCTGGACTGGAGTTTTAGAGTTACAACCTGGAGGGTCAAATACAAGCTACAAGCACACTGCAGGCCAGAGGTTGACAATAATGATGATTTGTGGTTGTTTCATCAAGCTGAAGGTCATATCTGATGTCCTGTTTCAATAGTGGACTATCTACGACTCACATTACCCTCTTAGAATCTGAAGATTTGAAATATTTCGGCAAAGTGTTGCCTTGGCAATTAAAATCCCCTTCAGACTTTTGCAGGGACTGCTGCTGCTAGCTTTTTATTCTTAGCACTCCATAGGGCAAATTCAAAGGTAGCGTCAAACTCCTTCAAGGATGAACCTTGTCACCTTGACATGGACAGTCGCTTGGGTTTGGAAAGTGGGGTTTGGAAGATTTTTTATCAGCTATTTGCAGGTGGTGGTTTTTCTCCAGCTTCACTGGACCATGACTTCTGATATGCAATGGAGGGGTTCACACCTGAAAATCACACCTCCAGGTCTAAGGATTTAGGTATTGACCTGAAAAATAAGGCTTTCCCTGAAGATGTTCCAGACATAAGTGACATGGAGGTGTATGAGGGCACTAGCAGATGTTCGTTTACACTATTACTGTAGTAGTTTTTAGTTAAATATGGTAGTTGAAAGTTACCTGTTGTTGTATTTTTTGCTTTTTAAGAGCGAACAAATTGTTTGAAACTGTATGTTCCAGGTTTTAAAGGATGTTCTGCATGGAGTGACCAATATTGTACCAGGAACTCTGTCAGTCTCCCTGGTTTCCATGGTGATACTCTTTGGAGGCAAGATGCTGAATGAGCGCTTTAAGAACAAGCTGCCTGTGGTTATACCGTGGGAACTTATATTGGTGAGGGATGCACACACACACACACACACACACACACACACACACACACACTTACACGCACTTTGTAGACTCATGCCCATAAGATGAAACCCAGATGTACAGATGCCACAGTGATGAAGTGGTGAATGACTCACTGACTCATAATTATATAAAAATCTGTTTTTAGCTCCAAAACCTCAATCAATTATATTTAATAAAGGAATGATCAGTTATTTTAGTCACTGTAATGTAAATGTAAAAACATTTTATATATTTATATTATCTTGAAATTCCAAAAGTGTGTTTTTAATCTAATCAATCTGATAAACAAGACAGATTAATATAATCTTGAACCTATGAAACCATAGCAAGATTTTTAATGTGGAGTATGGTAAACAGAAATGCCAACAAACTGGAGACATCTGAAAGGTCATCTTTAAACCGTTTCCATATCCCTGTGGGATCACGTCATGATAGGAAAATGGCTTCCACCCACCGCTATTGGCTGTGGATCTGTGAACAGACAGTAGCTGATTATGATAATATATGTGCTTGTGTGCTTCCATGTGCATGTGTATGAACAGACTGATTGATCTGACATTTAGATATAAAATACTGTATATTGTTGTTTTCCAAACTGGACCATTTGTGCAGAAAAAGTCACGGCCATTGTTTTGCTCCCACAGATTGTCTTGGGCACCATCCTGTCAGTGCAGATGGATCTGACTGGACAGCACAGAGTCCAGGTGGTGGGACACATACCCAGTGGGTCAGTAGAACTGTATCTGTTTTTCCTTGTCATTCAATTTTATATAGTATATATATATATATATATATATAGTATATATATATATATATATATATATATACACACACACACACACACATATACATATACATACACACACACACACACACACACATATATATATATATGTGTGTGTGTGTGTGTGTGTGTGTGTGTGTGTGTGTGTGTGTCTCATTCTCCATACTTCTGCTCTCATCATAGAAAATAAGCCAGTTAGCTTTATTGTGTTTTCCTTGATAGCTTTAAGAGAATGTTGTGTGTGTAATGAGTTATTCATGAGGTATGAATTACATTACTTTTCATTATCCTATATATTTTTATTTCTTTTTGTAATGATCAATTAGTCATTCAGTTGATCAAGCTGTCATTTCTCCTTCTTTTCTCCTCGTCCTCCTCCTCCTCTCTAGACTGTCTCCCCCAGTCCTTCCCTCTCTTTCTCAGGTCAGAGAGTTGTTCGTTCCAGCTTTATCTCTGGCTCTGGTTGGCTTCAGTTTCCACTCAACCTTGGGCTCAGTGTTCGCCCGCAAACACGGCTACTGCGTGGACCTCAGTCAGGTACATTCACAGCAGTTTTAACCACATTTCAGCTGAGACTGAGCTTTTGTTGTATGTTCTGCTTTTTTTAACAGCAAAAAACGTAGAAAAGTGCATAATCATGCACAAGTGCATAATCATTAAACATGTAATATGTAATTTAAGTACAAATTGTACAAATTGAAGAAAACAAACTAAAATTAATCACATGACCCTGGGGTCAGACAACAAGAAAATATAAATTATATAGATTCAGTGATGCGACAGGACTGCCATTCCATTTTCAGCACTGATTTTGACTGGTACAACGTCACAGCTGACACTCTCTATAAAAGCTGCTGCAGGGATAGCTCTGTCAGTCAGAATTTGCTCTATGTCAGTTTAATGTATCTAAGTGAAAGACAAACAAGAAGTACAAGGTCTGGTTAGATGAACATACTCCAATCAAAGATCCTTCACTAACAAAGAGCACAGCAATAGGGATATAGATTTACAATGGTTTATTGCATATTATGGATGAAGGTAAACCAAGATGATGTACTGTAGGAGGGATGATGGGAAGGAGGTTTGAGGGTTGAGAGATGAGGGTCGAAGGGTGAAGGGTAAGTGAGTGGAGGGTAAGTGATAACAAAAGAGAAGGGAAAAAGGAAAAAGGTTTGGGGGGAGTAAGTGAAAACTGAGTCAAAGAGGAACTGAAGAAGGTGTGTTTAAGTATTTTATCTGTGGAAATAAGAACAGCAGAATTGCAGCATTGTGCTGTTGCAATATAAATTTATTTTATTTGTTTTATTGTTTAGTGTTTTCTTAAAGATAACTGACTAAATTCTAGAGATTAACAAACCCCTGATTCAGTGCCTTTATCTTAAATCAGAAAATTATTATCATCATTATTACATCATGCACCTTTACAGACAATGGCTGTTTAACCCTTTTAAACCCTGAAATAATGTTTTTTTTTCTTGTTCTTTTTTCTTTTTTATTATTGCCCTTATCCCAAGATATTATTTTAAGTGCTGGAAAGATGAAGACTTGATAACCAACAAACTTTTCAAAATTCAGTTTTATTTGTCTTTGCTGCAGGAGCTGTTGGCTCTGGGTTTGTGTAACGCCATTGGAGGAATGTTCCAGTGTTTTGCCGTCAGCTGCTCTTTCTCTCGCAGTATGGTCCAGGATAGTATTGGTGTCAAATCACAGGTACTGTATTATAAACATATATGCATTATACATAAAAACCCAGACCCACCTTTGTCCTGTGGACTGTGTAAGGAAGCAGTGTCAACCAATATCTATTTTTTTAAAACTTGTAATCATCTGTTTTCATTTTTTTTTATTGTCCTCCTGTTGTATTTTAATCTCTTATCTTAGATGGCAGGTTTGGTATCATCTCTGATGATTCTAACTATCTTGTTGAAGATCGGTCATCTCTTTGAGCAGCTGCCAAAGGTAAAGTGCATATGAGATAACAAGTGTTATTTATGTGCATCATATAAGTTGTGAAGCAAGGGTTGAAATCACCCGAATCTCACCTATTCCATCTCTGGACCACTAAAGACTCACACGATGCACAAAAGAGAGAACAAAACAATCTACAGACAAATGCCCAAATGTTGTTGGTAATCCTCCAGTCAGTATGGCTTTCCATAAGGAATTAAAGAGCCTCTCAGTGAAGATGTTTTAAGAAATGTCAAGTCATGCTCCATCTGGACCAGACTCACAGTCAGAATGACTCATGTGTCTTAGCCAGTATTCAGATAGGCATTGCTGTGTGTTCCAGGCAGTGTTGGCAGTGATCATCGTGGTCAACCTGCAGGGGATAATGGCTCAGTTCAAAGATGTGTGTGTGCTCTGGAAGTCTGACAGATTAGACCTGGTGAGCTAGACTCTCTCTATCACACACACACACACACACACACACCATTATTCAAGCATAGCATAGAAACAGTTAACAGCACCGGCCTCTGATTCTGGTCCTCTTTCCTCCCTCCTCTCCTTCAGCTGGTATGGGTAGCCTCACTGATTTCCACGCTGATCTTTAACCTGGACCTCGGTCTGGCTGTGGCTGTCGGCTTCTCTCTGCTAACACTCATCTACAGGACACAACAGTCAGTAAATATAATTTTTGAATGTGACAGATTGCTGCACAGTGCAGACAGATGAAGCTCTGATAGTACACAAATCCACATGTACTCTTTAGTATCCCGTCAACCATACTAATCTGATTTGGAAGTCTACACCTGTCCTGTAGTTACATGATGTCATTATTTCTACAAGTTATTATTGTTACTGACTTAGATGTCACATTTTTAAGCTGTAAGGGATGACACAGTGGTTAGCACTGTCACCTCACAGAACCCTGGCTGTGTAGAGTTTACATGTTGTCCCCGTGTCTGCGTGGGTTCTCTCCTACAATTTAAAAACATGTAGGTTAATCGATGAGTCTAAATTGCCTGTAGGGGGGAATGTGAGCGTGAATTATTTGTCTTTATGTATCCTGTGATAAACTGCTCAATGTCAGTGAAAGGCATGACTCTGATAAGGATAAACAGTTATGTAAATTGGAGGATGGATTCAAAACTTTGGCAGTTTATGACACGACATACTTGAAAGGCAGACAAACTGCAGGGCACACAGATTACAGGAAAAGCTTTATATCACTACTGTACAGCATAAAGAAGGGTTACTTTATGGTACACATCACGCGGAAGGCATTGTACCTGACCAGTGTATAAAATGCTGAATATTGGAACTTCAATAATCATTCATTTTTATCACAATCATACTGTATATTAACTTGTTTATGCTGTCTGTCTGTCTGTATTGGGACAAAGACTCTGAACTGTGTTATATATGCATTGTGTGTTAAAGGGATGTTTGTCGTGTCTTGACTCATTAATTCATTGACTCATTTCCTCAGATTTTTGTGATACATCTTAAAAGTTTTGCTTTTACTTCCCTCTTCTCACTCGTCTCCTTGCTCTCTCATTAATATTCCACTCTGTCTCTCTGCTGTCTTTCATCTTGTCCTCGTCTTCCAGCTCCTCCACTGTTGTTTTGGGTCATATTCCTGGTACAGACTGTTACAGAGATGTGGGACTCTACACTGAGGTAAACTCAATCTGTCTCATAAGTCTCATTACAGCAAGTTTTTGAAACTGAAATTGTTTGATTAAAAGTTTGATGTTGCTCAAAGAAAGTTGAGTAGAGTTAAGGCCTGAGGAAATGACATGAATCCAACCAAACAACGCTTTAAACACATGCACTGAATTGTCATCATGTTTCTAGCTGTCTGTCTTATGCCACCCCTGTTTCGTGTTCATTAAGTTTACATTCATTTTATCTTGTTTGGGTGATATACATCCTGTTAGAGTTACAAGAGGCCATAAAAAAAATGGATGACATCACCTACAGACATAAATTCCTGGAAATTACTGCTTGCTGTGATCTCTGTTTGTTATCCTGGAAATCCACATTTTCGTTTTTTTATTATTATTGGGAACAAAGCATACATGAGAAGTGTATATATGACTTATATTATATGACTTTATACCTCCACACTAAAGTAAAGTAATTTTCTTGGCCAGCATCTTGTGGCCATGAGAGGAATATAAAGTTAAGGCACTTCACACATTGCATATATTGTATAACATTTTAGTAGTTTTTAATACTTTGTACTTTGCAATTTATGAAATAGGCTTATTTGCTTTCTTACCAAAGTTAGATGAGAAGATTAGAAGATACAGATTAAACAAATCAGATAAAACATTCATTAAGGAGCTTTAGAGGTGCTGGTAGCCGGATTTTTAAAACCTTGGACAGCGCAGCTCGCTATTTCCACCTGCTCCCAGCTGTTGCTCACTTTGTTCTCTCTACTTGAATCCGTCTGTCTTATATGATTCTTAATGCACCATAGTCAAAACAAAATAACACAAAAATAAATCCTTGGCTGAAACCAGAATACACTACTGTACTAATTTATAAAAGTATAACTACTTCCACAATAACATATTGGTATGGAAAGTAATAATTGGATCATCTGGGGCAAACACTTTTGACATTAAAGAGAATGAATCCACAGATAAGTCCAAAGACTAACGTCAGCCCGTCTAATTTACCAATAATATGAAGTTTCACATGTGAATTTAATAATTTAATGATTCATAATTGGGCAGCAAGCCATTATACACCTGCAGTATGCCAAGACCTGACTCTGTTGATGCTTTACTGATTGGTGGAGATGAATCACTCTGACCTTGCATGACTCCTGATAATCTTGGCTAAATGCAGGCAGTGGTCTAGCATATCTATAATGCCATCAATGTGAAACATGGTCAATAACAAATTCTACACATCTCCAACACATCCCAATTTCAACTAAATCACAGCATCTGTGATTTAAATGTGATGCAAATTCAAATAAACACAGCAAGCATTTGATGATTACCAATGTGCTGGATGTAGATCAATGTCAGTCTGAATAAATGCCAGTTTTTTCGCATGATGCGATGATAAAAGTTGTTCCTACGGTTTATATTAAAACAGGTTTGGAAATGATTTTGAATAACGAGAAACCAGCTTTAAAAACTTTAAGGACTTTAAATTACAGTGTCCTCAACATATAAATTAACACAATGAGTTCTCCGATGAACTTCAGTCTTTTAGAAACTTGATGAACCAGTCTGAACGGACTGTCACGCAGCCAAAACACACTAAAAATAATTCCCTGGCTGAAAACCACCATCTGCCACACATCAAAACACCAAACTGTCACCAAAGGCAATCTGTCTAGTCTCTGAGCATCAGTGAATTCTTGTCAACTTCTCGCTCTCTGTTCCCTTTTCTTGATTCTCTCCTCAATCTGTTACACTGGTGGCGGCTGCACAACTCCCCTCTGTGTACTTTGTCAAGTATCTATCATGCATTAGTAATGGTTTGTGTCTTTGCTGAAGTTGTGTACTTATTCTTTCTTTTTTATTTTCTTTGATCCCACACTGTAGGGCCAGATTAGTGAACTAAAACAGATGGTCTATTGTTTCTCAAACTGGTTTATTGTACTAGTAAAAGTTTGAAATTTGCCAATTAATTTGCTGTAAATCCTTTTTGTATTTGCACAAATTAAATTGCATGTACGCTCTTTACTTAGTTAAAATAAAAATGGGTTCAATAGTAATTGCAATATATATATATATATATATATATATATATATATATATATATATATATATATATATATATATATATATATATATATATATATATATATATATATATATACAATAGCAATTTGTTAACTCTGCTGCTGGTTTAATTCCTCTGATTGACAGTTGGTGGTGTTAATGAGCAAAAAGTGCAACAATGTCATGGCAAAGGCAGTGAAGGAGAAGACTGCTAACAAGCAAGCATGTTACAGAATGCAATCAATGCACAATATAAGATTTAGATAGATTTTTGGTGTCTTATAAGTCCATGTGGTCTGGGTATTTTTATGTACATGGCACACTAACTGTTAGTGTAGTTTGATGTCAAACAGCAGTTATCTTTGCTCAATGTGCGCACAGACACAGACTAAAAAAATCCTGATTTAAAGAACAAGTTCACATTTTTTTTCTTTCAAGTTTGGTTCTTTATATTGTTTATAGACATTTGACTTGCAGCAGAGCACAGATAAACAATACAACAATGCAATCTACAAAAAAATATATATTTTTATAGATTAGATAAGATAAAGTGCCAATGCACTAAGAGTGAGCAAAAAATGACAGGTACATGGTAACAATTACACTTTGTGCATGTTAAACGTGTGCATTGCACTAGAGACAAAGGGAAATTGAAGTCTATCTAATCTAATCTTTGCCTTGGGAACCCTGAACCTACCAAGAATACCTGCCGATAAAAGATATCTGATGGAAGGAGGAGAAGGAAGGACTACTGCTTGCTAATGATCTTGCTTACCACCTTAACAATGTTACCCAGTTTGTTTTTGACATTTAAGTTGCCATACTAGGATTCTAGTGAAAAGGTTAAAACTTAATGAATCAATGAATCAGCATCAAAGACATTAAGTCTCTGTAGGAGATACAGTCTTTGCTGGCCTTTCTTACAAATTGACACAGTGTTAAGGTCAAAGTTAATTTTCTTGTCAATGAATGTGCTAAGATACTTGTAGCACTTGTAGCTTGTATATTGACTCCATGACCTTTGACAATGGTCTGTGTGACGATGATGCTAATCTTCTAAAGTCAATGGCCATGTCTTTTGTTTCAGAAGT